>OY720248.1:19602827-20202827 GCA_963082625.1 Pasiphila rectangulata
TAAATTCTGACGCAAATCAAGTCCGTATTCCCATGGAGAACACAAAATCGTCGAAGCATATTATGTTTATCCATCCAGCCATAAAATCAACAATTTCAATCTATTTAATAAAACCAAAAATAAATCTTTGTTACAACCATCGCAGATTATCTAGAATGCTATGAAGTGCACGCGCGAGTGTAAGCAGTCAATTCTCGTGCATCCTGATCCAAGTGATAAATGCTCAAAATCGATAAATTAAAATTGAAAATCATTTATTTCGTACACAAAAACAGCAAAGACAAATTACACAACTACTCACATTTACCCTATAGGCCAGATGACATTTAAATAGGTAGGAAATACAAACAAAATATAAAACAATTATGCGACAAAATAAATATTGAAATTAAACAAAATCAGATAGAATGAAAAAATTATAAAAACCTTTCGGATTTTAATAACAATGTACATATGTACAAGGAAGATAAAATATTTCTTACTTTTTGAGTCGCCAGGATGTAAAAGGTACATATTATCACGTATAATTTCTACGTGATAAATCTTAATATTCTAACAAGTCATGATTATGCGTGTATAGCAATAAGCTTCCTATATAATTATGTATGTATTGTTTAATAAATCAGTTGTGATCAGAATTTAACTGGAGTATCATTATATAACTCCAACAATGTATGTACCTACAGACATTTATACATCACAAAAACATAACTTAATAGTGGAAATTTCACAAGAACTCTCAAAACATTAGAAGATCTTTCTTCACTCTTGTAATCTCACGATACACTTATGTCTATTGCAAACCGTTCGTGATGCATCGACTAACAAATAGCTGCTATTTAGTTGATAGTAGACTTTTAGAGTGATGTGGTACGAGTACACATTTCTCAGTGTCTCATTTCAGCTGTAAAACATCCACGACTGAACACTGGCCTCTGAACCGGGCTCACCGTGAGGAGTATTTGCCATACCCACCACGCTTGGCAGGCTGGTTGGCGAGCGTAGTACGGGATGTTGATACACGGAAAGACGCTTCTGCCCATCTTCCGGAGGTTTCCCTAAGTAGGCTTTCACAGCATCCATGGGTATGACAGGAGGGGTAAAATTTTACTGTCGGCACTGCACGGGCAGCCTCAATCTACCAGGGGGCAATTCGCGTGAATCGTAATTGTTCGTGATATTTCGTCTCATCTTATTTCTCAGTGTCTACTTCAAACTTGTCACATCAATATTGAATCTATTATCATTTGGATCTCGTTCTTTACCAATCGATGCATCACGATCGGTAATAGACTTGTCTTTTGTGAGATTACAAGAATGCATATAATTCGTTTCAATAAACATTTTGTCACTTTTTGTGAAATTTATCGATTTGGAGCGTTTGTCACCTGGATGGGCCAATGCACACGATCCAACTCGAGATCCAACTTTCTCTATTCTCATGATCTCACCATAGACAAAATTAAATGTCTATTGCAAACTGATCGTGATGCAACTGATCGTGTGCTGCGGTTGCCACCAATCGCAAACGATGGTAACTACGGAAGACCAGCGCTGTGGTACGACCTGCTCTGCCACAGCAAATGCTGAGTAGTGGCCTTTTTTGTCACGGTATTATTCTGTCTAAATTTAATTAGTTTTAAAAATATAATATTGTGTTATTTCTGTGACAAAATAAACAATTTTTATCTTTATCTATCTTTATCTGATGCATCGATTGGTGAAGAGCGGTAATCGAGATGAGACTTAGAGTGCGTGACGAAGTGTCATGCAAAATCATGATTTACTAGAATTAGCCTCCAGGTCCGTCATCAAACAGCGCGTACGACCGGGGATCAGCGTGTGTGCGGCTGCGGCTGTGTGACGTAGCTAATTGTGTTGTCGTAGTTAACAATCGAGCTCGCCTGCGGCACTTTGCGGTGCGGGCAGGGGAAGCGCGGACGCGGGCGCGGACGCGGGCGCGGACGCGGGTGCGAGAAAAGTAATAATCAGAGTTTTCACAGAAATTACAATAATGATATTTACCTTGAGTTCTCTCTGCGGAGGTCAATGATCCGTTATCGTTTGGATTGTCAGTATTGTATAATAAGCTGTTGAAGTTAAAACTTTCGTGGTGTTTTCGTAATCTAGTCATAAAACTAAACTTGTTCCTTGGGGTGTTCTGTATATGTTATATATCTATTACTGTGATCTGTAGACCTCGACATAGTCCGATCACATTTATAAAAAGTTTTAAGTTCAATTGTAAAAATAAAGATAAAATACTTCACACACACACACACACACACTCTTTAGATGAAATCGTCTTCTCAACCCCTCATTGTTTTTAAAAGACCTATTCAACAATACCCCTATTATTTTGTTTTTTTTCGCCGCCATTTTGAAAAAAAATCACTGAGTTGCTTGACGAAAAAACATATAATTTTCGAACGTGCTTGGCAAATTTCACGAGATCAATTCTCGTGAATTTGAGAAATGCGACCATATAGCCGGACAGCCGTACATACAAAAGCAAATCCGTCCAACCTGAAACGGAGACGCATCGCTCGCCTGATCAATAATTCATAGTAGACCATAATTGCCATCTAAACGCACAGCGAACAGTATTATTATTAAATTCTATTTGGTTTAACGTATTAATTCTAGTACTCAGTATTATTCTACCGGCCTCTGTGCGGAGCTCTTAAGCTAGCTCACAAGAAATTCATTTATTCAGCCGTGACTTTGCGGAAATACACTAGAGACAACAAAGACGCAAAGCTTGTCGTTCGTTGTTGGGCAACTCCTCTGCGTTGACCTCTGCGTTGTTTCAAGTGTATTTCGTGACGAACGGGGAACCGATTTCTCCGGAAGCTGTCTTGTAGAGAGGCGAAACACGTGTCGAATTCTTTTTGAGCGGTTTTTCAAGCGTAGATTTAGGTAAGCGGATTTATTAATATACATTTGTTGCCTATTTAGATATAACGTTTAGCTCACATTTATAGTCTCTGGTGTATTATTGACCGGGCGTGCAATAAAAACCTCTCGATTTTTTCCTGATCCGACGTTACCTTTTTTTTATTAAACTTGTCGTCTTTTATAATATTTTAATTGATTTAAGTTTTAAGCAATATTGAATTGAATGAATTTTGAATATTTATTATAAAGTATCCTTAATAACTCTGTAACCCTAATTTTTTTAATGAGATAAAAGAACATAATACTTTTCTTTTCATCATGCTTGTTTGAAGGTATAACAAATATGTTCACTTAATTATACTATTAATTGGCGTGTAATAAGAGCCGTAGAAAGGCTGTGTCTAGAAACAAAGATTTTCTACTTTGATCAAACAAGGATATACTATCTAACAAAGAGTTTTTCCATTAGAATATAACAGAATATTCCTTATTCAATTTTGATAATTACGTCGGGCAAGCCGAGGTAGCGATGGCAGAACGACCTCGATTCATTTTATAGTTATTGGTTCTATATTTAAAGAAAAGAGATGACTGGAAAAAATTGTGGGAGACCTTTGCCCAGTAGTGGGATGAAAATGGATAATAAAAAACACTGGAAAGTGTAACGTCCCAAAAAGACGGCTGTATCAAACTCGAACAAAAATTTTTAACTGAAACTCATGAGTACAGTTGGCAGGGCCGGGAAGAATGGCGTGATAAAGAAGCAGTGGGTTAGTGTGTGCAGATAGACAGTTATACTCAAAATTATTTATTTACATGTGTGGGCGTTGAAAACAGTAAAAACATAAACAAAAATAAATAATTTTGGACACTTCACACTACACTGCACTCAGCATCTAATCCCAAACTAAGCAAAGCTTAATCTATTGGAACCAGGTGATTAATAACGAAATATATTATGTCATTAATTATAAATTAATATTTTAAAGCCGAAAGTTTGTTTATACAGATGTTGGTTACCTCTTCATGCAAAAACTACCATACAGATTGAGCTGAAACCGTGGACGTATACAACGTATATTATAATATGTGTACTAAGCTGAAAGGGGGGCCTTTTATTTGATACACATATTATAGGAGTGCATTAAGAATAACTATTCCGCCATCTTGGATGTTCCGCCATGTCGGATTCAAAGTATCGTCATATCGTTTTTGAATTATTAGCAGCAAGCCCTTTCATTTGACACCCATATTGTAGGAGTCCATTAAAAACAACTAGTACGCCATCTTGGGTGTTCCGCCATGTTAGATTCAGAGTAACGTCATTACATTTTTTGAGTTATTCTCAGCAAGCCCTTTCATTTGATACCTATATTATAGGAGTACATTAAAAATAAGTAGTCCGCTATCTCGGGTGTTCCTCCATGTTGGATTCAGAGTGACGTCAAGTAGCTGACGATGCATTTTCATCTAAAAAAACATGTATATAAAATTTCAGCTAAATTGGTTGAAGATATCTGCTTCAAAATTGAGTTGCTAGATTCCACCCGAACAAACATAGTTACATACATACATACAGGGCAAGCTAGTCCGGTATTTACTTATACTTATATTAAGAAATTCACATTTCCACGTAAGTATCCGTTTACATAATTCCTTTTCTAACAGCCAACGAATATCCTCATAACCTGATATTTTATGCATGAACGTCACGGGAATCGTCTCTATCCCTACAATAAAGATGTCCGATAAAACAAAGATTTAAAACTTTAGATGATCTCTGGCACAAAAAATTGTGGCATTGTCTTTAAATATGTGTTTACAATAATGCCGACCGCACGCACACTGGTTTCGCCAATAAACCAAACTGTTATTGTTATCATTTATTGTGTATTCATGTTGCACGAACTTTCGTGACTAAAATAATGCACACCGCGTGCGGCTAACACTGTGTTAAGAGGTACACTGATTCAAAATGAGCGCGCTCACTCATTTCGTGTAGTAACAAATCGGCGCGGTCTCATTACGATAAGCCTATCTTACGGTTAAAATCTTTGCGATATAAAAGCTAATCGCTGCTTAATAGCTTTTGGCCTAATACTCTATTATTGAGGCGATCAGGCGCAAGTAAACAGTGAAATAAATAATGATATTTATGCGGTTTCAATAACATGCCTGATCAACGTGTTGTCGACCTTTCGGATGTTTGCTAGCTATAATTTGTTGATCGGGAATCTTGTGATGTAAGTTTAGTGACTCTTATGAACAGAGTTTGTAGCTTATGCCCCTCGCTCCGCATGCGTTGTACCCGGATGAAGGGCTGGTCAACATATATCTATACGAGTGCAAAATTTTAGCTCAATCCACTAGTTTTTGCGTGAAAGATTAAAAAACATCCATAAATACTCACAAACTTTTGCGTTTATAATATATGTAGGATAATATTACAGAAAATATGCGACAAAAGTATTTCTCTATTCTAAATTGTTATCTCGTCTAAGATTCTAAACAAAAAATGCATGAAAAAATTATAAAAAAAACATATGTATATTAATAAAAAAACTGGTGAATGAACCCTTAGAAGGGTCACGGGTCCTCGTCTTCTTCGTATTTTGTCAAATAATAAATAAGAATAATACAATTTTCGTGCAAATGATCGTTATAATGCAATTTAGTTTTACACGATAAATAAACATCATTAATATATCCGTATTATACAAGGTGCTAACAAATTAGTCACGGATATTTTAAGAGATAATACCTACATTACATTATAACAATTATCTTTTGACTGTAAAAAATTAAAGAACCTTTGTATATAATTTTTTTTTCATTTACTGAACAAAAAAATAAATTATAATTAATTTTTAAAATAATCACCCATATTATGTACCTGTCAAGATGTTTAACACTGTCTGTCATGTCACATCAAAAGTAGTTTTTCTTAAATGTCATTATGATTCAAGCATTTTAATTATCAACTTTATGATGGTTTAAAGAGTTTCTAGAATGTGTCTAAAGAGGTCTCATTTAATTATCTTATTAACAGGGTGTTTTAACGTAGCAAATTTATTTCCTAGTTTTCTCCAAAAAAACATAAAAAAACCTATGATGTTTCATACTTTAATGTACTCCGAGAACCGAGTACTATCAGCTGTAAAAATATCCGTGACTAATTTGTTAGCACCTCATATAAAAGGAGATCATAGCACAAGCACTCATAAACTCATTTGTTCACTAGTGCCAGCAGGTCGACCTTATTCACGATAAGTTATTTAGTATTGTTAGATCTCTTCCAGTATATGTAAAAGTAAATTATGATAGTAAGTGTTTTAGTGTCATTACTGTACACTTCTGTCTATTGAAATATATAAATTGAATCTTATCGATTATTGACTCTATCTTATGTTATATACGTATAATTAAGTTATTTTCAGGAGCTGTGTGATTTTGTTTCATGATGAATATGTAAATAAATTATTCCTCATTTCAGGTTGAGTCGTTTCGGACGTGACGGCCAAAAGTGGTGAGAGACCACTTATGGCAGTCGCCACAATTACCGCAGAAAAGCCTCGATGTAGCAATGCAAAAAGCGAGAGGTCGAGTTCGAACCGTACAAATGCATACTGCTTGTTGATTAATATGATCAGTGCAACGAAGCAACATTTGTTGCCTTTGTTACTATTTTAGTGGGATAATTAATAATTAATCTTCTGTTCAACACACCACCCAGCCACTACTCTATTTTTCTATAATAATTATAATAATAATTATCCCGCTGCCTTTAAGGCAATGATAGAACTTTTAAAGTTACGTCCAAGCAGAGCACACACCATCACAAACTAGCCTTTTTTATTTCTTCGCTATTCATATAACATCATTATTAAATGGCGAGGTACGTAACTTCAATATGAGGACATAAAGCTACTATCTCGGCGCATTGATGTAAATAAAAGGAGCCACACGTGGGGCCCGCAATATCGCGAGGCTTTATTTCGGCATTTGTCGCGAATAAATCACAATTGGAGTGCCGTGGTGCTTTGCCAACAAACGCTGCGGTACGAGCAAGAACACACAGGGCGCCGTAGCGACCGTAGACATTGTTACGCCACAAGCTACGGTAACGGTGCTACGGAAATCGCACTTCTTGGCTCTACGATTTACTTGCTACGAAATACGGGCGTAGCAAGTGGTTCTTTGGTTAAAAAGTGACGAAGCTGAAGCGATTTAAAACTAGTTATTCGCTGCGAACTCAAGACAAGCGAGCGACTTCTTTCAATGAAGTCCCATTGGAATAGAACCTGCAACAACTCAAGTTCAAACTGGTAAAATCTCCGTGTTACTCAACAACTACACCACTTAATAAAATCTTCTTATATTTCAAATTTGATTAAAATCGGATCATTTGTTAAAGAGTTATCTCTATATACCTCGGAAAAAAACGGTTAAACCCCCATATCTCGAATTTCTTTACTACAGTCGATTTGTATTAATGTAATGTAATGCGATAGGAGCCTATTAAGAGAGTAGTGAAACAAGCGAGAGCTGGATAAAGACTGTTTATTGAATAGGTATCCATGTCTTATTAGCTAGGGTACCTAAGTAGGTATATTACATGAATCATACACTACACCTTCTTACAAAGAGAAAAAAAAATATATATATATATATTTAGGTAAATATATAAAATATATATTATTTTTTTTTTTACCTTATACCTACGATTACATCAATACTTGCTTGATTACATAAAAGCGGTACAAAAATAATTAACCTAATTATGTATATTATAATGGCATATTATAATGCTTAGTACGATTTTTATGAACGGTTTGTTCCTTATTATTTTTTAATATTTTTACGTTACAATCTAAATCTTCTAATACTATGTACGGACCCAAATATAGTTGGTCCATTTTATTACATGATGGATTTTTCACTAAAAGATAATCACCCTTATTATAATACACCGGGTTTGTTACAATGTCATATTTTTTTTTTCTTTTCATTTTACTTTGAATTAGATTATCGCGAGCATCTGCTTGGGCTACCTGGAGCCTATATTTTAGTTCTAACGCGTAGTTATCATGAGCATATAATGGATCTACGACGCCGCTATTAAAGTTACCTGGCAGTGGGCATGGTTTACCGAATACTAGCTCGTGCGGTGTGTATTTAGTTTCGGTATGTACAGTATTGTTGTAAGCAAAACACCAATACGGTATCCAGCTGCTCCAGGACTCAGCTTTATTCTCACAATTAATTCTAAGATACGCACCCATTGTCTTGTGTGTATTCTCCAACGCTCCAATGCTCTCGTGATGGTAGGCTGTTGAGGTAACCTGTTTAATTTTCAAGATTTGGCATGTTTCTTTCATTGTAGAACAAATAAATTCAGTTCCTCTGTCCGTTGCAATTTCGCGTGGAATGCCATATCTTAAAATAAAATTATCGACGAAAGCACGAGCAACACTTACCGCATCTTTATTTCGTAGCGGGTACGCCTCTGTGAACTTAGTTAATTCGCATTGTAACGTGAGAATATAGGTATAGCTACTGGCGTCTTTCGGAAGTGGCCCGACTATATCCAAGTATACCTTTTCGAATGCTGAGTGTGCTGTAGATGTAATAACCATGTTTTGCTTAGTCGGTATGGAATACTTTTGCTTTTGGCATTGATCACATTTAGATACATATTCAGCTACATCTTTCTCAAGATTAGGCCAAAAATAGAACTTTTTGATGTTATTTGACATTCTCCTTACACCTGCATGCCCACTCGTAGGTAACAAATGAAAATCATTTAAAATAACCTTCCTATTATCCAAGTTGTTTATTCTTTGGACATTTCTCACAATACATAATCTTGGCCCCGACCATTCAACATTTTTATTTATCTCTTCAATGAGCCCCTCTACAAATTCTTTATTATTTTCTTTTATAATTATGCATATCTCTGCTAACTTTAATCTTTTACATAAGGCTGACAAATCCCTCACCAACTCGTCTCGCGTAATTGATGATCGGGATGTTGTACTCAAATAAATGGCAGATTTATTGGGCACATAAAAAAAATATTTACCTTCCTCTACAGATATTCCGTTTATTAATAATTTATTCATATTACTCCTAGTTATTAGTGAGAGTTCAATGTACTTATTTGGTTTTTTAATGATTTCCACTACCCTTAGCCTTTCGGGTTTTGACCCGATATCAATTTTTTCGACTCTATTGCTATTTGCATCTAGCGACGGACTATTCGTTTTACGATATTGAGCTCTAGTCATTACATTTATGATTATTTCATTCAATTCTTTTAATTCGTTTGACGTAATAATGATCCTTGACAATGCGTCTGCCACCGAATTGGATTCACCTTTCAAGTACTCTACATCAAAGTTATATTCCTCCAATTGCAACCTAAACTTTAACAATCTACTTGAAGGATCACGCATACCAAATAAATAAACTAGTGGCCTATGATCAGTCTGTATTTTGAATTTTCGACCATATAAATAGGGGCGAAAATGTTTAACACTCCACACAATGGCTAGAAGCTCTTTTTCAATTGTCGGATAGTTAATTTCAGCCTTATTTAGGCTTCTACTAGCGTAAGCTACGGGTCGTCCATCTCTGTTGCATAATACTGAACCTATAGCTTTTCCTGACGCGTCTGTTTGTAACAAAAATTCGTTATTTTCAGAAAAATCCGGGTACTGCAATACAGGTGGTTTCGTCAAAGCAGTTTTCAAAAATTGAAATGCATTTTCACACTCTCCAGACCAACTAAATGTAACACTCTTACGACATAGCTGATTTAAAGGTAGTACTATTTTCGCGAACTGTGGAATAAATTTTCGGTAGTAATTGGCAAAAGCAACGAACCGCTTCACTTCGTCAGTACTAAGCGGTCGCGGATATTGCTCTAAAACTTCAATTTTTTCTGGATCAGGTAGAATTCCATCCCCTGACACAACGTGACCTAGATACAGAATTTCTTTTTGTAAAAAATAACATTTAGATGGATTTAATTTCAAGTTGACGCTGCGAAGTCTGCTGAAAATATCCATTAGATTACGATTATGTGACGCCAAGTTTTTCCCGTAAACGACTAAGTCGTCTTGATAACATAAACACCTTTCATAATTTAGTCCAGACATGGCTATGGTCATCAATCTACTGAAGCTATTCGGGCTGGACTTTAAACCCATGGGCATTCTTGTCATTTGGAATTGATTTTTGCCAGTTGAAAAGGCTGTACATGACCTACTTTCTTTATCCAATTCTGCCTGATAAAATCCTTGATATAAATCTAATTTTGTATAATACATTGAGCCGGATAATGAGTCCAAAATATCAGCAATATTGGGTAGCGGAAATTTATCATCCTCTACTTGATTATTTAATTTTCGGTAGTCTATAACCACACGCCATCTCTTTGCGCCTGTATTGTCAGTCTTTTTCGGCACTAGCAATAACGGACTATTCCATGGGCTTCTAGTTTCTTCTATGATGCCGTCATTTAACATATTTTCTATCTGCTTGTTTATTTCGGCTTTTTGTGCGTGAGGCAGTCTATATGGTTTAGTATAAATAGGAAAAGTATGCGGTTTCAAATCGATAGACTGTTTGTATACATTGCAAGTTCCTAATTTATCACCTGGTAAGTGGAAAACGTCAGGGTATTTTGCGCAAACATTTTCGATTGATTTTTGTTCCTCCATTTTTAACCCATTTAAATTTAATAATGAAAACAATTGCTTAACTCTTTTAGCATTCATTACAGGTTTTTCGAATTGACAGATAAAATACTCGTCTAATATGCTAGTGTCTACTTGGAAATTACTTAATTGAACGTCCGTTTCCCTCGTATTTAAAATATGTATCGGAATTTTACCATTCACTGGGCATGTCAGAGCATTTGCTACGTAAACTCCTTCGCATAACTCTTGCGAAGCTACCACACAGTCTTTCCTACAGTCCGTGTTCAGATAATGAACAATCTCACATCGCGCGGGCACACTCAGATAAGAATCGGTATCAGGTAGCATATAATTAAACTTTAATGACAGTTTATTGCCGTTTTTTGTATTTAATTGTAAAGTATTTAATTCAAAGTTTAATGTAGCTTGGTATTTTTTGAGAAAGTCTTGACCTAAAATCCCTACCGTTTTACATGGTAAAAAGTTGAAGACGTAAAATCTATGCGCAAAACTGTGCCCGTTTTGATTCAGTGTAAGATAAACTTCGCCTTCAGAATAAACGTCACCTCCAATTCCTTTTACGCTAATGTTTCTTTTATGGAATGGAATTTGTAAACGCTCTAAGCAATCGCGCTTGATAGCTGAGATTGAAGCTCCGGTGTCGATGAGCCAATCATGCTTCTGATCATCTATATTAAACGATACTTTGTTTAAACTATTACACGAAAGGATGTAATTAGGCACGAAAAAAATGGCTCAGCGATTCCATATTTGATTCATCGCTTGGGTCATCAGCCGACACATCTAAGTCCGTTGTCAAGCTATTTATGTTGCGATGTGGGCCACTACTGCGGTTGAAATTTCCGTTGTTAAATCGGCCCCTACTACGATTATTATACTGGTTATAATGTCTTACCTGATTTTGTTGATTCTGTGTTTGGCCCCTCGTATTGGAGCTGCCACGGCTATATCCCCACTGTCGGATGCTGCGTCCTTGCTGGTTTCTTCTGAAATTATTACCACGATAAGGTTGCCTGTACATACCCATCACTTCCGCTGAAGTACCTGGGCTGGAAATGTCTTCGTCCTGTGCTGCTTGGACGGCATCTGATAAGGAAGTAAAATTACGCGCCGCGATAATCGTACTCAACCTTTGATTTCGCAGGCCGTCGGCAAAACGCTTGATGGCGAGTTTTTCATTTAAAGGCCTTAAAATATTATAATTTTTTGAATTTCCATCGGCCTGTGAAATCGTAAGGTCCACAAATAATTCTGATAGTTCCTTACCAAAGTCTGAAATTGACTTTTCATTTTGTCTACAGTACTGTAGCTTTGCATGAATAGCTGCGTAACTTTTTTGTGGCAACAATAATCTGCGCATTTCCTTTATAAGCTCATCGATAGACTCGTAGTTCGGTAACAATTTCAACTTAGCATGCTCCGATAATCGGCTCTTTAATACAAACTGAACAAGTTTCACCTTACACTCAGACTTAGATAAAACTGTGCTATAGTATTCAATTCCATCTATTAACTTTTTTGTATTCTCTTCAACGTCAGTCATGACAGGTAAAAGATTTAGTGCAATCTTTAAATCAAATGTATCAACAGCCATCGTATTGTCTTGAAGGAGTGAAGAACTCTCACCTTTTATTTCTTCTATATTACACAATTTGTAGACCTGTGATAGTACGCTACAAAATTCCTCACAAATTTTACTAACCAAGCTAATTTCACTCTCGGACAATTTATTTAATTGTATCCTATTTGTATGAACTTCTAAATATTTGTTATATCTCGACAAAACACTACTAGCCTCGTTTCTTTTTTGTTCCAATATTTTACCTGTCCTTCGACTAACTCCAATTTTTACTAAATATGTCCTTATATTTTTTAACTCAGTTAAGATTAAAATTAAATCTTCGGCCATAATATTTCAACTGGTACATTTTAGCAACCACGGTATTTACCTACCTATCTTCAAAATATCATAGGTACTTACTTAACTTTTACCTGCTTTAGCTGATTATACACATGCTATATTTAACAAACTATAACAATTTTGAAAATGTTCTTCGCCTTCGTTTATGATAGCCGCGCACTGGTAGGTACTAGGAACAGGAACAGTACTAGGTACACGAACGCATTACGTACGTTACCCGGGTATTTATATTCGGGTGGGTTACTTACGGAGACGTACATTCACTTTACCGCACTTCACTCAAACACGCACACTTTCGCCAATGATGTTATCTGGGAGCTCGATCTGACGCCTGCGCATCAAGCTAGCGTATCTCCTCAGCGAAATCTCGTTGAGATGTCCTTGGACTAGCTCCTGGTGGCACCGCTTATACATCCGATACAGCAGCACAGCCAATCCAATCGCCAGCACTATCGCGATGCCAGTCAGGATATTATTGGTATACCCGGCATGTTCCTTCAGCTGTTCCACATGCGCTGTCCCGGCAGCGTTCTGCACCACGATCACCTCTTCCTTCTCTTCTTTACTTTTATTGTGGCCCATTTTTGCAGAAAACCCGATCACACACGACTCTGATGCAAATTACCACAATCAAGCGCAGTTCCGAGATCATTGTGATTTATTACGATGCTCAAAAACTGATGTTTATCTAAACACGGCCCTTTTACGGAGGGATGCGCGCGCGGTTCCTGTTACAAGGCACGGTCGCCATGCGATAGGAGCCTATTAAGAGAGTAGTGAAACAAGCGAGAGCTGGATAAAGACTGTTTATTGAATAGGTATCCATGTCTTATTAGCTAGGGTACCTAAGTAGGTATATTACATGAATCATACACTACAGTAAGTTTTAAATTTCATCAAATTCCGATTTACCGTTCAAGTGTTATCTTCATATATACTTCATATTATATACATAATAATATACATAAAAAAAAACATTCAGCTGAAACGCCTAGTTGCCACTAAGAATTTCGTTCGCTTCGCTCACTTGTTCGATTACCTAATACGCGACCTAGTTGTTTCGTTTAGGGCCAAATTTTTCTGTAAGTATAATCTTACTAATATGATAAATTCAGGGGTATATTTGTGACGTTTTCACGCAAAACAAGAAGTTTCGTGAAAACCTCAAAAGCATTAACATTTAACATTTTTAAATTAGGATTTTTTTTTCCTGTATCTAGAGAGATGATCAAGCAAATATAAACCTGTCTACAAAAACTAAGTTACAATATAACTAGGTAGTATAAAGATGTCTAAAAATTCATATCTTAATGTTTTTTTTATTCTTTTTATTATTTTAGATTTATTTAACGCAAGTTTAATTTAGTCACAGATCATTTAATACTATACTAACAAAAATACTAAAACTAATGCCAGTTCGAATCCCGGCGGAATTTAAAATTTGATAACAACTTTAATTTCTATGAAAATATTCGTAGAATTGGTGTTTCATAGCTGCTCTGATCCTCCGTGCTTCGTAAATATGGATGTGCTATAAGCAAATGTGCTTCTTGTGTGTACATTTTTGTGAAATCATTTAAAAATAATTTAAAGAACATCTATTAGAATATCAATAAAGTTTATACCGATAAAACTGAACCGATCAAACTGGCAACAGTTCTAGGTCTCATTTAGTCATTAGTGTATGAAATTGCGTATTTTACTACTGCCATCATCATCATCACAGCCTTACGACATCCACTGCTGGACATAGGCCTCCTTCATGGACTAAGAGATCCAAGTACTGATCATGAGGGGTTGTTGCCTTACACGCTTGGCAGGCGGGTTGGCGAGCGTAGTACTAGATGTTGATACACAGAAAGACACTGCTGCCCATCTTCCGAAGATATCCCTTAGCAGGCTCTTACTGCATCCACGGGCATGAGAAGAGGGGTGACATTCTACTGCGGGTACCCCATACGGCATACTCAAATCTCGTCGGATTGAAAATTAAGATATTCTTAGATAGAAAATGAAAAATGCAATCAAAATTTTGTCTTCGACCCCTCGACAATGTGGTGTGTGTGTGACAATGAGGTGTTCGTCTGAACGTTACGGGTTCGAGTCCCCACTCGAACCCGTAACGTTCAGACGAACACCTTTAACGCAGGCTGCCTTTACCATTCGGCTACGGAGCAATTAACCGTCGGGTCGAAAATCTTGACTACCTTTATCGGTTTCGTACCGAGTAGCCGAACGGTAAAGGCAGCCTGCGTTAAAGGTGTTTGTCTGAGCGTAACGGGTTTGAGTCCCGTCGGAGACAAAATTTTGATTGCATTTTGTATTTTCTGACAATTCACACAGCATCATCTAGCCCCAAGCTAGATGATGCTGTGTGAATTGTCCAGCCTTATTTTATTTATTTATATGTATACTGTTTGCAACAGACGCCCGTGGGTCGCCTCCAAACCTGGCGGCGTGCATCGGCTCCGTTGATATGAACTTATATTCTTTGCATTTACATAACCTATTCCACGAGACCTTTGTGTGAGTACATAGTACATTATGTAAACAAAGTGGCATGTCTCCTGAACTATCATTCTATTTCAAATGGCTTTCTGTGGGAGCAAAATGTTTCTGAGCTTCTTTATAAACTGAATACTTTGAGATTGTTTTTGATATTGCATTGCTTTTAAGAGTGGAATATCGGTTTGTTTGTATATTTGGCTTGTTTTGTTGGCATAAGTGCAGTTAAGGCAACGAATTTATAAGCTTTAATTAAGAGATAATAATGTAATTTAAATAATAGATGTAAGAAATTGTTTAAATTAGGAACTTAAAACGCGGTCTAAGAGGGCATATCATAATGCACCCCGTATATAATAATAAAAAAAATATATTGTAATCCAAAATAAAGCAAATAACCGAGAAAATAAAATAATATACGAAAAATAGCAAGTTTTTGTATCTTTCATGTGTAGGTGTTATGTAGTGGATAAAAATAATATTCATAATAAAATTGTTAGCTCACTATTCAGTTAGTTAGTCATAAACAAATCCACATCGCAAAATACAATTGATAGCAACAACAAACAGTATTATATACATAAATCTAAACCCATTCGGCAGATATGTTACACAACAAAACTCATTTTCCCGAATCACCAAAATTTATATATTAAAACAACTCGTATAATGCAGCGAATAGAATGTTAACGCGGGACTTTGATGGGCCAATGAATAAACGATTCGGAGTTTGGCCGCTTTACGAGGCTTCGTTATGGACCCCGTAGCCTCTGATGAGTCCCACACAGTGTTATACAGTGTTGTGTATCGTAATATTTTGTTTATACATGCGATGTTAGCTTGGAAGCGTACATGGACATCGGACGTATTTGCATTAATTAATTTATGTATATATAGATAAAACTATATATACATATTAATATTTAGATAAAACAATCATTATCATCATTTCAGCCAAAAAACGTCCACTAATGAACAAAGGCCTCCCTCATGGGTCACCATGAGGGGTAGTTGCCATACTCACCGCGCTTGGCAGGCGGGTTGGCGAGCGCAGTACGGGATGTTGATCTGTGGAAAGACGCTGCTGCCCATCTTTCGGAGGTATCCTTTAGCAGGCTCTTACTGCATCCACGGGCATGAGAGGAGGGGGCAACATTCTACAGCCGGCGCCCCACGGCTAAAGATAAAACAATAGCACTTATTTTATATTTGTACTAGCCGCACCCCGCAGTTTCACCCGCGTAGTTCTTGTTCCCGTAGGAATTTCGAAAAATCCCTCCTTAGTGCACCTCTAGGATACTTAAGGTGTATGTGTGCCAAATTTCAAGTCTCTAGGTCCAGTGGTTTAGGCTGTGGGTCGTCTGTTAGTCAGTCAGTAACGGAAGAGTTTTATACATATATATTAATTTTGTAGTCCATTTCGTGACGAGCGGCTAGCCGATTTCTCTAAAGATGCCTTGTAAAAAGGCGTAACACGTGTCGAATTATTTTTAAGTGTTTTTAAGCGCTAGCAACAATAAGTAAGTATATCCGCTAACCTTTATCGTAATAGGTTAGCGGATATACTTAATTCTTTATTTTTCAGTGAAAGCCTCGACTTCAATGAACTGCTTGTTTTCATGAGCTGAAATGATCAATCCGCTAACCTGTTAAATGAAGGTTTTCATTTAAAAGGTTAGCGGCTATACTTGTTGTTCAATTAGATATTTTTGCAGTTGGGGTTTTTGTTTCAGTTTATTATTTGCTTCTTTCACAGCCAGCTCTGATGATGGTATATCGAGGGAAATACTCAAATGTAACAGGCGTACCTAAAGTGGTTTGGGTATTAACAGCAATAAGTCAAGGTTTTTTTCATTGAAGTCGAGTCTTTTACTGAAAAATAAAGAATTATTTGAATGTTACCTTAACTGCAAATTTTAATTTTCTTACGAAAAATGTAATTACAAAGAAACAAAGAGACATGGATTTTCATGGATTTAATTATTTTAAAGAAAATCAGGAAGAGACCTTTGCTCAGGAGCGAGCTGTTTTGATTAGATTAGATATATTATAATTATAACTACAAGCTTTTTGGCCGAGGTTAAGGAGGAAGGTTGTAGTCGGACTTTCGGACAAAAGCGCGTTGTGTCAACGACATTTTAAAGGTCGCTAGGCACACCTACCGGGCAAACGGCACAGAACAGAGGGGGCTGGTAACAATTAAAGGAGACATATCCAGGAGTGGGCGATTCCGGGCTGAAAAGAAGAAGAAGTCAAATTTAAAGTCAACGTCAATAAATGTTTATTCAGTAAAGCAAAAAACTACATAGAATAGTCAATTTACAAAAGAAGAACAAGACACATTTAAATTAAATAAAGCACGCAAGCAAGCGAAGGTTTCAAAATTTAGAATCCTGAGCGTTAGCGAAGGAATCAAAAGAGCACGAGGTGAAAAATATTTGCACTCGAGTGCAACACGTAACTTTTTATCCCATCTCAGCGAGGAAATGACTAAATGCAAAAAAAACATTTACCATCATAAACCACAAGATTAGGGTTTTAAAAATATGACGTGAAAAGAACATGGCGCGCGTGTCAGATTTATAATTATTATTCCCTTAGTATATTCCTAGAGTTTCCTAAATAAATAAGTATTTACCAAGACCTATACATACTCAGCAAGGCAGTAAACCTGTTTATTCTTATCTGCTAAGCCTAACAGCAGAGGATGAGGGTGGAATAAATATTATAAAACACATACTAGAATGTTTAAGTACCAAGGCTATATTGATTCTCAACAAATAACCTATCACACAGGAAAACAAAGGATTATAATAACTATATCAAAGTCAAAGTCAATAAGTGTTTATTCAATAGATCAAAACGGTACTTAGAATAGGCAATTCACAAAAGAAGAACAAGACACATTTATATTGATTATAGCACAAAATTGAATTCGTTCGCTTTAGATAACTTTGCTTTTCAAGTGAGGGGAAAGAAGCGAACAATAAACCTCACTCTTTTAATATGGTTGTGCCTACATATATAATACCAATTATCAGAAGACAATCGTTAAATTATGTTAATTGTAGAATAGAAGAATCTTTAGCACATACATAACTATGTAAATTTATTAAAGACACAAATTATCTACCAACTTAGGGCTTAATTGGTTGGACATAATTCTAGTTATGGACACAAACACAATGTAACGAGTTTAATAGGATTTCTACAGTATTTGATATTCTAGCAACACGGAACACTTATTACAGAATAGTCTGTAAGTACATAAGACGTAATCAAATCAACTTATCTTTACTTCTGTAGCCGCACCACCAAAAAAGTGTGTCTGACTCGCCATTTCAAACTTTATGTACCTTCATGAAAACAAGTTGCTTCGCCCAATCACAAGAGAAGAGAAAATGCAATTTGCTTATAACTATTTTAACAACATAAAATATACTAGACTTAGTATGTTGAAACTTATTCAAAGATCATTCTTATTCATAAAAATATAAATATTCTTCATTTCAAGCCAATATTTAACAATATATGATCCGAAGTGAACACACGAGGTACAAAAGTATTTTTA
The DNA here is from genome assembly GCA_963082625.1 of Pasiphila rectangulata. Lineage (NCBI taxonomy): Eukaryota > Metazoa > Arthropoda > Insecta > Lepidoptera > Geometridae > Pasiphila > Pasiphila rectangulata. Next base: position 19,621,447 of record OY720248.1, read on the forward strand.
AAGCTAAATATAACACAATGGAGCGTAATTCTAAATTCAAATATTGAATTATAAATTATCTAATGAACAGATTATCAAGCTATATATTTAAACATTAACGAAATGTTTTTAGTTTACTCATAGTGATTCATATAATATCAAAACAAGCGACATCAGTTACATTGTGGAGGAACTAAGTCATATGTTTGCTAACAAAATGTCAATCTCTTGCAACGAAATAAGGCTTATCAGAAACATTCTTAATTTACATAAAATCTATATATATTAGACAATTAGGGTTTAAGGTTTTTTTGTTACGTAAGTTTACATATAAAAGTCTTAATTTCTATTTTTATTTCCATCTAATTTCTATAACAGAAATTACTAATCTGTTACGCGCAAAGCAAATTAAAAAAAGTAAGTACACCAAGAAGGTCCCGAGTCTGAGTTTTTAACAAATGAAAAAAGGTTAGATAAATTCGGCACCATGGAGGGAGAAGTAAACAGGTTTAATGATGTTTTGAATTGACAAACTTAGTGCACACGATGTTCTTAATTCAATTTACTTTATCCTCTAGCGGACAAAAACGGCTTTTGTACTCAGATATCGAAGAGCAAAAATACTCGTTCCGAGATGGGGGGTATGAAAAATATTAAACAATCTCCAGCTGTCCTGCCAACATGAACATTTTTATTCATAGCATCGTAATTTTTCTCTGTAATTCAGGCTCCGATGGACTTGCCAAAAGTTGCGAAGACGGTTCACATTAATCAAAGTCAGCTAATTCAATTCGTTGCGAAACTTGTGAACTGTAAACAGGATGACAGGTTATTCCAGAATTATGTTTCAAGACGCAGACGCGACGAAAGTGTAAATTACTTTTATTTTAAAATTATTGTACCCCCGGCTTTTTAATTGTTTATATCCTGCCCATCCAAACATTGTCTGGAAGATATCACTTTTAATGAGAAGCCCGCCCATTGCATGTTAATATTTAGTTTTTTTGTACATTACAAGTTCGAAAACATCTGGAGTTAGTCTTAAGATAACAGAACAAACAGTTTTGAACAGTAAGTTCTCCCTTCCCGAGGGAGACATAATTTTTCCTTATATCTCCTAGGAGATCCAACAGGAGAGACAACAGACCTTCATCGTTCGAGGTTGTTCTTTGAAATTACTGCGGTATAATTAATATTATTTTTAATTATCGCCAGTACACTCAATCATTGTCACTGTTTACACCCATCACGGACAAAAACAGCATAAAATTAAAACAAAACAAAGCTGTATTAAATTTTCACTCATCTGGAGATTAATAAGTTACAAAGAATACAATTCAAGTATGATTTATCACAGCCTGCACAGGTGACTACCAAGAGTTATTGAAAAATATCCATTAGCGAATCTAATTGCCGTGGAGTGCTGGCAGTAGAATGTTACCCCTCCTCTCATACCCGTAAATGCAGTAAGAGCCTGCTAAGGGATACCTCTGAAAAATGGGCAGCAGCGTATTTCCGTGTATCAACATTCCGTACTGCGCTCGCCAACACGCCTGCCAAGCGTGGCGAGTATGGCAACTACCCCTCATGGCGTGAGAGAGGCCTGTGTTCAGCAGTGGACGTTTCACGGCTGAAATGATGATGATGATGAATCTAAATGGAGATATCTAAATTAACAAAACATATTTAGTAACAAATCCGCTAGCCTATATCTAACGAGCGCTTGAAAAAACAGTCAAATATAATTCGACACGTGTTTCGCCTCTCTACAAGGCATCTTCAGTAGAAATCGGATCCCTGTTCGTCACGGAATACACTGGAAGCAACGAAGACGCAGAGGTCGAAAACACCACTCCTCCTTGGACGTGCTGCCTCCTCCACCGCCGATCATAAAGACTTTCTGTGTCACGTGCCGAATTCTTTTTGAGTCTTTTCTCAAGCGCTTATTAGATATATATAAAAACCCGTGTTGGCCGAGTGGTATGTACCCCTGACTTTCAATCCGAAGGTCGTGGGTTCGATACCGGCAGTGCACCAATGGATTTTTCTTTCTTGAAAAATGTATGTGCACACTTAACACGTGCTTTAACGGTGAAGGAAACATCGTGAGGAAACCCGCGGCTTAGTTAGCTTCAGACGTATTGACCTGTTCTTTCCTCTGAATAATAGCTGACTAAGCTGAGAGGATGGTATAGGTGCTGGGCAAGCCTAATCCATCAAACAATGCCCCAGGAACTGCAGCGTCCCGTACAGCATGATTACCAGTTGTTGACGCTGTATAAGTCATCTATAATAGATGCAAAGGCCTTACTTTTTTATTAGATATAGGTTAGCGGATTTGTAACTAAATATTTGTTGTTAATTTAGATGTTAAAACAAAGTTGTATTCAATTTTCACTCATCTGGAGATTAATAACGACGAAGAATACAATCCCAGTATGATTTATCGCAGTCTGCAACAGGTGACTACCGAGGGTTATTGAAAAATATCCATTAGCGAATCTAAATGGAGAATCAAGGAGATATTAGCGTCTGGCGGACGTCAAGTTCGCCGATAAGGAGTCGCGAGGAAATTTAAATGGATGTGGAAGCAGGTGGAGCCTCGCTGGAAATTAAATTCGCAAAAAATAACCCCGTTTATGTCGCGGCGGACGGGCAACTAATTGTAATAAATAATAATAATAATACAATTTATTAATTTAGGAATGGTTAAAAAAGTACATCAAACTTATTCTAGGTTATAAAAAATAGGCTAAGTGCGAGTCCAACTCGTGCACGAAGGGTTCTGTACCATTATTTGGCAAAACAACAATATAACTTTACTATAAATAACTTTAATATAAAATAACGATATCTACTGTACAACTAAATATTCTGTGAATATTTCAAGTGTATACTTGTTGCCGTTATTAATAACGAGCGAAAAACGGCAAAAAAATCAAGTTTGTTGTATGTATAAAAGAAATAAAATAAATATTTAAGGAGGGCTTCCGTAAATATTTATTTTATTTGTTTTTTAGAATATGGTCGTTGCAAAAGCAATACCTCCTATGTGACATCTTTGGTCCGAATACGATTTGCACTTTTGTGGATCAAAATCTATCGTTTGAAAAGACTCTCAAGTGTCGGCTTGAATTTTCTTGTAAATCAAAATCTCTCATGTGCGTATTACATACATGGGAGATTTTATACTCTACTGTGTTTTAAATAATGTTGTAAACATAATACCCTTATGTGCGAATAACTCGCGTCACAACATATTATGTTGTTATAACGGCAAAATAAACACATCATCTCTGAAAATTTCAACTGTCTAGCTATCACGGTTCATGAGATTCAGCCTGGTTGTCACCAGGCTGAATCTCATGAACCGTCTGATTGACAGACAGACGGACAGACAGACGGACAGAGAAATCTTAGTAATAGGGTCCCGTTTTTACCCTTTGAGTACGGAACCCTAAAAAGATTATTTTTCCTACAACAGTAAGTACATACTTAGTAGCAAAAACCTTTATGTATCAATGGGATCGACACCTTGCTCTATCTAAAAACTATCTAAATTGTAAGGATCTTGTGTCTGTCATGAGGTGTTATAAATGTTGCCCATCATCCCTTGCCGTAGATGGGGTAAGAATCTGCTAAGGGATAACTCCACACCATTGCCCTTCCGTGTATCGACATCCCGTACTATCTGCCAAGCTTGTTGAGTATGGCAACTTATGATCAGTACATGCAAATCCATGTGGGAGACCTTCAGCTGTGACGTGAACAGCAGTCCTACAGCTGAGACAATAATGGTGATAAATCCTGGTGGATCTCTCGGGATAGTCTATAAAATGCATATTTTAGAAATTATATGTTAATAATCCTTGTTTTTAATAAATGTTGCGTTAGCGATAATAAATCGTGAAATCCAGTCTAGACTTCAGTAAAATAGAAATTAGCTTTTCCAACCATGATCGCTGGACTCCCAGGATCCACCAAGAAAGAGGTGGATGCCAATTTTAGTTGCCCGTTTGCTGCAAACCCATACTTCAAAGCCGGTTGATGTGTTTGCGAATTTGAGATGAGAAAGGGTTTATAAATCCTGTCGGTTGTGTATTTTGGCAACTTTCGTGATCGAGTGGGCTGTGCAAACGTGAGAGGTTTTGGTTTAGGTATTCTGCGTCACTTGAGTTATATACGTCGCTATTACTTTAGCGGTAAAGCCGTGTTGGTCGAGTGGTTTGTAACCCCGACTTTCAATCGGAAGGTCGTGGGTTCGGTACCGAACGTGCAGCAATGGATTTTTCTTTCTTAAAAATGTATGTTCACATTTACTGCATACACGGGTAACAGAGGAAGGGTAACATTCTGCTGCCGGCACCCGACGGAAACAGTGGAACGTAAAAATGTGTAAACTCGTACGCTAAGTTTTACACGTTTTGTTCCGACTGACGCGGCGACCGACGCTACTAAATGGTATGCCTACTATTTAAGCGGTCTGTCTACTGCGAGATGCTATGGCTATAATTAATGACTAGATCGAATGACATTACGGAGATTGTACTTCGTGAAACTTACCTTGACCATTGTGGCAGCTTCCATTGAAATCCCGCCCATCAATATCTTAATTTTTTAAGGACATAAATTACCTGTAGCAACGTCGTACTTTATATGTGGGACTGCACGATAGTGATGTTCGATGAGATGAACTAGCTACTTCAATAAATGTAGAAAAATAATAGAAGATGATTAGGAACGCGATGTTCAGTAACGATAAGAGAATTGCCAACCATGGTGTTTCAGAGAAAGCTTAAAAGCATACTTGCTAGTAAATGTTATTATACAGTTAAGTAATTTTTAAAAGTCAAATCTTTTGACAAATAATAGATATTTCATTTTGCTTCTTTTTAAATTCAACAAATTTATTGCTATGAACCTTTTTCATTTTGTAAAAAACGGGAATTACTCACGTAGTATTGTAACGTCGAAGATTATGCCGACACGTTTTGATTTTTCAAGAAAATCATCATCATGGGATTGAATGCCCGTCCGCGCGTGGGGCCGACACGACACTGCTATGAACCTATTTATTTTATTGAATTACATTATTTTTGATTATTATGATATGCCGTAGGGTGCTCGCAGTAGAATGTTACCCCTTCTCTCATGCCCGTGGATGCAGTAAGAGCCTGCTAAGGGATACCTCCGGAAGATGGGCAGCAGCGTCTTTCCGTGAATCAACATCCCGTACTGCGCTCACCAACCCGCCTGCCAAGCGTGGTGAGTATGGCAACTACCCCTCATGGAGGAGATCCATGAGGGAGGCCTGTTCAGTAGTGGACTTTATACGGCTGTAATGATGCTGATGATTATAATATGACATTCATGAACTATTATTTTTAGTAGTTTTTGTTATTTTAGTTTTTTGTTGTTATAAGTTCTTTTTATTAGTCGTTTAAATTTTTCATTATATAATAGCCATTATTTTATAAATTGTAATTGGCTGAATATTTTACATCCAATAAGGGTAAAATACATTGAAATAATTATAAATGTGACATCTTTAAACATGTAATTACGCAATAAATATACATACATTGACTTCACTTTGATAATATTGTAAAAGAAGGAGAGTTTATTATTGATCTGGCAGACTGCTCTTTTGACTCTGACTCAGATTTTGACGACACCGATAAAGGTTGCGCACCTCTGAGATAATATAATCACGTAGCCAATATAACTCGTGTTTGAGTTTATGATTAATTTCCTTTCCTTAACCCTTTCCTTAATTATTTAGAATTGATTGAACACGTATAATAGCCGCACCAATTGTCATTTTATAGTAAAGTTTATTTGCTAAGTGCTGAAGCGGGCCGTCCACTGCGAGGTAAGATATGGCTTAGTAATGACTTGCAAGCCTGTCATACTGTCTGACATGGGCAGCAGCGTATTTCTGTGTATCAACATACCGCACTGCGCTCGCTAACCCGCCTGCCAAGCGTATTGAGTATGGCAAAATCTTCTCATCATCACTTGCAGATCCATGTGGGAGGTGAACATAATATAGCTGAGATGATGATGATGAAGCCTATCATAGCTAGGTTTGATTAAAACTTTTCGAATCAATACTCCGCAATGTTTGCAGACGCTCAGGTGGACGGGTTCGCGGCAATATTGCGCAAAAGGTCTGCTTCTTTGATGCGCCGGGTGCGTGACAGCCCCAACAGCTACCTGTGTCTGATAGCGGAGAGGTTAGACACAGACTGTATATTTATGGAGTACTGGACGAGAAAGCATATCAAGCTTTCTTGACCTTTTTGTTTGTTTTTATTATAGTTTTGGCTTTATATTTATGGAGTACTGGACGAGAAAGCATATCAAGCTTTCTTGACCTTTTTGTTTGTTTTTATTATAGTTTTAGCTTTAGTATGTATTATATCAAAATTGTCTAATATGGATTACTGTATTGAATTTTTTGTAATCTGTAATCTGAAATAAATGTTTTTTAATTTAATACTAAAAATGTGAACTATAGTCCGTAGAACATAGCAAGATCCGACACATGCCAAGTGACACGATTAGTCGTGACTAGCAATCTCATCGCAGTGGATGGCCCGCTTCAGTGCTTAGCAAATAATGTGATAGAAATCGACGCACTATATCTACACCTATTTTGATGAGGGTACTTAGAACTTGTAAATTAGTTGCTGCATTCTCGCTGAAAGTTAAATTGGATTCACATGTAGGCAATAATACAATACTATGATATACAAAACACAGTATATTCAAAACAACTGAGTTACTTCTTGTCAAACCAAACTGTGCCTTACTGTTCTAAACACATGAACAACTTTATTCATATTAAAATAGATGATGTCTGCGACATACCTTTGATATACCTACTGCAACACGCACAATATCCTTTTCATCATCTCTTCTCAGCCTACATCCAGCAGTGGGATCCGACCATACCTAGAAGTAGGCCTCATGTATCTTTAAGTAATCTTGGGTTGTTGCCATATTGCCTGGCAGGCGGGTTGGCGAGCAGAGTACGGGATGTTGATACACGGAAGGTCGCTGTTGCCTATCTTCCATTGGCAAATTCTTACTGCATCTTCGGCTAAGAAAGGAGAGGCAACATTCATCTCACCGTGAGATGCCGGCAGTAGAATGATGCCTCTCTTCTATCGATATTCCCAATGCGTCTTCTTAAGTTAACGTCAACCACATGCAGTGCGTCTTAGGAAAGCGTTAAGTGTCCCAGCTGTCTTAGCAAGCTGTGACCCTGTCGCAGCTTTCATTAGGCGCTGTCAGGGAGCGGATTCGGGTGTAACTACGAGTATGCTCAGTGCACTATGAATTTATTAAGGCAATAATACCTATGGTAATGTCGGGACTATTGTACAGCTAACTCCCTTAGAGTTTGCTGACTTAACAATTATTAGAAGACGGAACTGCTTTGTTCCTTAACTGTCATTATGTTGTAATGTGCTTAGTGTTGGTAAGCCAAAACAGGACATTCATTACTTCAGCCGTGAAACGTCCACTACTGAACACAGGCGTCCGTCATGGATCTCCATGAGTGAAAGTTGCCTTACCACGCTTGGCGACGCAGTACGGGTTGTTGATACACGGAAAGACGCTTCTGCCAATTTTCCGGAGGTTTGCCTTAGCAGGCTCGTACTCCATCCACGGGTATGAGAGGAGGAATACATTTTACTGTCGGTACCCCACGGCACAAGACATTACCAACAATTTCATTAGGATTGTTTCACCTCAATCACCCGGGCTATACTCGGGGTTTATCTCCGTGATCGAATCAGAAATCAGGAGATACGAAGAAGATAAGCATGATGAAGTGACAATGGCGGGTAATGTTGTTTGCAGAACAGATAGCCGATGGAGCCGCAAAGTCCTCAAGTGGAGGTCACTGAACAGATACCAGAGACAAAGTCAATAAGTGTTTATTCAATAGTGCAAAAAGTTACATAGAAATAGTCAATTTACAAAAGCGGAACATAATAAATTTAAATTGAATAAAGCACATAACTGAATTCGTTCGCTTTAGTTAACTTTTTTCCAAGGAAGGGAAAGAACCGAACAGCGTAAAACTCTCTTTTTTAAACTTTCGCGATCACAACACATTATTAATTACATGCGGATAACCAGGTACTTATCGCGTAAACCTGGGACATTGTTAGATGGGTTTACCTATACAATCCTCTCAGTTATGACTGTTTCACTTCAACCATCTATTAGTCAGAGAAAACAATAAGTCAATACGTCTAAATCTAACACAACCGCGGGTTTCCTCACGGTGTTTTCCTTTAGCGTTAAGCACGTGTTTAATCTGAAGATAAGTAATTTTTTTGTATGATAGAAAAATCCATTGCTGCACGGCCGGTACCGAACCTACAACTTTTGGATTGAAAGTCCAGGATACACACCAATTGGCCAACACGGCTTTAAGGTTAATTACTACTCTAGTATTAATAGGGGCTGCACAAGCCTAATCCATCTAACAATGTCCCAGGCACTGCAGCGTCCTGACCAGCATAAATACCAGATGCTGACGCGGTATAAGTCATCTATATTAGATGTAAAGGTCTTAAATATCTCCTTGCTTCACGCTCATAGGTGCACAAAGCAATAAAGGCGCATTACACCTGTCTCCTTCTGCACTAAATTACTGCTTTGAGGGATGCTAGCAATATTGGAATTTAGTATCTGGCTGCGAGGTGAGTATTAGTCATACACTAAATAATTTGCTTTTGGGAGTCCTGAGTCATCATAATCATCTCAACCGAAGGACGTCCACCCTGGACATAGGCCACCTTCATGGGAGATCCATGTAATCTAAGTACTCATTATGAAGGGGTTGTTGCCATACTTACTTGTACCACGCTTGGCAGGCGGGTTGGCGAGTGCAGTACGCAATATTAAGCTACTGCCCACAGGTTTCCCTTGGTAGATTCTTACAGCATGCACGGGCAAGAGAGGAAAGGGGCCACATTCTACTGCCGCGCTCACGGCAAGGACAATAAAGGTTAACATTTTCAAAACGAATGTTATCTGGAACAAAAAAATTGTAGGCTCCACCAAACGTACGATTCGATCCAAAGTGTAGAAACAAGAAGCCTGCTCAATATCGGCGGCCTAATAAAGATACACGATATGATTAATGATACCAACAGGTGGTATTTTTATTCGCGTTATTTGTAAGCGTCGAAGTCAAAGTCAAAGTCTGACGAGCTCTGGGGCGCAGCGGGCGAAGGTCCGCCTGCGACGCAAGAGGTTGCGGGTTTAATTCCCGCCTCGGGACAAATGTCTGTGCGATCTGCAGATATTTGTTCAGGGTGTTCTGGATGTTTTTCTATGTATACTAAAAATATCTATCTATGTAGTATAATGTATTAAGTATATCAGTCATCTAGTACCCATAACACAAGCTCTGCTTAGCTTGGGGCTAGGTGATGCTGTGTGGATTCATCATCATCATCATTTCAGCCGTAAAACGTCCACTACTGAACTAAGGCCTCCCTCATGGATCTCCTCAATAAGGGGTAGTTGCCATACTCACCACGCTTGGCAGGCGGGTTAGTGAGCGCAGTATGGAATGTTGATATACGGAAAGACGCTGCTGCTCATCTTCCGGAGGTGTCCCTTAGCAGGCTCTTACTGCATCCACGGGTAGGAGAGGAGGGGTAACATTCTACTGCCGGCACCCCACGGCTGTGTGGATTGTCAAGCATTATTTATTATTAAAAAAAGTCAATAAGTGTTTATTCAATAGCGCAAAAAACAACATAGAATAGTCAGTTTACAAAATAAAAACATAACACATTTAAGTAGGCTTATTAACGGCTTATTACCACGGAATCCACTAATTAATGATCACCGCCTCCACGCCAAATATGCAAGTACAGTCTATATGCGAATTCGTTTTGGAAAGTACCAGGCGACCATATTAATATTATTATTATTCCACATCATTTATTTGTAAACTCTAAAAAATACATTGTTTTCTATAAATAAATATAGAAACAAATACTCTACAGTAAAAAATATATCAAAACGGTGAATCACCGGCCGCGAAGCAAGGCTCAAGCGGTCGGTGACTAGGGCTGCAGGGAATCTCCTTATTATGCGTGTGAGTCCAGGAGTACTGCCTTTTAGATCTGGCTCTTGATCCAACATATTATTATTATTATAATGAAGAGCCTGTACTGTCCCACTGCAGGGCAAAGGTCTCCCATCCTTCCTCCCACCTTCATCAAAGAAAATAAATTTCGATTTTGTCCTTTCCTTTTTTTATACTACTAAATGCCTGGTGTTAAGCGGTAATCTCTACCTATAACAATTGCAATGCCGCGGTGATCACATTCACTGAGCACGTGACCAACGCTGCATTGCATTGCGCCTGTCACCCTGAGACAGAGTTGTAAGGTCTCATGTGCCCGTGATTTCACCGGACCCCTTGCCCTTCAAACCGGAACACAGAATTGAAGACATTATTGCTTGACGGCAGAAATAGGTTGGTGGTAGTACTTCCCCGGATGAACCTTCCACAAAAAGTTCTACTACTACTGAAACATGTCCTTGCCATCAAGTACGAAAGGCAGGTTGACATTATCTCGGTAGGTTATACCTAAGCACTCATGGATGCCTTGAGAATCAATGTATGGAGTTTTATTTTTTTATAAACAACTTAAAAACTAATAAACAAAGCATTTGGACTTATAAACAAAGCTTTATTTTGAATAAAGCACGTAATTTAATTCGTTCGCTTCGAAATTCATTTTTCCATCGTCTGTCCGGTCACATGCTGCTACCCATGAAGGATGGCGCAGTATAACTGTAGAAGTAGAATTTTTTGTGACAAGTTCATCCGTGGAATTACAACCACCCATTTCTACCGCCAAACAGTAATGTCTGCATTGCTGTGTTCCAGTTTGAAGGGTAAGGGGGCCGGTGAAGTTACGGACACATGATACCTTACAATTAACCCTGTCTCAGAGTAACGGGCGCAATGCAATGCAGCGCTGCGAACGTGCTTAGTGATGTGATCATTGCAGTCTCGTCATTTAGTAATATAAAAAAAACTCTTTGTTGATGACAGTCGGATGTTGTAGAATATGATGACACACCTACCTTAAAAATGTGTTCAGACATGACAGATGCCGGTGGAATGGCAAAGGTAAGAAGGACCTTCGCTCATTCAAATCAAATAAAATCAAATATATTTATATAAACAAGAAACATAAGTAACAAACAACAACATGAACGTTGACAGCTGCGAAAGTTGGGTAACTGTGTTGCAGTGTCAGCGCCCGTCCCCTTAACCAAAATTTCTAGTTTCTTACAAAATAACATTATATTTTTATTTACAAATAAAACCGGGCCAGAGCGAGTCGGACTCGCGCACCGAGGGTTCCGTGCCATCATACAATATAATATATAACAAAGGCGGTTTTATATTTGTAGGAGAACCTTGACAGCGCCATCTCTTGTCTGATAGCGGAACTTATGGAGACTTTTTACACTTTCGATGATTTCTAAAAAAGTATGCTATGTAGAGAGATTGTAATAAATTTCCTCTCATCTTTACATACACTTCTAATAGCAATAAAAGTTTCAGAGGTTTATCTCCGCAAACTTCGGAGATAAGGGGGGGGGGGACGCTATATTTTTCAACATTTTTGTAAATAACTCAAAAACTATACAACTTAAAGGAAAACAAAAAACTGTTTATTAATGTGCAAAAGAATATCTTTTATATGATATCCCACATCACCTAGTAACTTTCCAAAAATTTTGAAAACGCCCCTTCCATCCCCATTGTCTAAAAAACTATGCAAATTAGGGAGTTCGCTATAATTTTCCTATAAAGTTTACATACACTTCTATTAGCTATAAAAGTATCAAGGGTTTATCTCTGCAAACTTCGGAGATAAGGGGGGGGGGGGGGGAACGGTCAATTTTTCAACATTTTTGTAAATAACTCAAAAACAATACGGTTTAAAGGAAAACTAAAAACTGTTTATTAATGTGCAAATAAATACCTTTCATATAATACCCCACATTACCTATTTACTTTACAAAAATTTTGAAAACCCCCCTTCCACCCCCCTTGCCTAAAAAACTATGCAAATTAGAGAGTTCGCTACAATTTTCCTATAAAGTTTACATACACTTCTATTAGCTATAAAAGTATCACGGGTTTATCTCTGCAAACTTCGGAGATAAGGGGGGGGAACGGTCAATTTTTCAACATTTTTGTAAATAACTCAAAAACAATACGGTTTAAAGGAAAACTAAATACTGTTTATTAATGTGCAAATGAATACCTTTCATATGATACCCCATATCACCTATTAACTTCACAAAATTTTTTAAAACCCCCCTTCCGCCCCCCTTGTCTAAAAAACTACGCAAAGTAGAGAGTTCACTATAATTTTCCTATAAAGTTTACATATACTTCTATTAGCTTTAAAAGTATCACGGGTTTATCTCTGCAAACTTCGGAGATAAGGAGGGGGGAACGGTCGTTTTTTCAACATTTTTGTAAATAACTCAATAACGATACGGTTTAAAGAAAAACTAAAAACTGTTTATTGATGTGCAAAATAATACCTTTCATATGATACCCCACACGGTCTAGTAACTTCACTTAAAATTTTTGAGATCCCCTATCCGCCCCCCTGCAATCAAAATAAGAATATATTTTAACATTTTCATGTATGCTATATTAGTAAAAAAGTGTTGTCTTTTACCATTTTAAATTTCAAGTCGATAGCATCAGTAGTTCTCGAGATATCCACTTGTGACAGACAGACAGACAGACAGACAGACAGACAGAGTGATTCTATAAGGGTTCCTTTTTACCATTTTGGTCCGGAACCCTAAAAAGAAGAAAATGTTTTAGAATAGTTAAACGATGCAGAAAAAACTAAAGGTAAAACTAAATTAAATTAAAAGTTGCTTTAATAACATGGAATTAGTGTATGGACTCATTTCAGACGTAGAACGTCCACCTCTGTGACATTGGCCTCCCTCCTGGATCTCTATTAAGTACTGACACAAAGCATGTACGTTACACAAACCATTAAAAACAATCTTACCCATAGATAAAAACTTCATCATCATCTCACCCGTAGTCAATCCACGTCCACTGCTTGACATAAGCCTCAAGATCATGAGGCTATACTAGCTACGATTGGCAGGCGGGTTGGCGAGCGCAGTGCGATTGTTGATACATGGAAGGACGCTGCTGCCCTCTCCGGAGGAATCTTTGGCAGATCCTTACTGCATCCACGGGCAAGAGAGAGAGGCAATATTCTACCGGCACCTCACGTCAGATGGTTAAGACAAAAACGTAAATAACTTAAACCGGGGATTATTCTTACCTAGCCAATAAGTGCCCTGCATAACATTTTGTGTATCCACAACCTGTAACCTATTCTAATAGGTCTTTACCTATGAAATTGCCGTTCTTCAGTACTGGTAATTTCAAATAAAAAAAAGTTTGACATGGCTTGGTATTTCAAATTCAAATTAATTTTGTTTTAAAAACATGACATTCTTTTTACAAACTCAGTCTTTTGTTTATTGATTAGCGTTGTATTTTCATTACATTTCAACATTTTTCGTTATGACGAAAAATGTAAATAGGTACCTTAAAAAATCGTGTAATAATGGAATATGAGTTCCGTCGTGGCACCAACGCGACACAAACGGTACGTAACATCAAAAACGTTTACGGAGAGAACTGTACAAATGAACGCACAACCCGTTATTGGTTTTCCCGGTTCCGTTCTGGAAATGTTGACTTGAAAAATGAAGCTCGTGGCCGTCCAAAGACTATTGTCAACAATGATGAATTAAAGGCGATTGTGGAAGCTGACGAAACTCAATCTACAGCTGAGCTAGCAGCAGCTTTTGATGTTAGCATCAAAACAATATTGATCCATTTGCGACAAATTGGCAAGGTAAAAAAGCTTGATAGATGGGTACCCCACGAACTTAGCGCTGCCGAGCACAACGTACGCGTTGAGACCTATCTCGCGCTGCTCAACAGATAAATAAATGAAGGAATTTTTAACCGAATTGTTACGTGCGATAAAAAATGGATTCTGTTCGACAATCGAAAGCGCTCAACAAGTTGGTTAGATCCTGGTTCAGCACCAAAGCAATGCCCTAAACCAAAAATGACCCCTAAAAGGTGATGGTCATTGTTTTGGTGGTCTAGTGCAGGTGTGATTCACTACAGTTTTTTTTATAAAACGGCATGAGCATTACTGCAGATGTGTACTGTAAAGAACTGGAGACAATGATGGAGAAGCTTGTACATCTGCAACCAGCTTTGGTCAATCGGTCGTCCCCACTGCTCCTTCACGACAACGCGCGACCCCATACTGCACAACAGACAGTTTCCAAGCTGCAAGAGCTGGGGTTGGAAGCTCTCCTTCATCCGCCATACTCACCAGACCTTGCACCTACCGACTATTACTTTTTTCAAAATTTAGACAACTTTTTAGTGGGTAAAAAATTCAATTCCCGAGGGGCAGTACAAAATGCCATTGAAAAGTTTGTTGCCTCCCGTGCAGCTGATTTTTACAAGAAGGGCATCAATAGACTGCCAATGCGTTGGCAAAGATGCGTCGATTGCATGGGGTGTTACTTTGAGTAATAGAAATTAAAAAAGTTTGGAAAAAAGTACTTTCATTTATTCCACACAAAACGGCAATTTCATAGGTAAATACCTAATATTAACTTCTGTTTTTATTAATATTAATATACCTAGATTGTTTTTGCTGTAATTTTTTTTTTCATTTTTCATTTTTATTCGACGAGCTCTGTGGCGCAGCGGGCGTAGGTCCGCCTGCGACGCAGGGGGTTGCGGGTTCGATTCCCGCCTCGGGACAAATGTCTGTACGATCTGCAGATATTTGTTCAGGGTGTTCTGGGTGTATTTCCATATATAATAAAAATATCTATCTATGTAGTATAATGCATTAAGTATATCAGTCATCTAGTACCCATAACACAAGCTCTGCTTAGCTTGGGGCTAGATGATGCTGTGTGATCTGTCCAGCATTATTTATTTATTTATTTATTCTAATACTGCACTCGTTTACAAATAACGCGGTAAGTGTTCAGAGTAATATCCTCGGTGTTATTTGTTTCAAGACGTTCTATATCAATTACTTTCAGGCTCAGTGCGTTTTATGAACACAAAGGGATATTAACTTCTCTTTAAATTATTTATAAAGCTAAACATAATATTAATTTTGCTGGTTATTCTTTATTCGGTGGCAGGATTTTGTTAAAGAATAAATTAGGTCAAGTGCGTGTCGGGTCACGCGGTAAGTAGGGTTCCGTCGTTAACCGTAAACCTGTTGTTAGAAGTTGGTGTTTGTTTTCTTACGTTTACTAAATCATATATTAACAAGGAATTCATTGAAATTTCACCTTAAAGTATTCCGGTACGTTTGGTAAACCGTATCACTTAGGTATTTAAGCGATAATTTCTCCGAAACTAAAAAGTCGTTATAGTTTTTCTAGAAAGTTCATGGTACACTCTGTCATCATCATCATTTCAGCCGTAGGACTTCCACTGCTGGACAAAGGCCTCCCTCATTGATCTCCAAGTACTGCGGTTAGAAGCCGTCTGCATTCACCGCCGACCAGCGGTTCTCACCAAGTCGTCCATCTTGTAGGTGGACGTCTTACGCCGCGCTTGCCGATCCGTGGCCTCCGTTTGAGAATTTTGCGGTTCATCGGCCATCTGTTCTGCTCGCCATATGGCCTGTTCTATGCCACTTCAACGTGCTAATACGTTTGGCTATGTCGGTGACCCGAGTTCTTCTACGTAACTCCTCATTTCTGATCCCGTAGAAACACCTCTGTGCCCGCTGTCCTCTATAGAGTTCAAGGTGAGCCTGACCATTGCAGCCGTAGCACGCCCATTGCTGGACATAGGCCTCCCTCATGGATCTCCAATGGAACATAAGGGGTTTGTTGCCTTACTCACCATAGCTCCTTTGTTACGGAAATATTTTTAAGTTTTGAATAAGTTTACAAGTGAATGTTTGCAAACTGATTTTAAGGTTAACTAACTCGTTTTAAAGTACTTACCGTCTATTGGTAACCTAAGTAAAAAAAAATTAAATAGCAAAATGGCAAGTTTTTCAGTAGTTCAACTTGTGAAAAATAGTTTTTTTATTTATAAATAAACAGTTCAGGATGTTGATACACGGAGAGACGCTGCCCATCTTCCGGAGGTATCCTTTGGCAGATTTTTACTGCACGGGCAAGAGAGGAATGGGCAACATTCTACTTGCACCCCACGGTACCTTTCATTCTCATCATTTCAGCCGTAAAACGTCCACTACTGAACACAGGCCTGCCCTCATGGATTTCCAAGAGGGGTACTTGCCATACTCACCACGCTTGGCAGGCGGGTTGGCGAGCGCAGTACGGGATGTTGTTACACGGAAATATGCTGCTGCCCATCATCCGGAGGTATCCCTTAGCAGGGTCTTACTGCATCCACGGGAATGAGAGGTGGGGCAACATTCTACTGCCGGCACCCCACGGCATGGCCTTTCATTCTATAACTAACTAAACTATACGCATAGTAACTACACACAAGTAGGCAAATACGTGTCCAGTATTGCCGTCCCGGAAGTCCAGCTATTTGTAAGCACCTCAAACTGTTATTACCTCTACAACAACACCCCGACTCTCCGAATCCATGACGCTACTGAATTTGGTTTATTTTAAAGCCGAGTGTAGACTTATGAAAAATATTTTTTATACCTAACTTGCTGTCCCGGCGAAATTCATACCGTTGAAGTAGTAGAGTAGTAGTAAATCAAATCAAATCAAAATTAAAAATTAAAATAACCTTATCAAAAATTTTACGGTTCCGGTGGGATTCGAACCCACGTCCGTCAAATCGATACTTGACGAAAATGAGAATGTTCTACCTAAGTGTGATTAAACACTATAAAAATAACAAGATTATACTATTACACTTCTACTTCAACTACTCTACAACTACACTACTACTACAACTACTACAATTACGCTTCTACTTCAACTACTTTACTACTACATCTACTTTAATACTACAACTCCTTTAATACTTCTACTATTAAAATCATCATAATTTCAGCCTATTTGCACCCACTGTTGGGTATAGGGCTCCTGTTTAATACACCATTGTTTCGGCAGGCTGATTACGCATCTCGCGACAGGTTTGCAACAGGCGTATATCTCGTGATGACTAAGCACGTGGGACTCGCTGCATTTCATTGCGCCCGTCACACCGAGACATAGGTAAAGTAGTAAGGTCTCATGTGCCCGTAATTTCTGTGCTATATTATTTTTTAAAATGTAAACTTATGTTTTTAAGTGTAAACTCACAAGTCTACAGCTAAAAAATAAAATTGCTTTTAACTTATGGTTAACTTATGATATGAACTCCCCCTTATCGTACTGGCCCTTGTTGGCTCGGATGCTAGGGTTAGTTCGAGCGCTGTCAACATTCTCTGTTGACTCCGCACCGATTGGCCCCGGGAATGTGTCGGCTCTGCTTACATTACCTTGACCTTACCTTGGTTCATATTTATGTTTTTGTAGCCGTGGGGTGCCGGCACTAGAATGTTACCCTTCCTGTCATGCCCCGAGATGCAGCCTGCTAAGGGATACTTCTGGAAGATGGGCAGCAGCGTCTTTTTGTGTATCAACATCCCGTACTGCGCTCGCCAACTCGCCAGCCAAGCGTAGCGAGTATGGAAACAACCTCTCATGATCAGTACAAAGATCAATGAGGCCTTTGTCCTACAGCTGAGATGATGATGATGATGAATTGTAAATTTGGTTTCTTCTGTTTCCTTTATTTAGCCTATACAATGTGTATTATACAGATGTGTACTAACCCAAAAGGGGGGTTTGAGCCCATGAAAACAAGTCGATTTAGAGGCGAAATCGGGAATTCCGTTTTTTTTTCATTACTTTTATGTTTTTATACGTAACGTAAAATTTTTACTTGTTGATGTGATATGAATATGATAATAAGTAGGTATTTACCTTACCGGAAAGACCTTGACCGGAAGATTGGCAGCAGCGCCTATTCGTGTATCAACATCCCGTACTGCGCTCGCCAACCCGCCTGCTAAGCATGGTGAGTATGGCAACTAGACAAAGACAAAGATAAAGAAACGTTTATTTTGTCCCATTTTTACAATCAGATAAAAAAAATCATCAATTCGGTTTTAAAACTAGTGACAAAAATGGTCACTACTCAGCATGTGCTGTGGCAGAACGAGTCGTACCACAGCGCTGGTCTTCCGTAGTAACCATGATGTGCGGTTGGTGCTACCGCAATGCACGGTAACTACACCCCATGCAGATCATAAGAGAGGCCTGTGTTTAGTAGTGGACGTTTTACAGCTGAAATGATCTGTTTAGTCCCAGTCGAGCCCAGTCAGCCGCCACGCGAGCACAAACCCCTACTAATGAGATAAAGAAACCGAGCCGTCCACCGCTCGCTATTAATCAGGCTTACGTGAAACGCCGTTTAAACTCAGCCATCAATCAGCCGCCATTGTCCTGGCCCTGGTCCACAGCACTTGCAGCTCGAAATGCGCGTTAATTTACCCAGAAAATGGAAATTACTGCAATAGTAAGCGTGTGTGGTTTTCATCATTAACCCATGTTTCTGAAGCGAAGTGAAGTTCTTAGCGGCAACTGGGCGTTTCGGTACGAGGAACTTAGAACGAGCGAGGTACTTCTTCCTGTAAAGTCGCATTCAGTGCCGCTAATAGTACGAAACTATTTGATCTCTTCATCGGTAGTCCACTTCATTTACGAGAAATCATCTTGCAATATCCAAAGTATGTAATATTATGCTTCATTTCAGCCATAAAACGTCCGCTGATGAACACAGGCCTGCCTCATGGATCTCCATGAGGGGTAGTTGCCATACTCACCACGCTTGGCAGGCGGGTTGGTGAGCGCAGTATGGGATGTTGATACACGGATAGACGCTGCTGCCCATCTTCCGGAGGTATCCCTTAGCAGGCTCTTACTGCATCCATGGGGATGAGAGGAGGGGTATCATTCTACTGCCGGCACCCCACGGCGGAATATGCTTGCGAATATTTAATAAGGCATAATAATAAGTCAGAAATAATAGATAGATAGATAGATAAACTCTTTATTGTACATTCACCATATAACATAAACTATAATAATTGTAACAATGAATAGACGTGAAAAAGTGAGGTTTCTTGTTCGTAGTAAAAGTTATCTGAAGCAAACGAATTCAATTATGTGCTTTATTTTTCATTTTAAATGTGTTTTGTTCTTCTTTTGTAAATTGACTATTCCATTAAGCTTTTTGCTCTATTGAACAAACACTTATTGATTTTGACTTTGAGCTTAAAACAACGAGTAAGTGGCATAAAGTGGCTCATATAATTGTGGATTCCCGATGAAGGGATCAAATTGGTTTGTAATTTTGTCGGTAATATTTTTGCACATTATTTGCTCAGTCCGGCACGCTCGGCATTCAGCCAGCATAATGTACTTTATTAATTTTGGTTATCGTTTAATTGACTCGTGTTAATATGGCTTTTTGTGTACGTTAAGACCACGCATTGACGATATTGGCGTCAGATATAGTATTAACTTTTCTCAGCAATTTAAAAAAAAAAATATATTGATGTTTTTCACTTCAAATTGGTAGATGATTTACACAACTGGTTTAACAACTGAGAAAAAGATCTAAAAAACAGCTTTATAAAAACATCGAATTTACAGATGAAAGAAACCGTTACCAAATTTTCTGTTTATGTAAGCCCGTGGATGCAGTAAGAATCTGCTAAGTGATAGCTCCGGAAGATGGGCAGCAGCGTCTTTCCGTATACCCAATGCCAACCGGCCTGCCGAGCGTGGTGAGTATCAACAACGCCCTCATGATCAGTACTTGGTGATTTATGTATGAGGCGGCATATGTCCAGCAGTGGACGTTCTACGACGGAGTTGATGATGATGAATATTTAACAATAGAGGGAGTTGATTGATGCTATTTAGTTACTTCTTTCTAATAATTATTATTCGCGCTATACCACAATTTTTATTTTTATCATCAAAATAAACATTAGCCGTGGGGTGCCGGCAGTAGAATGTTACCCCTCCTCTCCTACCCGTGGATGCAGTAAGAGCCTGCTAAGGGATACCTCCGGAAGATGGGCAGCAGCGTCTATCCGTGTATCAACATCCCATACTGCGCTCACCAACCCGCCTGCCAAGCGTGGTGAGAATGGCAACTACCCCTCATGGAGATCCAAGAGGGAGGCCTGTGTTTATCAGTGGACGTTTTATGGCTGAAATGAAAGAAACATCATGTAATATGGTGGTATATCTGTGGAAAAACAAACGTTGTCAAACGCAATCTATGCCTTATAAAGCTCTATATAAAATATACAACTATCAGATTACCTAGAGGACAAAACCACTTGGGACGGAATCTGTCTGACCCCGTCGAACGTTGTTGTTAAAGTCAACATTTAACATAAAACTTATGTTAAGTTTTATGTTAAATGTTGACTTTAACAAGTAACGACTGAGTGTGCTGACTGTAGAATGTTCTCTCTTGTCTGTGGATGCGGTAAGAATCTGCCAAGGGATACCTCCGGAAGATGGACAGCAGCGTCAATCCATGTACCAACATACCAAACTGCGCTCGCCAGCCCGCGTGGCGAGCGTGGTGAGCATAGCAACCACCCCGTCATGATCAGTTCTTGGTGATTTATGTATGACGCAGGCACATGACCAGCAGTGGGCGTCCTACGACGGAGATGATGATGATCATGATGATGATGATAATGATGATGATGACTTATCAATGCGTTGCCTTAATGGAGAGAGTTGATCGATGTTATCCCTAGCTGATTCGGGTAATTAAGTGTTTAATTACTACTTCCTAATTAACTATTATTATTACAGCGTCTTTCCGTGAATCAACATACCGTACTGCGCTCGTCAACCCGCCCGCCAAGCCTGGTGAGTGTGGCAACTACCCCTCATGGAGATCCTGAAAATGTATTAATATCATGTATGGTAACACAGTCTTACAAAATTTCTTGCAATCCCTAAGACTTCTTTGATTCTCTAATAACAAAATCTTGCAGCTTTTAACTCCTCTTCGGTTCTCGACCGGGAACCCATTCGGTGCAACACATAACGTAGTGAACGTAATATACGTTACGTAACATCCTCTACGTGTCTACGGATGCCACATATTTTACGTTTTCATTTCCGTGGACGCTTGCCCTGCACTGGAACTTAATGCGGGATGTGTTTTGACATACCATTTACTGTTTTTGCGTTTGTGCTTTGCGGTTGGTAATAATAATATTTTATAAATTTAACGAAAAACTTCAATGATCGAATGCTTGAATTGTTGATGGAAATACTCAAACCACTATCATCTCAGCCGTAGGACATATATAGGTCTACTGCTGAATAAAGGCCCTAATGATCAAATTATTATTGATCATCAAAGTTTGTTGCCATACCCGCTACGCTTGGCAGGTGGGTCAGCGAGCGCAGTACTGGTTATTGATACACGGAAAGACACTGCTTCCCATCTTCTATTATAGTAATTATCCTTTTTAAGATACGCCTGTTGTTAACTTGTTTTCGTCAATCTTGAATGGGAAATATGATACAAAGCAAATAATTCCGCACCCAGTCTTCGTAGCAGCAAATAGGGCTAAAACATCTGCGTACATGGAAACCTCAGACGCTATGTTAAATATGTAAAGCAAAGAACCGCGTTCGTCTTAGTGACGGGGCTTAAGGCAGTCACGCTTATTTACGAGATGCCGCATGTGTCGCGATACGATTACATTTATGTGCCGTATGCACATCCCGCGGAAACTTTTTTAGACAGATGGATACACATTACATTTTTTTTGATACCCAACTCAATAGGATAAGTTACAAAAAAATACTACTGACAATTTGGCGCGAAAAATCCGCCATTTTGTTTTTTATTTTTAAATATCTATCTAAGCCTACTTGGGTTTTTGACACGATACGTTATCGAAATCCATCCAGCCTTTTGGAAGATACGTGGGAAAAAAAAATTCAAAGAAACAAGTAAACATACAAGATACTCGCGTAAAACAAAACCCTTCCTTGGCAGTCGGGTATAAAGGCACCTGATTTAACACTATGATGAGCCTTAGCACAGCACTGATCTTCCGTCAGAATCTGTTAGATATGCCACAAGCTTTTATTTAGCTTGCCATGTATGTATCTATGTAACTATGTTTATAGAAATGAAAAACGCACGTTCAGACGAACACCTTTAACGCAAGCTGCCTTTACCTTAACCGTCGGGTCGAAAATCTTGACTGCCTTAATGGCGAAATCGATATTTATTATATTTGTTAACGTTATAAACAAATCGCTCGCTCAAACTATATCACATTCTGGAATAGGAGACTGGAAACCCACCCCTGGTGTTTCTATTCTATTCTATTCTAAACTAATAAAAAAATAAATATTTTCCATAAAAGTTGAATGTCAACTTATAACATCTTTACACAATTTATGTGACATAACTAATTGTCGCGAGATTTATGGAATTTAAAAACAAATAGTTGTAGTACTATAACTTTTTGTGGAGAGTTCATCCGGGTAATAAGTACCACCATATATATTTCTGGCGCCTAGCAGTAATGCCGATTCAATTCATAGTGCATTGCTGTGTTCCGGTTTGAAGGGTAAGGGAGCCGGGGAAATTACGGGCACATGAGTGATACAACTCTGTCTCAGGGTGACGGGCGCAATGCAACGCAGCGTTGGTCACGTAGTGAACATGATCACCGCGGTATTGTTGCAGTTGTTATAGGTAC
This sequence comes from Pasiphila rectangulata, assembly GCA_963082625.1. Taxonomy (NCBI): domain Eukaryota; kingdom Metazoa; phylum Arthropoda; class Insecta; order Lepidoptera; family Geometridae; genus Pasiphila; species Pasiphila rectangulata. Next base: position 19,644,348 of record OY720248.1, read on the forward strand.
AGGTTACCGCTTGACACCAGGTGGGGCTTCGGATTGTCTCGTCATTTAGTAGTATATACATACTTTTAAAAAAAGTAGCAAATCTAGAGAGCAAATCTATCTGCGTACATAAAAACCTCAAACGCTATGTATGGTACGTAAAGCAAAGAAGCGCGTTCGGCTTAGTTGCAATCGCGCTGATTTACGAGAAGCCACATGTGTCGCGATACGATTATATACGTTTGTGCGGTGAGGAGGGGTGTCTATGTGGCAGGAAGATTTTTAAAAAATATGACCCTCTTCTCTTGCCCGTGCATGCAGTAAGAATTTTCCGTGTGTCAACATCCCGTACTGCGCTCGCCAACCCGCCTGCCAAGTGTGGTAAGTATGGAAACCCCCTTAATGATCCATAAGTGGAGATCCATCCATAAGGGAGGCCGATGTTCAGCAGTAGATGTCCTATGGCTGAGATGATGATGATGACATGTCGCGATACGATTACGCATTATAAAATAAATAATTATAAGACCTTTATTTCTTCAACCTAACCTGCCTTCAACTAAAAATAAGTTACAGATACTATTTATGGGTATCTAAACTAATTCTACGTCCCATTTATATATATAAATAATAAATAAATAACGCTGGACCAATCACACAGCATCATCTAGCCCCAAGCTAAGCAGAGCTTGTGTTATGGGTACTAGATGACTGATATACTTAATACATAGATACTACATAGATAGATATTTTTATTAGACATAGAAAAACACCCAGAACACCCTGACCAAATATCTGCAGATCGTACAGACATTTGTTCCGAGGCGGGAATCGAATCCGCAACCCCTTGCGTCGTAGGCGTACTTTCGCCCGTTGCGCCACAGAACTCGCCATATAACTTATGGACACATATAAAACTTATTAACTAGCACGCAAGGTCGGACACATATTATGTGCCGTGTAGGTTACAAATGCGACAGGAACATCTCTGCGTCTGAAACTGTGGTTTCTTGACCAGCTTTTTCACCACCAGGAGAATGGATTTACAGTTTCAGCGAGCGATGCGATACGATTACCGATATGCCCTGTGGACGGTGCGCAAGAAGGTATTTAATCTATACTTATACTTACTGATAATATAAAAAAAGAGGAAATAACTATGTCTGTAACGAATAAACTCAAAAACTACAGAATCAATTTTCAAAATACTTTCACCATTAAAATGATTTATTATGCCTGAGTAACATTGTTTATGTTTTATACCCGTATTCCTTCGGGAACGGGAACTACGCGGGTGAAACAGCGGAGTGCGGCTAGTAGGGAATGAAATATGTTGTAGAGCCGTCGCTACCACAGCTGTCTTACGGCAAAAAATCCGTAGTCTGTATTTAGTTCTAGTTTAGCAACGCCCCGTCTACTTAAGTGGTGGCGCGGACTCTATTATGGTTTCTTTGATACACACACACACACACACACACACAAAGTTATGTCCAAAAACAGTTAAATAGGTGAATACTAATTAAAATAAGCACATTAGACACTATAAGGTTTATGTCTAAAGTAATTTCGCTGCTAGCTGTAGGAGCTTCCGTGGCGCAGTTGGTCTAATAGCCGACTGAGACGCAGATGGTTGCGGGTTCAATCCCGCTGGGGGACAAACAAATGTTTACAGATTTCTGTCTCAGGTCAATCATCTAAAATAGATTTTACGGCTATAGCTATAGGCAATAGTGTGATAATGTTCGTGTTTATGATGCTGAAAATCCTAAAGTTCAATGCAATATGGTGTCCCTACATTGTCAGCGGCGGAAATTGTAAAATGTAAGGTGGCACATATTACTCTTTCTGTTTAATAATTCAGCGTCTCGGGCCAGGCGTCTCACTTGGCCTTAATTAGCTTCCCGTGGCTCTGTGGCGTGTTAGTGGAGCTAACAAGGCCGCATTAGTACATGATCGCCGAATAATTTTTAACCGCGGTTAGGGCGGGAACAAATCTATACTTCTATACTAATATTGTAAAGAGGAAATATTTGTACTTTGTGTGTTGTATTTTGTATACGCCGTGGGGTGCCGACAGTAGAATGATACCCCTCATGCCCATGGATGCAGTAAGAGCCTGCTAAGGGATATCTCCGGAAGATGGGCAGCAGCGTCTATCCGTGTATCAACATCCCATACTGCGCTCACCAACCCGCCTGCCAAGCGTGGTGTGTATGGCAACTACCCCTCATGGAGATCCATGAGGGAGGCCTGTTGTCATCAGTGGACGTTTTATGGCTGAAATGATGATGATGATTTTGTATGTCTGTAACGAATAAACTCAAGAACTACAAAATTGATTTTCAAAATTCTTTCACCATCAAAATGCTTTATTATGCCTGAGTAACATTAGTTATGTTTTATCCCCGTATTCCCTCGGGAACGGGAACTACGCGGGAAAAACTGCGGAGTGCGTTATCAAATAAATTGATAAAAATTTACTATGCAAATTCATTCATGATAGGTGCGAGAAAAATCCCCGTTTTACGGGCTCATCTCCTGTATTGGGTAAAACACGAGAATCATATCCGAAAAGTCGAGAGCAAGATCCATCACCATAAATCCATCAAGAAATATGATCCACTGAAGCACAAAAGATCGGAAATCCATCAAAGAAAACATTATTATGAGCCTTTCTCGCGCGTGCAATAAACGCCTAAACACTGGCCCCGGGTAACCTAGAAATACTCGTATCAGTTATCCCAATATTCCAATATCTAATCTACGATACGACTGGGCCCAGGGTTCCGGGCCGAGACCAGACGCGACTTCGACACTACTAAATCTCAGCCTTACTGCCTGTCTACGTCCACTGTTGGACTTAGGCCTCATGGATCTCCATCCTAGGTCATGAGGGGTTTGTTGCTATACTCGCCACGGCAGGCGAGCGAGCGCAGTACGGGATGTTAATACACGGAAAGTCGCTGCTGCACACCTTTGGAATATATCCCTTGGCAGATTATTACTGCATCCACGGCAAGGGAGGAGTAGCAACATTCTACTGCCGGCACCCCACTAACCTAACTATGTACCAATACTTCCATAAATGGAACAAATGGGACTACACCCTAGCACTATTGAATAAGACAAATAATTACTCAACGAGTTTATCTTGGTTTTAGTTTAATATAGTAAGCGCTTTGGTGTGTGAGCTTTCCGTAATAACTGTAATACGCGAATAAATTAATGAACAAAATAAATAAATTATACTTCAGCATATATATGATTACTTATGCGTACATTCCGGGCTAAGTCGCGTCCGACACTCAGCATTGTTCCGTAGGGAAAATGAAAAACCCGACTGTCCAATATGCCGAGTAATAATTATAGCCCGGGCTCGTAGGTACGTGCCGGCCGGAGGTCAAGATGTTGTTAAGGAAACCACGCAGATCATACAAAAGTCAATAATGGATGATACCACAACATTTATAGGGACAAAATTATAATGTCTGTATATCCGCTAGAATAAAACTACCAATACCAACCTCTTTCAACTTAAAAACCGACTTCAATGTTACTGACGATACCCAGAACTCCCTTGACTTAACCCCTTGACTTATTACGGATCCCATCACCAAAACTAGGTATAAAGGCAGGCAGAAATTTTTAAGTAACACAAAGTTAAGTTTTAATTATATACATTACATCATCTTTTACTATTTTTAGGGTTCCGTACCTCAAAAGGAAAAAACAGAACCCTTATAGGATCACTTTGTTCTCCGTCCATCTGCCTGTCAAGACCCTTTTTCTCAGGAACGCGTGGAGGTATCATGCTGGAATTTATATCAAATACTCAATTCTACTGTTTATTGGAGCTGTGAAAAAATCAAACTTCTAAGCCAACGCAATCAAAAGATACAGCCGTTTATGTCGGAACTTTCCGCAAATTTTCGACACTACCAAGGGAATCAAAACCTTCAGGGTACTTTCCGTAAACGCAGAATCTTGAAATTTGGTACGAAGCAACGTCTAAGTAAATTTTTAGTTACATTATATAATAAAAGTATTTTTAATAATTTTAAACTTACTACCCTTTTCCTCATGAACGCGTAGAGGTATTAAGTTGAAATTCAAATCAAATACTCAGGTCTTATATAACTACAGGCTTGTACGGAACCCTCGGTGCGCGAGTCCGACTCGCACTTGGCCGGTTTTTTTTACTTTCAGGTTTGATTTATTGTTAAAAAAAATTATCTCACACAGCATAGGGAATATGTTAGGAAATTATTTTATCCTGACGATCCTAGTCAGGATAATGGAATAAAATCATCAAACTATTGTATTGTCATCGGTCCTTGATAAAAGATAAAGCCTATAAAGTTTTAATTAAATCTGGCCCTTTAAAGTGGGTCAAAATCGAGTTTAAAAGAGTCGGCTACAAACATACAAACATACAAATGAAGCTAATAAAAGCAGTTAAAAACTAATTGTAATATCAATTCAGAAGTTATTATAGGAGTTCGTATAAGCAAAGAAGTTACCGTCACAAGAGTCAGTAAAGTATGCTACTTTTATGTTCAAAATTTCAAGCATGCTGTTTATGATTTTTTTATGAAAAGTTGCTTCGTGATATATAAAACCATATTAACAATACAATATTATATCTAAAATGTTACCTCATATGACTCGTCTTCTGTCAATTCAAACACAAATGTATTCTTCTTTACCTAGGTATATTATATTCCTCCTTCCTCCTGGGCCGTGGGGCGCCGGCAGTAGAATGTTGCCCCTCCTCTCATGCTCGTGGATGCAGTAAAAGCCTGCTAAGGGATACCTCAGAAAGATGGGCAGCAGCGTCTTTCCATATATCAACATCCCATACTGCGCTCGCCAACCCGCCTGCCAAGCGTGGTGAGTATGGCAACTACCCCTCATGGAGACCCATGAGGGAGGCCTTTATTCATTAGTGGACGTTTTATGGCTGAAATGATTATATTCCTCGACCATTCTTCCCATTTACTTGGTGTCGGCCTTCCTTGTCCGTCTTCTCCATTGTGCACGATTTTGTGCGGTTTCCTTGTCGAGCTGAGTTTCCTTTAGGTCTTTTTCGACCGTCGTCACCCAAGTGGAGGGAATAACTGGAAATCCATGAGGGAGGCCTATGTCCAGCAGTGGACGTCCTACGGCTGAAATGATGATGATGAGGTGCGACTTTAAAGCTCCCTCTTATATATGCGTTTTCAATTTTATCTAGTAATGTGACACCCCTGACCTGTGTAACATGCGCATCTCCGTTGTGTGTAGTTTGTTGATATGTTGTTTATTTGACGCCCAACATTCGGATCCATACAAAACCGCTGGTCTGATTACGGTTTTGTACATTTTGCCTTTGACTTGAAGTGGCATCTTTCTATCGCACATTACACCTGTGAGGTGCCATGCTTTTAAGCCATCCAGTTGTTGTCCTGTGTTACATTAGAGTTTATCTTGCCATCATTGCTATTTGTTATATATTTGCTATTGGTTTACAGGTGGTATTTGTGTATCTCCGATGAAGATATTTAGGTTTCTGTGTTTGTGACGCTATCGAACACGTATGACATATCTTTACGCATATTACGTAAATAAACTTAAACAAAAGAGTTGTTTTGATGAAGAACATTATGAGTTAGGACAGCTCACAGATAGCCAATTAATCCGTGCAAACACAGCATATTAAACCGCAGAGGTTTAAAACCAAACAGCCAATAGCTATAGTCCAGTCCAGCCAATCAGCAGAGCCAACATTATTCTCATAGCTAAACCGATGTTTGCAAAAACTGCTGCTACGGGACGATGTAAATATTTATCCAGGGCTCGGTGGAAACTCGTTTAATGTGACACAGCAAGGATTTGTAGCCAGGGTTGGACTGAGGGGCTGAGTTCTAGTTAGGTAAGAAGGAAGGATCCTACAAATAAAGAAATAAATGTAATTAATATTTATTTTAGGCAACTTGCAATCTAACATACATATAAAATAAAGCTATACCTTTGCTAGTACGTAATCTCTGTGATATGTAACATGGTATGTGCTGAGACCGCGAAGACGCCGAAAAAGCACATTTTTCGGCCAAAATTCTTACTTATGATGGTCGAAAGAATATCTGTTGGAACACGCTCCAAAAAGGATTTAAAATCCTTGTGACGCGACTCCAGCAGCTCAACCCGCACTAAGTAGTTGGTCTTCATCATCATTATCATCTCAGCCGCAGGACGTCTCCGCTAGATAAAGGCCCCCCTAGCTCATGGATCACTAAGTACGAATCATGAGGGGTTGTTGCCATATTCGCGCAGTACGGGTTCTAGATACACGGAATGACGCTGCTGTCCATCTTCTGGAGGTATCCCTTAGCAGATTCTTACTACATCTACGGACAAGAGAGGAGGGCCAACATTCTACTGGCGGCTCCCCACGGAAAGTTGGTCTTACTCTCCAAATACTCTACGATCTCCTCTACCTACGTGGCATAGTGAAGCCTGGAGGTTTAATGTTTCTAGACAGAAACCTAGCGAGCTTTATTCTCCTAGATGAAATCAAATCAAATGTTTTTTATTCTGTAATTAAAGATAGATAGAAAATTCTGTATTGCACTTAAAAGTATTTTTGCGAACTTAGTGCGTTCTCTTCCAGCTAAGCATTCTCCTCTGCGCTGTAGCCCGCTGCTTGCGCTGTACTCAAATAAAAAGTAGTCTATGTGTTAATCCTGGTCAACATCAATACGTGTGCAAAATTTCAGCTCGATACGTAGCCTAGTTTTTGCGTGAAGAGGTAACAAACCTCCATTTAAACAAACTTTCGGCTTTATAATATTAGTTGGTGGGATTACTTACTCGTATATGAAATTCGGGTTGCTGACGATTCGGATAAAATATATTGGGACTTATACCGTAACGATGCGGTATTTTTTTTTACCTGTCTCATATTTTTTACACTATTAAATGACGGGACAAGCCGAAGGCCCGTTAAGAGGTAACCTCTGCCCATCGAGCATACTATATCCAATACAGGGGAAATAAGGTCATAAGGTAATGCAACGACAACTTGTCTATTGCCTTGACAATTATGAAATATACTCAGATTATATTCTGTTGTTCTATACGATGGTGTGGGTAAAGCAGCAGGAAATCGAACTACAAAACAGATAAAACCACCATTTCATCGGTAAATATGAGTAAAAATACAATTTCGGTAAATATGAGTAAAAATACAATTATAAAACCTACAATCATTTTAGCAAGGCTCAAGTAAAACTGGTCTTTTAAATGTCATTTGACTATGCTTCTCACTTTCAATTAGCTGAAATGCCTATAACGTAATCTCATTCTATTAAAGATAAGGAATAAAAATTTGTTTATTTTGTCACTAATTACGAAAAATTAACAAACATAAAAAAATATTCTTAGAAGTAAGTCATAGTGACAAAAAAGGACACCATTCAGCTTGTGCTGTGGCAGAGTAAATCAAAACACAGCGCTGGTATTCCATGGTCACCTTGTATGTGATAATATTAACGCTAGTGTTGTGTGATGTTGTGTTAATATAGTAAAATTATGAATCGATACTACCGATATAACAAGAAGTATTTTAGGGCCGATTTTTCAATTGTCCATTTAACTTTATTGGCTATTTATCAATACTATAAAAATTTATGAAAAAGCTGTGTTGGCTGAGTGGTATGTATCCTCGGCTTTCAATCTGAAGGTCGTGCGTGGGTTCGATAACGGCCGTGCACCGCTGGTTTTTTTTTTTAAGAAAAGATTATGTTCATACTTATCTCGTGCTCTAACCGTGAAGGACCCTGGCTTCAAAACAAGCAACCCCCCCCCCCCCCCCCAGAAGGCACACCCACCGAACCCGCGGCTAGGCCACGGCCCGTCGGGCCGGATGAGGCCCCCGTGATACTCATGGGGATCCTCACCGAGATCCTTATGGCCTTCGCCCCGGGCGAAGACACGCGTGAGGTGGCGGTCCGGGGACTGGAGGCCATGCGTAGAAACTTCTATGCATAGGCCCCCCCGCACCGCACCTCCGCCCGGGAGAAACATAGACACCCGCCCACTCAAAGGGGTTCAAGAAGAGTGACCTGTGGGTTGTAGCCCCCAGAGATGAAGCCGGGGTAAAGAGCCTAAGTCTTGAGGCCTCACCCGGTGACCCCGAAGGGGGTCCGGAAGGAGAGGATGATGAAGGAAAACATCGTAAATTGACCTGCGGCTTAGTCAGACGTATTGACCTGTTTCTTTCCTCTGACTAATAACTGACCTAGCTGAGAGGATGGTATAGGTGCTGGGCAAGCCTAATCCATCTACCAACATCCCAGGCACTGCAGCGTGCCATACAGCATGAATACCAGTTGCTGACGCTCTATAAATCATCTACAATAGATGCAAAGGCTTTTTTTTTAATAATCTATTTTCTAATGTTTTGTTTACGATCAGTTCTATATCTTTATGTGTAGCTTTTCCGTGACTACGTTTAAAGTAGCTTGGACACCAGGATTTTGTGTAGAGCTGCACTGCAACGAAGTGTGTTTTGGACTCGTGTTTCTATTTCATCTCCTCTGGTAATAGTGTCCGTTACAGTCATCCCAGGTATTTAAACCTATCCACGCCCTTATAGAGCGAGTCGCCAATCTTGAGGTCCTCACGTCGTTGTCGGAGGTTTCTAGCACGTCGCATGTGGATGTACTTGGAATAACTTGGATAAATCCAAGTACATCCACATGCGAGTACACGTGTTGTAAACGATACTTATTTATTCCATTTGTTTGCTTTAAATAAATAATCTTGAATTCATTATCGTTCACGTAAATAATTTTGACTAATGGATATAATAGAATTGATAAAAATATTTGCTTGCCCAATTCCAGTGTAATGACATTACCCAGTTTGACAACTTCAAAACGCAGCCGTCGCTGCAGTTTTTTGGTGGAATTGTTTTTTTGACAAAATAAATGACATTTCCTCTCTATTGGGTATGTCCCTGTATGTCCTCGATGCCTCTGTCTATAACAACTGAAATACCGCGGTGATAACGTGACCAACACTGCATTGCATTGTGCCCGTAATTTCCTCGGCCCCCTTTACCCTTCAAACCGGGATACAGCAATACAGACATTACTGCTAGGCGGCAGAAATAGGTATATGGTGGTAGTACTAGTAACTTCCCCGGAAGAACTCTTCGCAAGTTCTACTACTATATGCTAACACTTGTCCTTCTTCTTCAATCCTTCCAAGATCTTGATGTCTTGACTGTCATGTCATTTAATGCCAGTCATCTTTCCTGTTCAGTTCTCTTCAACTCGTAAAAGAGTCATTAACTGTCTCTTTTGAACTCAAAGTTGGTAATTCTTATAGAGTTCAACACATTCTCGTTAAAAATGATCGATTCGAATGGAATTGATGAAATCGATTCTGCACTTTCTAAAGCCAAAAGTGCCGTACCAAGTAAGCCCCGAAACCTTAAAGGCCCGTGTCGAAATTCTTGATAAATTTATGTTGAGCATAAACTTATAATCTTACTGTGCTAAAAGACAAACGAATTGTACAGAACCAAAAGCGTGTGTAAAATTCAATCCTGTTTTCAGAGTTTTCCGAGGGAAATTGTTACATCCTTATTTATAACAACCCAAATAAATTTAACGTTTTATCTCCGCTGTCCTAGGTTTTACTATCCCGGGTGAAGTATTCCGACTGGTTATCGAAGTATCCTTTTTGTTAACGAAGACCTTGAAATACAGGATACCATTTTTTGAACCGATGATTTCATTAAAGTGTTATAATAAAAACAAAGTTTAAAAGTTTGACGAGTCTATTGTAAATCCATTAAAAGCTAACCTTATTTATTAGGCCAAGTGTGTGGCGGGGCACGCGCTGTGTAGGGTTTCGTAGTTACCTGTAGACCTGTTGTTAGAAGAAGGTGTGTGTTTTCTTACGTTTACCAAAACATGTTAACAGGTATTCATTGAGTTTTCAGTTTAAAATATTCCAGTAGGTTTGATAAACCTTATAACTCATTTGAGCGACTATATTCCGAAAGTGAAAGAGCTACTTTTACCTTTATACAAGAAAGTTCGTGGTTAAAGCTACATGCTCATGCATGTAGCTTTAATAGCATAGAGCTTCTGCTCTATGCTGTCCAGAGATCATTCTCTGGACAGCATAGAGCAGAAGCTGAACCTCGCTGCCTCTCAACTACCTAGATAGTTTGAAAATTGTTTCAGATATTTTTTTTAAATTTGACATAAGCACATTTAATCCACCGTTGCCTATCAGGACGCGCTAGTAAAACCTAGGACAGCGGAGAACCCTCATCGTCTTTTCTGGAGAAATAAAAATAGAACAAGTGGAGAGCACCACATTTTTGGGTTTTGAGCTCGACAAGACGCTTACCTGGGAATTCTATATTGATACAGTATGCGGAACACTGGGTCGCTTGCGCTTGCTAGACTGTCGAGGTTTCTGCCCAGATATGCGGTTCGTTTCTAATATTTTGCCACTGTCCACTCACTCCTCCAGTACGGAGCTAATCTGTGGCGCCTCGCAGCTGATCGACTGCGAGAATTTTGTTTGCAGAAGCGAGTGTGAGCGATATTGAGGTGTGGTTGTAATTATTCCTAATTAAATAATTGCATGACCTATGTATAACGAGTGAGGTAAGGAAGCGAAAGCCGTAGGCAGTAGAATGTTAGCCCTCCTCTCACGCCCGTGGATGCAGTAAGAGCCTGCTAAGGGATCCTCTGAAAGATGGGCGGCAGCGTCTTTCTGTGTATCAACATCCCGTGCTGCACTCGCCAACCCGTTTGCCAAGCGTGGTGAGTATGGCAACTACCCCTGATCCATGAGGGAGGCCTGTGTTAGTGAACATTTCACGGCTGAAATGATGATGATTAAAGAAGCGAATAAGAAACGGACACTCTTTCACTTGTTGTGTCCAGGGGTAAACAGTCCGAGGGCTCGGCCGGATGGCAATGTAGGTTCACGGGTTGCGATGTTGACACGGAGTCCTCTCGGTTAGATTTGTGCTTTCGTTTTTAGGTCAGCCCGTTCGAGAGTATTGCTGTCTCGGATTTTGTTTGCCTATGTGTGTGATCACTTCTATTATGTAGTAAAATTTTCTGATCTTTTGTGTTAAATAATATCTCACTAATCTTTTAAAGCCGAAAGTTTTTATTGTTTGTATAGACGTAGATGATGTTTGTTACTTCTTCACTCAAAAACTAGGCTACGGCTGAAGTTTTGCACATTTATAGATGTTGAGCAGGATTATCACATAGGCTACCTTTTATCTGGGTACAGTGCATGCGAAGCGGCGGGTAGATGCTAGTTCAAAATATATCTTCAATATGAATATTTTTCTTGCGTTAAAATTTTACAGTCTTATGTTTTCTTTACAAACGTAATATCAGTCTTCATCATCACAGAGTATAAATATAAACTATTATACCTCCAGGAAAACAGGTTTCCGGAATGTAGAAATATCTCGAAGTACCTACGCGAATTGTTAAAGAAACTATTTGCGCATCGCGTTTATTGAAATTCAAAACGGTTCCGAGCCGAGGAATAAATAAAATAGTCGATATAAAATTATCTGGGGCTTTTTATGACGCTGCGGAAGAAAGGAGTCCCTTGCTGCTAAATATTTATCATGGTTAAAAAATGTAAAACATTTAACGGGACTTTATCGCGTACCTTATTTTGTCATGTTCCGTGGGATGCCGGCCGTAGAATGTTACCCCTCCTCTCATATCCATAGATGCAGTAAGATGAGCCTGCTAAAAAAGCCTCTGAGAGATGGGCAGCAGCGTCTTTCCGTTTATCAACATCCCGTACTGCGCTCGCCAACGCGCCTGCCAAGCGTGGTGAGTATGGAAACTACCCTCTCATAGCGATCCATGAGGGTCTTGGGTCATGTCTTCAGATTAGTGGGCGTTTGACGGCTGAAATGATGATTATTTCCCGACGTTTCGAGTGTCTTACATCCCTCGTGGTCACGGGCAGACAGTACGTTCAACTATGTACTGGAGCTACCGAATCTGTGGTCCTGAGTCGAGAGTATAGTCCGTGACTAACAATTGACCGTTGACTCACAACACTGATAGTCGACAAGCTTTTTTATTACATATACATATTGTGTTAAGACGTTTAAAGTTGACATTAAACTTTAATGAGAAATGTTTATTGTATTACTTTTAGTGGGTACGTTTAAATAAAAGTTTGTTTATTAAAAAGTTTTTTTTACTTTTAATATTTTTTTACTTTTTGGTTATCACTGGACAGTTGGTTTCTTGTCTGTTAATCTCATTTATTTATTTTATTTATTTTGAGATTTAAGAATCATCTCATGACTAATAATTTAGAGTAATGTCATATAATTTTTCAAGTAACTCTAAGCAAGACCTTTCATTTGATACCCATATTATAGGAGTGCATTAAGAATAATTTATCCGCCATCTTGGATGTTTCGCCATGTTGGATTCAGGGTATCGTCATTTCATTTTAGAATTATTCTCAGCAAGCCTTTTCATTTGATACCCATATTGTAGGAGTCCATTAAAAATAACTTGTCCGCCATCTTGGGTGTTCCTCATTCATCATAAAAAATAAGTAGTTTGCCAGTCCAGTCCAGTCGAGTCCTAGGTGTTCCGCCATGTTGGATTCAGAGTGACGTTATTTCATTTTTTCAGTTATTCTCAGCAAGCCCTTTCATTTGATACCCATATTATAGGAGTAGGTATATTAAAAGTAAGTAGTCCGCCATATTCGTTGTTCCGCCATGTTGGATTCAGAGTGACGACATTTAATTTTTTGAGTTATTCTCAGCAAGCCCTTTTATTTGATACCCATATTATAGGGGTACATTAAAATTACGCGAACAAACATAGTTACATTCATACATACATACATACATACAAGGCAAGCTAAATAAAAGCTTGTAAAATACCGCGTATCGTAAGATAGGGATGAACTTTTTTACTCTAGATTTTCCAACCGTGTGGGGTATCGTTTAAAATGTATTTTTAAACCATTTTGGAGTTGCAAGGAAAAAAAATGATTAAGGGATCCCGTTTGCGAAATAGGTATATAAAATAGTTTAAAAACTTTTTCGGCAGATTCTTACTGAATTCACGGGCAAGAATCAAGAATCAAGAATCAAAACATACTTTATTCAGTGCGGCCGCATGGACCTTATTGACGCGTCACAAATTACAAAATAAAACAACACAAATAAATAGAATAAAGCACATAATTGAATCTGTTCACTTCAGATGACACGCGAGTTAGGAAAAGAAGTGAACAGAAGAACCTAACTCGGTCGTTATAGTCATCATTTAACAATTTTATTTTGTCTTATGTTACGTTTGACGGAGTTGGAGCAGATTCCGTCCCAAGTGGTTTTGTCCTCTAGGTAATCTGATATTTTATAATAAGCTTTATTGCACAGATTGCGTTTAATAATGTTTTTGAATTTATTCAATGATAACTTCTGCAACTCACTTGGGAGTTTGTTGTAGAAGCGTATACATTGCCCTTTAAAAGATATTTTCACCTTATGGAGCCTAGTAGTGGGCACAGCGAGTTTATTCTTATTTCTTGTATTTACATTGTGATTGTCGCTGTTTTTTTTAAACGAAGCAATATTTTTATGGGTGTACAACAGGTTCTCATAAATATATTGACAAGCTACTGTCATTATATTTATTTCTTTAAATTTAGTGCGAAGTGATTCTCTGGGACCCATATTGTAGATAGAACGAATAGCCCTCTTCTGCAGCACAAATACGGTGTCTATATCTGCAGCACATCCCCACAGTAGTAAGCCATAAGACATAATGCTGTGGAAATAGCTGAAGTAAACAAGTCTAGCGGTATCAACGTCTGTAAGAAGGCGGATTTTTTTGACTGCATATGCTGCAGAACTAAGCCTACCCGATAGTTGTTCTATGTGTGGGCCCCATTGAAGCTTATTGTCTAAAGTTATGCCTAAAAATACAGTTTTTTCTACAAGGTTTAAACTTTCACCTTTTAATTTAATCTTGGCATCAGCCTGTTTTACATTAGGAAGAGTAAATCTAATGCATTTTGTTTTATTTTCATTAAGTAATAGGTTATTGACATTAAACCAATTAACAACCTCTGAGATTGCATTATTCACCTCGTCATAATCGGTGGTACGTCGTTTCATTTTGAACAAAAGTGAAGTGTCATCAGCAAACAATACAACTCATGATTGTTTTTGACAAGATGAGGTAGATCATTAATGTAAATTAAAAATAGAAAAGGCCCAAGAATTGATCCCTGCGGTACACCCATTGTGACTACAGATCCCGAAGAACGTTTTCCATTAACATCAACTCTTTGTATCCTGTTACTGAGATAAGAAATAAGTAGATCCAAAGAGATATCTCTAACGCCATAGTGGCGCAATTTTCCGATTAATGTTTCATGGTGTACACAGTCAAATGCTTTTGAAAGGTCGCAAAAAACACCTAAAGCGTCTTGCGACCTCTCCCAAGCATCATAGATATGCGAGACTAACTCTATACCAGCATCAGTAGTGGAACGGCCGCGAGTAAAGCCAAATTGCTTGCAGTGAAGCAATTTGCTGTCGGCAAAGTGCTTAGATAGCTGATTTAAAATAAGCTTTTCAAAAATTTTACTAAATGTCGGCAGTACTGATATCGGCCTAAAGTTAGTGGGGTCCGACTTAGAACCTGATTTAAATAAAGGTATTATTTTACTGTGTTTCATTAGATCAGGAAATACGCCACAGTCAATGCATTCATTATATATAAGAGCCAGCTCAGGTGCGAGAGAGCTGGAGAGGCAACATTCTACTTCTAGCCCACCCCGTCTAAAATGTTAACTGCTTAAACTTTACATTATCTGAAAATATATGAGTGTAGGTCGTTTAAACCATGAACTTTCTAAAAAAATAATAAGGTCTCAGCCAGCTTTTTAAGTTTTGGAGAAATCGTCGCTAAATAAGTGATACGGTACGGATACCTTAAACCGAAAGTCAATTAATGCCTTTAAATATGTATGTTTTGGTAAACATGCATCCGTTCTGGAATCCTCGCCGATTCAGTTCCTGCAATGTCGACTTACGTGTACATAGTTATACTATTCATCAACATCCCAGCTGTAGAATGTCCACTGCTGGACGTAGGCAGGCGAGACGCTTGGCAGGCGGGTTGGCGAGCGCAGTACGGGATGTTGATACACTGAAAGACGCTGCTGCCCATCTTCCGGAGGTATCCCTTAGCAGGCTCTTACTGCATCCACGGGCAAGAAAGAAGAGGCACAATTTTACTGCCGGCACTCCACGGCAATAAAAAAACACTTAAGTCGTATAAAAACTGAATAAAATCTATGTTCTACCACTACCACGTACTACCTGGAAGCGCACAGCTGATTAGGAGACTGCGTCAGCTAGCCTCTGCTGTAAGGAACTTGAGGTTACTGCGCTAGATTGTCCCAACTGGAAATATTTTTCTAGCACCCTAGGTCACATACGGATGATGGTGGGCGTCTTCACGGGACACTGTGATCTCAACTACCATCTTCTCAAGACAGGTACCATAGACAGTGGACTATGTCGCAGGTGTCTTGAAGAGGAAGAAACCGTGGAGCACGTGCTACTGCACTGTGGCGCCACAAGACAGACTAGATTAGAAACAGGTCTTCAGGAGATCATGGAGTCATGCCCTTCTTCTTCAACAACATCGGTATACCCTTCGGGGTTGCTCATGGAATGCTGCCGGCGACCCCAAGTCCTTCTCCGGATTCTGAAGGAGTTGGGCTGGTTAGGTTAGGGTCGGGGCAGTACTTCGGGGGACAATGCAAAATACACCCCTATGCGGGACGTCAGTGCAGATCTGGTGACCCCCCCCAGAATTAGATTTAGAATGAGACCCTAGGTAACAAATAAAGGATAACAGGACACCATCAACAAAAAAAAAACAAATAGATTTGAAAAACAAACATCTCTAAAACTCCACTGTACATTCTAGAAAGTAGCAAAATGTCGTGTCCCCGGCCATTATCTCAATAATTTCCCACACAAACTTGTGCACAGTTTAGTTTTTCTTTGTCCGCTGTTTGATGCAGGTAATAAAGTTACCAAGCCCGGGTCGTGCCCGCCCCGGTATGAGTTAAATGGATCTCGAAGTTGGACGCGGAGTTGGCGAGTGCAAGTTAGCGATGATTTTCGATTTGTGGAGTTTAAAATTGCTAACTGCACTGGCCGATTACTATATTTTAACTTCAGAAGTATTAGCAGGTGCAGCTAGTGGAAACTTATGGACGTTTTAAAAATACTGAAGAGAGGAAAGTGAAATAAATTAGTGATCTCACATTTGTATTATACGACCGACGCTCGAGCGTTGATTCAAGTTTGAGTTTTTTTTTTATATTATAAGCTGGAAGACGAGCAAACGGGCCACCTGATGGAAAGTGATGAAAAGGATATCCAACACTAAAATATTTTTTAGATTCGAGCGAGTACTTCCTGAGATTAGTGCGTTCAATCAATCAAACAATCTCTTCAGCTTAATAATATCAGTATAGATAAGCACACATTTCTACGGAAAATCGCACTGGTAAGGAAGTACAAATTGACAGCCAGAGGGAGCAAGCGGGGCTATCTAAGGCTCGCCGCAGTGACCGACTGACCTCTTTTGCATTGACCATTTGTAGCACGCGAGGTGCCGGCAGTAGAAAGTTGCCCCTTATCCTCCTCCTCCTCCATTTCGTTTCGTCTTTATTTTAGATGATTGACAATACAGCGTCAGCAACCTGGTATTCATGCTGTATGGGACGCTGCGGTGCCTGGGACAATGTTAGATGGATAAGGCGTGCCCAGCATCTACACCATCCTCCTAGCTGTGTCGGCTATTAATCAGAGGAAAAAAGAAAGCGCAGGTCAATACGTCTGAAGCAGACAAGCCTCGGAAAGTCAGTAAGTGTTTATTCATTAGAGCACAAAAGCTACTTTGCAATGTCAATTTACAAAAGAAAAACAAAACACATTTAAATTGAATAAAGCACATATTTGAATTCGTTTGATTTAGAAAACTTTTATTGTGAGGGAGTCAGGGTTCACCGATATACATATATCATGATCTATGAACTGTAACAATAGCATGTTTTCTGATATACATATTTTTGACCTCTCTCTTTCTAAATTTAAGCTTGCAGTTATAAGTCAACTACTCTCATCGCATTCTGTGTAACCTTATTCTAATTTAATTTATAATATGTTTTTTAAATTTAATACTGTTCCATATAATATTCCTTCTTCTCCTTAGTCACACAGTTGTAAGACACTTAGTATTTTTATGTTTTGTTTAGGTAGGTATAACATAATTTCCACCAATTATTCTTCGTATATAAGTTTTAAAAATTAGTGGAAACTTTATTGGATTGTGTAATACTTTATATTTAAGATTTAGATTGTATTATTGTTCTGTGTGTTTTCCCAAATAAACTTAAATAAATAAATATATATCACGACATATATTAATTGAATTTTATCTTGATGTATATCAATTGATTTTTTCCTGTCTTCTGAACTAAAAATTTTGCAGATTAATGTTTACCCCGGCAACACGCAGCAGAAAACTACAATTCTGAATAATTTAGATTGTTTCCCAAAATGGCAACCTCATTCAAAGTTGGAGAAATCCCCTTTAACTTACCAGTACGGCTAGCATTTTATTGAAATTCAAACATTAACTTCATATGATATAAGGTTTATTTTACGAGGTATTAAATAAATGGGGATTTCCTAGTGCACCTAGCGTTAATAATTTTCATTTTCTAGGTAATCCGCAAGCGTGACAGATGAACTTACAGAATGAAATTCGCTTCTTTTTCTTAGCCTGGAAATATATCCGATATATATCAATCTTTGGGCGTTGCGGTATGTGTGACCTTATCGGTCATTAGCCTTGATAAGAGTTCACGATCGGCTAAGATATAAAAAAAGGTTTTTTTGACACACTTAACACATAGGTACATCATAGCAAGGAAGGGAATAAATTTTATAGAATTAAAACTAAGGACAGACAACTTGCCGTGGGGGCCGGCAGTAAAATCTTGTCCCTCCTCTCATGCCCGTGGATGCAGTAAGAGCCTGCTAAGGGGTGCCTCTGGAAGATGGGCAGCAGCGACTTCCCGTGTATCATTATCCCGTACTGCGTTCACCAACCCGCCTGTGAGTATGGCAACTACTACATGGATCTCCATGAGGGAGGCCTGTGTTCAGTAGTTGGCGTTTTACGACTGAAATGATGATGATGACAACTTAGGACGACACAAATAAGAAGGGAAGCATGTTGCGTGGGAACAAAAAGTCTTGACTGCCCCAGTATTACCGCCATCTTATAGCGAGCTATGAGGTTGCAGAGCTGATTTTGAGGCACTACCTATTATTGTCCGCTTAAAGCTCTATCTCTCATCTCTTAATATTATAAAGAGGAAACATTTATAATCTGTATGTTTGTAACGAATAAACACAAAAACTACCGAACCGATTTTCAAAGTTACTTCACCAAGCTAAGTTATCCCTACGTAACAAAGGCTATATTTTATCCCCGTTTTCCCACGGGAACGGGAAATACGCGGGTGAAACGGCGGAGTGCGGCTAGTGGGATATAAAACAAAAACGCCTGGCTTATTTTAATGAATAAATATAGAGATCATACTTTGTTTAAAACATACGTGGCATACGATACGACATTGTGGGTCTCTGTACGCACAACTTCGTACGCCACTGGCACTTTATATACCTAACAACTTAATAATAGGTTTTGCCTGCGCTACCTTCAGCATCCAAAAAGTCTATTGAAATAGCACAATTTTTTTCCCTTTTTGGCTGAAACAAAATGTTTTTTTATAGAGTGGGACTATGCGACCCGCGCTTTTATATTCCTTTACCCCGAAACAATTCGCGGGTGTTCTGACACGGATGAACCGGGAAATAAAACAAAACGCCTACGTTAGGGATGGGGTAGCCGAGTGGAATTCGTCATTATTATATTCACATATAAATAAATACCTTAGTAATATGTAAAAAAAACCTTTAGAGAGTGTATATTACTTTTTTGTAGATATTTAAGGGGAAGGCCCTTTACCCAATAATAGGATGATACAGACTAACCGAAACAATATTTATGTATAAATTAAGTAAGCGAGCCCCTGAGATGATTTCATCATCATCATCTCAGCCTTAGGACTGCAGCTGTCCACGTCCACAGCTGGACACAGGCCTCCCTCATGGATCTCCGAGATCGTAAGGTTTTTTTTACCATACTCGCTTAGGAACTTTTTTGTTAACTGACTTCAAAGAAAGGAGGAGGTTCTGAAGTAATCTGTATTTTTTCTGTTTTTAATCGTTGTTACCTAAGAATACTTTTTAATTCGAATAAATAAACTTTGAATTAGCTCCCATTTATTTCAAAACTCAGTTCTGATGATGCGATCTATGAGGAATTGCGGAAACTCCTCAAAAATTGTGGGTAAACACATAGTGATTTTGGCAAATTCCGCTCAAGGTTAGCATTTAAAAAGTATGATTTGGTGAAGTGGAACTGATGAAGAAAACAACTGATGGTTATAAAAACTCTTCGATATCACAAAATTCACGTGTATCCCTATCCATTTGTCATCATCAGCATTCACAAAAACGAATTATCTCAACGGACTTAAGAGGTTAAATCCGGCTATTCATTAAATACATTAACGACATCACTATTCACCGACACGAGGAAAAAGTTAAATTAATCGAGCGACCTAGCGATGGGAAGTTTTAATCAAAAACAATTTTTCTACAGCCTGAAGTGAGGTGTATAAGTTATCCCAGTCGGCAGCTCAAACTCATGGATTGGCATTTTAGCGATGAGGCTGAACTGGTTATCAATTAACTCTATAGACAAGCGTAGAACCCTCACTAGAACTCCAACTGAACTCGATATACACAACCTTATTATTATTGTTATGTATTTATATTTGGTGCCGTGGGGTGCCGGCAGTAGAATGTCACCCCTCCTCTCCTGCCCGTGGATGCAGTAAGAATCTGCTGAGGGATATCTCCGGAAGATGGGCAGCAGCGTCTTTCCGTGTAAGAACATCCCGAACTGCGCTCACCAACCCGCCTGCCAAGCGTGGTGAGTATGGCAACAACCACTCCTGCACTTGGATCTCTAAGTCAATGAGGGAGGCCTATGTCCAGCAGTGGATATCTTATGGCTGTATTGATGAATTTATATTTTGACATGTCTTTTTTATATGATTTAATGACAAGACAAGCCGAAGGCTCACTTGATGTAAAGCGGTAACTTCTTCCTATTACAACTGCAATAAAGCAGTGATCACGGTCACGAAGCACGTGACTATGTGTCCAACGCTGCATTGCATTGCGCCCGTCGCCATGATACAGAGTTGTAAGGTCTCATGTGCCCGTAATATCACCGGTCTCCTACCCTTTCAAATCGGAACACAGTGATGCAGACAACTGCCTGGAGGCAGAAATTGGTCTGGTGGTACTTCCCCGGATGAACTCTTCACATAAAGTTCTACTACTACTATTTATTACAAATTCCTTCATGACTCAGTTGGTCGAATAGTCGACTGATACGCAGGAGGTAATGGGTTCAATTGCCGCCAAAGGAACAAAATATTTTTATTGTTTTACACATATTTGTCCCGTGTCTGGGTATTTGCTATGTGTGATAAGCAAGTATATTAAAAAAAATTAAGAGATAATTTATTCAAAATTAAATATAAATTCACAATAAATTACAAATAGCCGTAATCATCTAAATGTACTAAAATATCCGTGTCTGAACTAGGATAAAACCCGTGTTTCTGTAAGAGCTCTTACACACGAGCGGCATGTTACCAACGGCATAGGTAACTGCGTCGGCGGTAGCAGTCAATACGTCGCTATAGTTCGACTGCTGCCGTCGACGCGTCGACGGCTGCTGCCGGCGCGTCGACGGCTGCAGTTACCTATGCCGTTCTTGGATTACATGGTAATAATAACAGAGTAACAGTTGGTTACTTTGATATAGCTAATAACTTTTCTGTGTCATTAATAAGACATGCTCTGAAGTGTTTTTATGACAGATATTTATCAACTATTGTAATTTAATAGGAAAAATTACAATTGTTGTAAAATATCTATGTGAGTTTTCTATCAATTATCTTGTGTTTTGGCGTTTTCCGTGGGGTACCGGCCGTAGAATGTTGAACATCCTGTCTCACCTGTGAATGCAGTAAAAATTTGCCAAAGGATACTTCCGGAAGATGGGCAGCAGCGTCATTCCGTGTAACCCGTACCGCGCTGTACACCCGTCTGCCAAGCGTTAGCGAGGATGGCTACAGCCCCCTCATGAGTACTTGGAAATTGATTGGAGAGGCCTTTCTCTACCTACGGACATCCTACGACTGAAATGGTTATGTGTTTTTTGATTTAGTTCATTTTAAAAAGTCTACCTTACTCCCATAGAAATCCATCAGGAGAGACAATAGATCTTATCTTCATCAAATACATGACTGCCTTTTCACTGTACTTTGAAACTCGGAAACTGCAGAACCAACATAAAGATATAAATGAAGATGAAGCCAGGTATACGTTACGTTCTTGTGTGATTACTTCACGTAATTAGTTGTCGGCTCCAACGACACTGAAGCTAAAATTATTCAGTGCTTTATCTTATTAAAAGTGGTTTTATATTCATATTTGACGAGCTCTGTGGCGCAGCGGGCGAAGGTCCGCCTGCGACGCAATAGGTTGCGGGTTCGATTCCCGCCTCGGGACAAATGTCTGTACGATCTGCAGATATTTGTTCGGGGTGTTCTGGATGTTTTTCTATATACAATTATTAATTATTACGTTGTCCTCCCGTGAAGCGATTCATTGTGACTAAATTTCCTTGAAACGAGCTACCGCGCGTGAGTCGTCCCCACCCCACTCCCCACGCGGTGTCCGCGCTATGTAGATTTCGTAAGTGCAAAAAATTATGGCCCACCCTGTATAATAAAAAATATCTATCTATGTAGTATAATGTATTAAGTATATCAGTCATCTAGTACCCATTAAACAAGCTTGGAGCTAGATGATGCTGTGTGAATTGTTAATTATGGCCTTTGCGTTTTTTGTAGATTATTTGTAAAGCGTCAGCATGGTTAACAAGATAACATGTTATAAATTTAAAAATAGTAAAATAAAAATAAAATAAAGAAATATTTACATAAGTAAAAATTTACAACTACGGCATATACGGCTAAAAATAATGATTATAAATGAGACCATCAACACTGAGTCCTCGCTCCAAGTTAGACTGGTTTTTAGACACGAGGGATCTTTGCAACGGCTCTATACAATTACAAGCGTTTTTTTAACGATATTAAAAAAAAACACACATATTTAACTTGATATAAAGCTTAAACTTATCAAAACAGCCTATCAATGGGTGGGTAGAGTGTATGTGTATTTGTAAAAGTGTGTGATGTGTGTGTATGTTAATTCATCACAAAAACAGTGTGTAAAGTACTTTTTGTTGTCAGGTGAAATGGTAGGTATTGTCGTTATGATGTATTTATGTAAGTTATAACACTGAGCAATGCTTCCATTTCCTCAAAATTAAGTTTTTAAAGCAATTCTATTTACAATGAAAATGTGATGTTTTTTGTATATTAGAATTTTGTGGATTTTATTATTATTCTTATTATTTAATTACTAAAAACAAAGGGAAAAAGTTACTGATTTTGATTTTCTTTGATTGGATGATGGACTTTCGAAACAATTGTTTAATCGTAATGTTATAATTATGCAGAGAGAACTCTACTAGGAGATTGGCGCGTCTCAGCTCAAGATATAAACAAATAGACCCGAAGGGTCTTGGTCCACTGAGCCAGTAAGTAATTTAAATGGCGTCACATTTTGTAAGAGCATTATCCGTATCGACAGAGGGTACTATGGTGGCTGGATTATTTCTTACATGCCCAAAGGGCACGCTTGGTTCACCCACAACCGCAAACCGCCTCTGTTCGGCGAGCCTTAAACTTATCTAATTATTGTAACCGGTTTCAATGACAAATTTGTTGGTAAAAAAACAGAAACTATAAACAAACATACATACATAGACTGATGAATACATTACCACTCCTTTGCGTCGCGCAGTCAGGTAAAAACTCTTGATTTCAATCGCTTCCCGGACCATCCGCTTATAGTAGTGGCGCTTACTGGAGAGCACTTTAAGGTCTTGAAGCTAAATCCAGTGATTAGGTCCTGAGTCCAGTAGATGTTCCGCTCTCGCTTACTTGTGCACCTGCCGAATTTTACACACCTTTTTATACACCTTAGTCGCCACAGGTACTACGATCACCACAGTCGCCCCAGTCACCACAGTCGCCATTGTTGCCTCAGTCATCACAGTCGCCACAGTCGCCACTGGCACTACGATTCCCACAGACGCCTTAGTCGTTACAATCACAGTAGCCCAAGTCGCCAGTTTATATAAAGGTATCAAATGAGAGAAAATAATGTGTAGAATGCAAAACTGAGACACATTACACAAAATATAGGTAACTTCAGAGACGAGGTAAAGTGTTGGAGGATACTAGAACCAGTCTATAAATTTTCTAGAATCAGACCAGTTTCATATTTGTCCTTTAATTCATGACCGTTTTTTCACATTACTACAAAAGTCTGAAGTTGCAGGAGTACCAAGCATAAAGATATGAAGATAAAGGTATATACGTTACGTTCTTATGTGATTACTTCACATAATTAGCTGTCGGTTCCGACGACAGAGTAAGCTCAAACTATTCAGTGCTTCATCTTATACAAAAGCGGTATTTATTAAACCCGGCAAAAAAGAGGGGTGCTATAAGTTTAACCGCTATGTGTCTGTGTGTCTGCCTGTGGTCACCGTAGCTCGAGTGGAGCAATTTGCATGAAGTTTTTTATTTCAAAGCAGGTGCTCCGGCGGTGGTTTGTAAAAGTGGACTACTCTATTGTATTAGGTCATATCCAGTAAGAATACATGTAAGTGTTTTCAATAAATACCAAAATGTTTTATCAAAATCGGTTAAGAAGTTTATAAGATACGGGGGAAAAGAGGAGATGAATAATCGATTGTTTCCAAATATATCCAGATATATATAGATAGACAGATAGAAAATGCTTTATTGCACACCTTAAAACACACAAGTACAAAATAAATAACTAAAGAAACACTGATCATGTGACAATCTGCGGTCTTATCTGATAGATATACTGAGTTTGGTATCAATTGAAGGGGCATGATGTGGATACTGTACTGCAAAATTGAGGGCACACAATCATCATTATTGCAGCCGCAAAACGTCCACTACATCACTCCCTCGTGGATCTCCATGAGGGGTGGTTGCCATACTCACCACGCTTGGCAGGCGGGTTGGCGAGCGCAGTTCATAATGTTGATACACGGAAAGACGCTGCTGCCCATCATCCGGAAATATCACTTGGCAGGCTTCACTGCATCCACGGGCATGAGATGAGGAGTAATATCTACTGCCGGCACTCCACGGCATTTTGATAAACTTGAGGCTTTATATTCAATATTGTATTCTGCTCTCAAAGGCAGATATGTTACATGCAGTCACAGGACTTCCACTATTAGATAGAGCCCTCCCTTGAGAATCTCCAAGTATTGATCATGAGAGGGTTATTGCCATATTTACCTCACTTGACAGGCGGATTGGCGAGCGCAGTGCGGATGTTACACGGAGAAAGCTTAAAAGCATACTAGCTAGTAAATGTTATTAAACTGTTAAGGAATTTCAAAATGACAAATCTTTTGACAAATATTACATATTTCATTTATTTAACTGGCGCCACATGTATAACGGGTATTAATATTTTTTGTTGTTTTATACACCAGCACACATTAATCAAAATCAGCCAAGTGCGAGTTGAACTCGCGCACCGAAGAGTTCCGTACCATTATTCAATCAAAATCACGTTTGTTGTATAGAAGCCCCCCTCAAATATTTATTTTATTCTGTTTTTAGCATTTGTGTCATAAATATATCTGTGAAAATTCCAAATGTCTAGCTATCACGGTACATGAGATACAGCCTGGTGACAGGCAGACAGACAACTGAGTCTTAGTTATAGGGTCCCGTTCTTACTCATAGGGTACGGAACCCTAAAAATGGTTTCATTATTAAAATAAGTTAAAACCGCGCAAAACAGGGGCGGTTTGCGGTAGTAGGTAATCTAGTGATCATTGCTATCAAACGTCCATTTTGATTTAGTTAACAGTTGTTGATGCATATTCGTCACAAAGTTAATCAAACACAGAGCAATAAAAGAAGAAATCGCATAACAGCGATAAACGCCTGTTGCAAACCTGTCGTGAGATATGTAATCAGCTTGCCGAATCCAAAGGCCCTACTACTACTGCTGGTTTGATAGTACACTTGACTTACGGTTAAGCAGCTTCACTACATCCCCCGGGGCTACGACGTTACGACATCCACATATGAATAACATTAGCATCGCTAATTTGCTTTTAGCAATACATAATACCGCGGCGGAGATTATTTAACTGCCGTGTTCAGTTATTAATGACGAATGAGCAACTTGTTCACGAAGTTATGAAATCTTGAGTGGATAATGTGCAGACAATGATGGGGTGTCAGAGGTTCATGATTAGCGGTGGAAGCAGTTGATGTGTGGTTTCATCTGATGCGTCTGTGGATATTGTGACAATGATTATTGTTATTGTGCAAGATCAACTCATAATGTTTACTATATGATTTCACCCTATGAACTAGATACATCCACGTGTATGTACACAACCCCTACTCCTATGATCACCTCTAGCTCTATTCTATCTAGCCTCAAAGGTTTGCTGTAAGAGAACTCTTTTTAGGGTTGAGCTCGCCTTTGTACATGACCATTACTTAGTATTTTTAAGTTATTTTTGTTTTGTGTGCAATAAAGAATAAAGAAAGAATAAAGAATACATTGTGACTTGTTGAGAATTACAAGTATTTACCTCCCAACGAGTCACTCTGTTCATCATCATCATAATTTTTACCGTTGTTGGCTATAGGTCTCAAGGATTTCCAGTTGTTGTGGCTGAATATTAATTATAATGACCATAAAATAGAAGCTGTGAAAGAGACGAAGTTTTTAGGTATAATACTTGACAATAAATGTAACTGGAAAGCGCATGTAGATTTTATTCGGAAAAAAAATAAATAAATTTGTTTATAAATAAATGTCCTTTACAGACTTCGCAAAACTTCTAGCCTTCAGACCGTTCTGACTGCGTATCATGGATTCGTTACCTCTAACTTAAATTACGGACTTATTTTATGGGGTAATTCAACAAACATAGATATTGCTTTCATTGGAAAAAAAAAATGTGTACGCGCAATTGTCGGCATACCACCATGGGAATCGTGCAAACCTGTTTTTACTAACCTAAAACTTTTGACATTGCCCAGTATGTATATTCTAGAGGCTGCTAAATTTGTCAAGGAGCATTCGAATTTATTTATAAAAGCTAGCGATATATACCCTAGATGTGTACGAAACCCGAACAGAATTGTTCTGACTAGAATTGCTAAGACCACCTTATACAGAAAAAACTGTCATGCCATGTGTGGCTCTATATTTAATAAAATTCCAAATGACATTAAAGATTTACCTATGAGATTATTTATTAAAAAGTTAAAATTGTGGCTTATTGAGAAAGCGTTTTATAGTATTAAGGAATTTATGGACATTAAATAAGTATTAAATAATTAATTTAATTGACGTATTGAATAATGATCGTTATCTAGTGACATCTAATAACTTAATTTATTTTGTGTAATTTTGCATGCCATGTACTGGTGAAATATGTGAAACTATCCCTAAATTTAAGATTATAATTGTAACCATATTTCTCGCAATAAATGATTTATGATTTATGAAAGCGACCTTCATAAACCATCGACCTGCGATCTTTACTAGGTCATAGCTCATCTTGTTGGAGGACGTCCTACGCTGCGCTTGCCGGTCCCTGACCTCCACTCGAGAATTTTCGGCCCCATCGGCCATCTGTTCTGTGATAAACATGGTCTGCCCATTGCTATTTCAACGTGCTAATCCGTTTGGCTATGTCGGTGACCCGAGTTCGTCTACGTAACTCCTCATTTCTGATTGGATCCCGTAAAGAAACCCCTAGCATAGCCCTATTCATAGCTCGTTGAGGGACACTGAACTTAATCATGAGAATTGGTCTCAGACAGCATGAATGTCAGTTGCTGACGCTGTATGAACCTTCTACAACAGATGCCAAGGTTTTACTACTATTGCTTTGTTAGGCACACTTGCTTACGGTTTCGTAGCTCCGCTACATCCCCCGGGGTTACGAGGACATTCTGAATAACATTTGCATCGCTAACTTGCTTTTAGCAATACATAATTTAATTAATAATTATAATATAATTAATAACTCATAATTTTTTGGATACTAAAACCGAATAAAAATGTACCATTTAACCAATAATAAATAATAAAATAAATAAATAAATAATAACGCGGCGGAAATGATTTAACTGCCGTGTTCAGTTATTATGGACGAATGAGCAACTTGTTCACGAAGTTATGAAATCTTGAGTGGATAATGTGCAGACAATTATGGGGTGTCAGAGGTTCATGATTGGCGGTGGAAGCAGTTGATGTGAAATGAAATGAAAAATGTGATGTGAAAAATATGATATGAGGTTTCATCTGACATGTCTGTACGGCAATGTGACAATGAGTATGTTTAATAAATGAGATCAACTCTATACAGGGTGTATTATAATATGTAGTATGTATTATAGTATGTAGGAACATACCCATTTGACAAGGCATGAACAGCCGCAATGTCATTGTACGTAACCAAGTATTCATTATGTTCCTAAGGTGAAAAATAAATAATCTGAATCTGAATCTAATGTGTACTAAGCCGAAAGGGGATTTTGACCATCCCAAGAATCTGACCATCCCAAGAATCTGACCAACCTGAACAAATATCTGCAGATCATAAAAACATTTGTTTCAAGGTGGGAATCGAACTCGCAACCTCTTGCGTCGCAGGCAGACCTTCGCTTGTTGCGCCACAGAGGTCGTTAAAACTTGTGTTATTTATAAGTAGTTTTTGTTAAATAAGAAGTAGTAAATAAAGGCAATTTTATTTTATTAATATATTTTGTACAGAATAAACGTATCTTTTTATTATCTCTCTTCTAAATTCAGATTTAGAAACGTGTAATCAGGCACGCCATTTAATATGAAGAGTTGATAAGATCCTATTTCTACATCTTCATCTACACTAAAAATAAAGAGGAAAGATTTGGTTGTTTGTTTGTATGCATTGAACAGGGTCCAAAACTACAAAACCTAGCCAACGGATTGAGCTGAAATTTTGCACACGTATAGATGTTCACCAGGATTAAGGCCAGGTTATTCCAGCGACTAGTTTCTGAAGGGGTGCGCGCGGGCGCGGCCTACTTAAATTCTATAAAAAATATTTTAATAATGTTTAATTAGATTATGTTGTATTGTGTTTGAGAACTATCCTTCCTTCATAATTTATTACTATCAGGTGAAGTGAAAAATATCGTGTTGAACAGTTAAATATTCAAAAGCATTTATTAAACTATAACATATATTTTTTTTCCGATCAAAACAAAGGATATTTAAACGATTAAAATTGAATTGGAATATCGTGGCCTTAACACACAGGCAATTTTATCCGGGTACAACGCATGAAAAGCGGCGGGCATAAGCTAGTAATTTATAAATTCCACAACATGCATGCGCCTATCCGAATAATATAGAACTGTCGGAATGAAAATTCAATAAAAATTCGACACTTTCAAACTCCATTACAGAATATCACCTTTCAAGTCTTGTTTTAGGGGTTTCAGGCGAAGCGAATTTTCACTTTTATTTCTTTTGAAACAAAATCTGACTGCCTACGCAATTTAGGAGAGTATTTCATAGCTACTTACGGCAGGAGAGGATTTTAAAGGTTTTTTTACCTTGAAGAGTCAAGAGAAATTTGTTTGTCGCCGTGAATAAAAACTTAGGAAGCCAGTGGGATTAAAATGACATCACATTTTCCAAGGTCTAAATAAATAATGCTGGGCTGGCACACGTGACGTAGGATGCCGGCAGTAGTTCAAATTTGTTAGAAATGTTGCTTGTGGATGCAGTAAGAACCTGCTAAAGGATACGCCTGCGACGTAAGAGGTTGCGGGTTCAATTCTCGCTTCACGACAAATGTTTGCGCGATCTTCAGAGTTAATCGTACAGACATCTGTTTAGGGTGTTTTAAATTTTCTGGATGGTTTTATAGATGATGCTGTATGAATTGTCCAGCATTATTTTGTTATATTATTTAAGATACTTTTTTTAAATATGTGTAGAATGATGGAGGGATGTTGATACACAGTCAGACGCTGCTGCCCATCTTCCGGAGGTACCCCTTAGCAGGCTCTTACTGCATCCACGAGCATGAGAGGAGGTGTAACATTCTATTGCCGGCACCCCACGGCAAAGAGTAAGTTCTATAATTATGCTGTTACTCATAGTATTAACTGTGGAAACTGAGAAATGAATAAAATCACGAAGAAATATGAAGACTTAGCGCTTTCAAAGAAAAATAGCAACACCATTACAAATTGCTACTTAGAGAACTGTCTCACTACGTTTTTTCTTTTAAGTTTCATTCATGGGTTTTTTAAGAAGAGCTTCTTCTAAAGCGAGATGTTCACTGCGAGTGCTCTATGACTTGCAAGCTACTTTAATATTGGTATCTCAGAATCAATACCTTATTTCAAATGATCTTATTTAACATAACTTTAATGAATATTGACAAATTTTATTTGAATATTGTAATTTTGACGTAAATTTAATTCTGAATTTGTTTTTAAGGTTCCTGACCAAAATGGTAAAAGGGAACCCTTATGGTATCACTTTGTCTGTCTGTCTGTCACAAATGGATATCTCGAGAACTGATGCTATCGACTTGAAATTTGAAATGGTTAAAGATAACACTTTTTTACTAATATAGCATAAAATGTCAAAAAATATTTTTATTATGATTGAAGGAGGGCGGATAGGGGATCTCAAAATATTTAAGTAAAGTTACTAGGTCGTGTGGGGTATCATATGAAAGGTATTCATTTGCACATTAATGAACAGTTTTATTTTTCCTGCAAGCCGTATCGTTTCCGAGTTATTAACGAAAAAAATTGGATAAACGACCGTTCCCCCCACTTATCTCCGAAGTTTGCAGAGATAAGCCCCGAGAAACTTTTATAGCTATAAGAAGTTTATATAAAGTTTATAGGAAAATTATATAAAATTATAGCGAACTCATAAGCATAGTTTTTTTTAGACAAGGGGGATGGAAGGGGGGTTTTTAAAAAAATTGTGAAGTTACTATGTGGGATTTCCCCCTAATCTCGGAAGTTTGCAGAGATAAACCCCTGAAACTTTAAATAAAACGAAAATTATAACGAACCCTCTAATTTGCAAAGTATTTTAGAAATCATCGAAAGTGTTAAAAATCTACATAAGTTCCGCTATCAGACAAGAGATGGCGCTGTCAAGGTTCTCCAATAAATGTAAACCGCCCTTATCATATATTATAACGAATGATGGCACGGCACCCTCGGTGCACGAGTCCGACTCGCTCTTGCCCGGTTTTATTTTTATATTGATAATTATTTAATTCCTATAGGTATGATCAAAAAGTACCTATGTAATTTAATTAATGTTATTGTTCTTTGTATGTACCGTTTATGTACCGAAAAAATTCAAATAATCCCAGCAATGCAAAAAAAGGCTTGCGAGTCTGCCCCTCTCGCAGTGGACACGGCCCGCACGGTATAGGTCAGAGCCAGTAAGAGCTAGATACAATGCAGTGATACTGATACCTTTATAACAAAGGAATTTACGACACCAAAGGAAAGATGGATGGGTTGTGTGAAATATGATATTAGCGGCAGGAAGTGATTGTAGAGTTGATGGTCGATGGAGGAAAATAAAGAGCCAAGCCGTATCGACAGTAGAATGTTGCCCCTCCTCTCTTACCTGTGTAATAAAAATCTGCCAAGGGATACCCACGGAAACGGAGCTGCAGCGTCGTTCCGTGTATCAACATCCCGTAGTGCGCTCGCCAATCTGCCTGCCGAGCGTGGTGAGTATGGCAACAACCCCGCATGTTCAGCTCTTGGTAATCCATGAGAGAGGCCTATGTCCAGCAGTGGACGGAAAGGTTGTACAGTATGATTCTTAATACGATAAAACATTTGTATTTATGTATGGAAAAATAATTTCTGAAAATATTTAGGTAGTTACACATTTAAGGTAAAGTGCCAGTTAAATACTTTGTCACGAACCGAGGGCGTACTCTTGAATGCAAATTGCGATAAATCGAAATCTTAATCAAGCCAAACTAACTGTTATGGCCATAACGTAACAAATGCCATTCTGACGATAATATCGTAATCGTTTTCTGGAGTAGACGCCCACGTTTGAAGTGGAAGGCTTAGCCGTGGGTTTCCACCCGATGCATTACTGCGCTATTCATCATATCAGCCATAAAACGTCCACTAATGAACACAGGCCTCCCTCATGGGGTAAGATACAAAAAATTGATATATATATCGTGATAAATAATATCCGATGATATATATCGGCGAACCCTGGTTTGAACACAGGCCATTGATTATACATATGTTCTAATGGTGAAAGAATTTAGAAAATCGGTCCAGTAGTTTTTGAGTTTATTCGTTACAAACAAATACAACATACAAATCTTTTCTCTTTCTCTTCTCATATCGGGAGATGAGAGATGACCTAACCTAACCTACCGTTGTGGATGGCACAAACTAAGACAGAACCAACCAAGGAGCGGGTGAAGTCAGGCTGTTTATGATGATGATGAACCTAACCATCCGACATCACCCACATACGGTCACCGCGCTCGTATAGAACGAATGTGCCACGTCAATCACCGAACATATCGAACCCGACGGTATCGACACAGATACAGAATTAATTTGATTTAATTAGCTGCCCTCATGCCGCTGACAGCGACACACTGCAGGCGCAATGAAGCGTCCTTAATTAAAACTACTGATGGAAAGGACGGATGTCTGCGAGTGAAATGTTTAATTCTGATTAAATTATGTTTTCTGTGAGTGTACAGTATGATTCTTATTGTTAGAAGCAATGTTTCTAAATTGTGTCATGTCTAGTTTCCATATATCCAACCTGTAACAAAAAGCCCTAGGAATAGGACAGGGTTCTTGTGTCTACCAACCTGAACAACTTTTGGTGTACGACTTTGAAAAATCATATTTTTTTTAACTCTACATGCAAGATTATGTTGATGAGTGATAATTGGTTCATGCATACTACCTGTGCGAAGCAGGGGCGTGGCGCTAGTAACACGATTAATCATTTATATATGTTAAAAAAATATTTTTGAAAAATTTAATAACTTAACGGATTTTTGCGTGACACTTCGTCTCATCTCGACACAACCCTTCTGTTGGGTACATCTCTAGTGGAGTGACACAGGCATATTTGGGTATATTATTGGCGTGGCTTTTCCGATTGCTGTTACGCATTCTTATTATCCACTAGTTTGGTTACGCGAAAATAATTTTTCGACCCTCAATTGGTTTGCGTTTTGGCGGGAAAAACGGCGGGCGCTCCGCGTCGGCGCTAAGTGGATACTGGCTCGGTTTTTACAATGGAGCGTATCGTGGTATTTACGCACTGTGGAAAGGGATTGAATGAAGCTTGTCAGTACAATCATTCATAATTTAGTCTGTGTTCGGGATATACAGCGTAAAAATTATTTTCTATTAATTATTGATTTAATTTTATATAAAAAATACTTTTGTTTGTAATTCAAAATGTATTATCATATATCTACATGTTTTGCGGTATATACATAGTATGTGGTATAACCTCACTATATATAACATAACATTTAGGTGTCTTAGAACAAAATATTTTTTGATCGTAATTATAAAGTGCATTTTTTATGCATTTTTAATGCATTTTTTTTGCGTAATCTTTTTTTTAATTTTAATTTAATCGAATAAAATTATTTTTTCTTGGGCTACGTAAATTTTATTTGTTATTGTCATTGTCAACTTCATTGAGAAGGCTACAAAACAAAGAAGAAGTTGATAAATTTGGAAGCTAAGTAGGTTGAAGTGAAACACTGAAGAAAGTTCACTACGGTATAAGTTTATTGACGAGCTTCACAACACAAGAATATACAACAGAAGGAACATAGAAACACAGACAGTCAAAGCGCTAAGAGTAGGCGGAAGAAGTATGTTATAGTTTAGAATAGGAAGACACAGTAAAACATATTAAAATAGATCGGAACGCGATACGCGGATATAGGTAAGAGAGGCGTGCGCTCCGCGTCGGTAACTGTGG
This sequence comes from Pasiphila rectangulata, assembly GCA_963082625.1. NCBI lineage: Eukaryota > Metazoa > Arthropoda > Insecta > Lepidoptera > Geometridae > Pasiphila > Pasiphila rectangulata. Next base: position 19,677,853 of record OY720248.1, read on the forward strand.
CAACTGGACGAGTGGTCGCCGGCGCCGGGGCTCGGCGCAGCCCGACTAGACCCGAGCACTCCCGAAGGCTCGCGTCGGTACCGAGGTTGAATGACAATTCAGCATTTACTGCATACTACTGGTATCGCGCGGCTGTGCTTGTGAATAAGTTATTTGTGTAGTGCAGTTATATAATATGAATAAATAAGTACCTAGATAATTTTGTTGTGTTAATCAATGTTGTGTGCATGTATAATGTCATCAATAATAAATACATAAACAATATAATAGTTAGGTTACCTACAATAAACACCATAGTTTAAAAATGACAATTGTTTTCGTGGAACGATGACTCAACGATGACTCACTGGTCAGTTTACTTACCAAAACCAAACGACGGCTAAAAAATCTTGGTAAGTAAACTGACCAAAACCAAACGAGCGGATCACACTTTTATTGTACCTATTTGTATCATGTGTAAGGTGTCTTCCGTACCCCATTAAACCTTGTGATCGAAGCCGCTCTTTTATTTACGTGGGAAGAGTTTTCCCCACAATCTCACTTCTCAGTCATCGCCATCTCGTCATCTCAGCCGTAGGACGTCCACTGCTGGACATAGGCGTACCTACTGATACTAATAATGAGCGGTTGTAGCCATTCTCACCACGCTTGGCAGGCGGGTTGGCGACAGTACTGGACATCCATACACGGAAAGACGATGCTGCCCATCTTCCGGAGGTATTCCTTGACAGATTCGCATTGCATCCGCGGCAAAAATGGAGAGGTGACATTCGACTGCCGGCACCCCACGGCACCTTTAAGTGTCTCCAAAGATTTCACATCACTCTAAAGTCTACTATTATCTCTTTACCAGTCGATGCATCACGGTTGGTTTGCAAGTTATTATTAAGCTCTGTGGTTTCAATACACATTTTGGTGTATTCTGATGATGATTGTTATTGAAAGTTTTTATGAATTTTTTAGATTTTGAGCGTTACTCACTTGGATCACGGTGCAGAAGAATTGCTACCTGGCTGTACTCCTTGTAGTTCCCAATATTGGAATTGATAATTCTTTGTTGTTTGCTCGTCAGATGGTATTCATACTGTACCCTGCAGCAGTACCTGGGACATTGTATTAGGGATTAGTCTTGTCCAGCACCTTCACCGCTATCCCAGCTTAGTCAGAGGAAAGAAGAGGTCAATACGTATGAAGCTGACTATCCTCCTCATCATCATTATCATTTCAGCCATAAAACGTCCACTGATGAACACAGGCCTCCCTTATGGATCTCCATGAGGGGTAGTTGCCATTCTCACCACGCTTGGCAGGCGGGTTGGTGAGCGCAGTATGGGATGTTGATACACGGATAGACACTGCTGCCCATCTTCCGGAGGTATCCCTTAGCAGACTCTTACTGCATCCATGGACATGAGAGGAGGGGTATCATTCTACTGCCGGCACCCCACGGCGGAAGCGGACTATGCCATGGTTTTTCTTACGATGTTTTCCTTAAGCGTGTTAAATGTGTTGCCATGGGGAGCCGGCAGTAGAATGTTACCCCTCTCATGCCCGTGGATGCAGTAAGAGCCTGCTAAGAGATATCTCTGGAAGATGTGCAGCAGCGTTCCGTGTATCAACATCCCGTACTGCGCTCGCCAACCCGCTTGCCAAGCGTGGTGAGTATGGCAACTACCTCTCATGGAGATGTATGGAGACCTGTGTTCAGTAGTGGACGTATCGCGGCTGAAATGATGACGGATGATGTGTTAAATGTCACATACAAAACCTTGCAAAACCTTCGGATTGAAAGTTACAAGTACGTACCACTACGCTAACATACTTCATCAATTACTAACTCCTTCAACAATAGATCGGTTAGCAGCGAGGTTGTTTCGGTGTACTAGTCCCGTGAATCAGTACCATTAAATATGTACACAAACTAATCCGACGACTTCAGGTGCGTGCGGCCCCCGAGACAGAGGGCCGCTTAAGGGCTCATTCCGCGAAATTAAGCAAGGGACTGCTTCTAAGTCGAAGGGCTTAGGTATGCGCGAGCAGCGCAAGGGACGGACGCTGGCGGTTAAGTTTTGAATTAGATAAACACGTTCGTGGTGATCGATCGTGCTTTTATTTCTTCATCATCATCATTAAAGTCTCAACATTAAAGTATAGATATTTTTGCCACGGACCTAGCGCTAAAAAATAAAATGTCGTAGAATGTGGTTATTACGTATTAGTATCTTAATAAATTAGAACATTCATCATCATCATTATTGCAGCTTCATGGAGGGGTCGTTGCCATACTCACCACACTTAGAAGGCGGGTACCCGTTACACGGAACACGTGTTCATACATGTAAATTTTCGTGAATTTTACTGCATCCACCGATAACAGTGTAAGGAGGGGCAGCATTCTACTGCCGGCACCCCACGACAGAACATTATACCGAGAATATTACCCGGTTGGTGACCTTGGGTTACGACAACTAGTCTAATGAGTTAGCTCCAAGTACAAGGAAGAGATCAATTGTTGAATCCACTTTGTATGGGCACTGGACAGCGTTTGGGAAACTTCGTAACGTTTTTTCGTCCACAATACCTCAGTGTCTTAAGACGGAAGTCTTCAAACATTGTGTGTTACCAATGTCTACCTATGGAACTGAGACCTGGTCCTTTATTACTGGTCTTATGAATAAGCTCAGAGTCGCTCAACGAGGTATGGAGAAAGCTGTGCTCGTGGTTTCTTTTCGAGATCAAATCAGAAATAAAGAGAAGGTCACGGACATAGCCACGCTGATTAACACAAACTTCCATAATTTATTTCAGGCTTGTAGAACTAGGAGTTTAGAGACGGGAGACGCTTGACAAAAAAAAAAAACTTTAATACTTCGCTCACGGCAAACCTCTTCAAATTTAATGATCGCGCTCATTCGCCGATTGTCTAAACATAGACTTTGATTTAATTTGCTTTTCCATAACAGATGTGATACTCAATTTGAAGCACACTATCTAAATATTTAAGCGTAATGTTATAACATAGCTTCGAGTTATGGAAATCGAACAATACTGCCGTGCTAAGGGGGACAGCCGTAAGTGCATGTCTACTAGTTTCGAGAAAATGGCGCTTAAAGTTTTCAAAATATTTTTGTCGATTACGTCTACAAAATTAACTTTTTTTAAAAACTGAAAAAAATATATTGTAGACAAAATGGTGTAGTATGTATATGTTGATAAATGAAAATTAGAATACCATAATTAGTATATTAAAACATCAAAAAAGTCGTTATGCTGAGAAAACCTGTTGTATTTTATAGACGAATACTTAAAATGAGCGTCGTAAGCAACACACATATCACGCTTAAGTTAAGGGGCACTCATTTAAAGCGGTTTTGATGAGGAAACATAATCATTCAAATTTGTTATTATATGATTAACCGCCGTAACTGCACAGCTTACGACTGTCATGTTAAGGAATACTTACTTAAACACTGTGATTGTTGCCTAATTTACCGCCGTAATTGGTAGTTACCACGCTCAATGTAAGGAAAGTACTTGTCAATTAATATGCGCATCCTTAGTGTAATGCCACTATAAGTCTTTAATGCGATTAATATAAGCACTCCATGAGTTTTTTCTATAGAACTTTAGGACAGGATAGTATAATGTTCCTTTACGGCTTTAATTATAAGAAACTCAAAAAATAAATTGTAGTTACGGCGCTTAGCACAACTGAAAAAAGCCTTTACAGGCTTTATTTTAAGAAACTGTCAAAGAGAAAGTTATAGTTCTCGATACGACGATTCCGAATATGGCATTAACTCAATTTTGAAAAAAATGTTGCTTACGGCGGACTCCCTTAGCACGGCAGAATAATCATTTTGTCTTCAGTCATGTTTTAACGTTTGCGATCACGACACATTACTACCACATATTTAACCAGGTATTTATTTATATTTTCCCGACGTTGTAACAGGATTTCACTCAAATTACTAAAATTCTAAAGACCAAGTGAGGGCAGATTAAAAAGACGCCTTCGCCTTTCTGCGGTTACTTACAACACGTCAGTCTTCTCGCGACCACGATAGGTTCTATACGAATAACTTTATTTATATTTTTAGAAACACAGTTGTATACTTATCTGAAAATGAACTAGGTGTACTTATAGAGACATAAAGACTAAATAAACAGTAGGGAATTCAAAATATATTTTTTGATATAGCGCAGGTGTATAAATAAACAAACAAAAAGGGAATTAGATAAGTATATATATATACAGTACAGTGCTAAACTAAACAGTATAGAATCCTACTTAATAGTTAACAAAAACCTTAGAACTATCAATCCATTTAGGAAAACCATTTATTGATTTCACCGTATCGTGGCCAGACAAATTGACCAGATGGTTACCCTCTACCCTTACTCTCTCGCTTGTAACTTGTTCCAATCAACAAATCGCCGAGACAGCGAGCCTTTAAATCGCGTTAGTGTCGACCGAGTGTTTATAACAGGGCGGTGCGCGGGCGGGTCGCGCGCGGGACGCGGCGGGGCGGGCGGAATAATCGAGAATAATTGACACTGAACCACACTGAACTGGTTAGTCCTAATACACTGAGCGGGTAAGATGAAAGTAACTGGAATGGGATTTGTAAGGTTATAGTGACTTTGTTGGATTAATCAAAGATATAAATAACTTCTCAAAGCTTTTTTTAAGATTTTGTAGTAAGAACATTAATATTTATTTATTTATTCTGGAAACAAACAGAACAATGAAGCTTAGAAGCTATTGAGTTACGCATACAATGTGACGTGAATGCACAAATTATACAAAAGAAAAGTTAAAGTCAAAGTCAATAAGTGTTTATTAAATATCAATATCCCTTTTAATCACATAATTGAATTCGTTCAGTTCGGAAAACTTTTTTCCAAGAGAGGGAAAGAAGAGAGAACCTCAATTACATCTCTTGATTAAATTTGTAAATTTTTGAGTGCAAACAGTAAGTTTTCATAAATATTACTGCGATAAAAGTTAAAATGTAATTTTCCTTAAATCGTTATCTATGTGAATCGCGAGGTTTAATTTTGTAAATGGCGCGAATCGACCTCTTTGAAAGAAAAAGATTGTCTATGATTGTCATAACTTTATACTTATTTCGTATCTCTCTAATCGTCCCCAATGCTAAATTTAATCCACTCACGCACATCAAAATCTTTAAAAAGCAGCCGAGTTAACAGCAAAAATAAACAGTACTAAAAAATAAATCATCGATAAAATTGATAGAGCAAGCAAAAACGCGAATCGGCCGCTCAAAACACATTTAGGATTTAGAAATGGGAAAATGGATTGAAAATTATCAACAGAAAGGTGAAAATTAAGCCGTCCTTTAGTAGTATCGTCACGCGCCTGCGTTAGCCGTGTTAAAATAACGCGGTGTTCACAATAAGACAGTGATTCAACTTTATCCTACTAATATTGTAAACGCGAAAGTTTGTATGAAAGAAAGAAAAAAATATTTATTTATGTCTCATAAAGAAAGCAAATAAAATTACACAGTTAAAACAAACAATAAAATAACATAAATAGGTCGCCAACTCAGCGTATGCTGTGATAAACACAGCACTGGTTTTCAGTGGCGCCTTAGATGACACACCTAACTCTGTACAATATTTACTTAATTCTATAGAAAACACTAAACATAACATATCAATCCACTTAAAATGCTAGTTATTGAATTGAAAAAAACACACTTTAAAAATTACAAACTACAATGTAACTTAGTTACTCAGTAAGTAACATGTTTAAACAATGATTGGTATGTATTTAAGTTTATACATATCTCTAAAATATTATAATTACATTCATTCATATTAAATGATATATATATAATAACATATAATTAAGCTTGGTAAGTACCTAATAGAAATTAAAAAACTCAGAACGACTAGGAAGTATGGATGTTTCTTACTCTTTCACGCCAAAATTAGCTTACGGATTGAGCTGAAATTTTGCACACGTATAAGATGTTGACCAGGATTAACACATATTTTTTGCTTTTCAAATTACTTTAACAATGGTGGCAATTCTGTTGGCAAACATCTTAACTAAAGCTAATTAAATAGGACTACAATTACTTAAAGAACGCCCAGGTTGACTGGTAAAAAATGCTATTAGCATTAAGTCATTATATTATTATTTTTACATTTATATTAAGTATTAAATAAAATAAAAAACAGAAAAGTGCGAGTCGGACTCGCGCACGTAGGGTTCCGTACCATTATTTGTCACTAAAACTACTTTAATATAAATATACAACTAACTATTCTGCGTATATTTCAAGCGTCTACCTGTTGCCGTTATTAATATCGAGCAAAAAACGGCAAAATAGTTAGATTTCTTGTATGGGAGCCCCCATTTAATAATTATTTTATTCTGTTTTTAATTTTAACTTTTTGTCATAGCAGCAACAGAAATATATAATTTGTGAAAATGTCAACTGTATAGCTATCACGGTTCATGAGAGCCTGGTGACAGACAGACAGACAGACGGACAGCGATGTCTTAGTAATAGAGTTCCGTTTTTACGTTTTTTTCTGATTCTGATGACTAATTGCGGTTTTTCGCGGATTCTAAAGTAATTGCACCTAACTTTATGCGATAAAGTCCCGTGAATCAGTTTAAAAAATTAATTATTACTATTATCGACTGATTGCCCCTCGACGAGCTGAGAGCTTCAAGTGCTGAAAGACCCAAAAGAACTTCAGGCTGTCAATGGAACTGAAACGGCAGCGGACAGAGAAGCCTGGCGGTCCTTAGTGTCGGGAGCCAAGATCCACTTCGGGTCGTTGCGCCGCAGCAGTGAATAATAACTATTATTAGGGATTGGTCCACAGCTGGGCAAAGGCCATCTCACATTTCTTCCAGACATTTGATTCTGAGATATGTTGGTCCAGTCCATAAAATGTTTGCTTTATCTGCAAACAAAATAAATAATAAATTTACAAACAAATATGTATTGAAGTATTAAATCAACTATAAAACATCTTTACTTGTTCCCAAGATAGATAGTGACCAAACGCTTCCTTCTGTCAAATAAAAATTCTGCCTACTTTGGTGCTAGATGGGGCTGTGAGAAATATTCAACATTGTAATTATAATTAGCAAAACAAACTAGTTGTCTGTGAAATACTTAGATGCCTCAAAAGTTTTCTAATCACGTTTCGATTGCTCGCTGACTTGCTGAGTCTGCAATACTGACGAAAATACCGTAAAACAATACTAGACACTTCCAGCGACAATGTAACTGCATACGAGTAACTTCTAACAATGTAAGGCACACACTCCACGGAAAGCTCACAGACGTATCTCAAATACGCGAAACAAATTCGATCAATGCGCCGCAACATGTTTATCACGTACCTAACTTCGTTCAAGTAGCTCGCCTCACGTAAAGCAAACTTTACATCGAATAAAATCCTCCTTTCTATACTTCATTCGATTTTCGAAGCAAAAACAGACTTTGTACATTTATTATTTAGTATTTCAACGTACGGAAGTGTGGAAGGTAGGAAGATAGGTTTTGCGCTTCATCTCAGCTGTCTGCTCACTGCTGGACAAGGCATCACTCATGAATCTTTACACTCATGGTGGGGCGAATGCATGGTGGATGCCATACTTGCCACGCTCGGCAGGCGTGTTGGCGAGCGCAGAACGAAATGTTACATGGAAAAACGCTGCTGCCCATCTTTCGGAGGTATCCCTTGGATGATATTTTAAACAAAGTATTTATTTTAATATGCTGAGTAGTGACAATGATGTAGTGCCCGTAAATGCAGTGGATACAGTACTTCTGTTGCTACTACTACTCTACAACTACTACCACTACTTATTAAGCCAAAGAAACTAACAACTTCAGATTATTTAAAGTGTAAACCCACACTAAGGTATCATTATAGAAATGAAAAATGCAATCAAAATTTTGTCTCCGACGGGACTCGACAGAGCGACATCTCTTCACTGCTACTGACTACTTGTTGTCGGACAGTGGGCTAGAATATCTCTAAGAATTTCAGCTAGATGTCGCCACTCGGTTCGAAACCGATAAAGGCAGTCAAGATTTTCGACCCGACGGTTAATTGCTCCGTGGCCGAACGGTTAAGGCAGCCTGCGTTGAAGGTGTTCGTCTGAACGTTACGGGTTCGAGTCCCGTCGGAGACAAAATTTTGATTGCATTTTTCATTTCTATAATGATACCTTAGTGTGGGTTTACACTTTAAATAAAATTGCTTATAAAATTAACTAAAGCGACATCTCTTCACTGCTACTGACTACTTGTTGTCGGACAGTGGGCTAGAATATCTCTAAGAATTTCAGCTAGATGTCGCCACTCGGTTCGAAACCGATAAAGGCAGTCAAGATTTTCGACCCGACGGTTAATTGCTCCGTGGCCGAACGGTTAAGGCAGCCTGCGTTGAAGGTGTTCGTCTGAACGTTACGGGTTCGAGTCCCGTCGGAGACAAAATTTTGATTGCATTTTTCATTTCTATAACTTCAGATTATATCGCCAAAAAATAAAATTTCTGATCGCACCTATAAATATTTGACAACCAAAAAAGGTTAATGTATGTCAAAGAAAACGAATTAACGTTTTAATTATTTTTTCTGTGAACTTTTACGATAGAATAGAATAGAATAGAAAACTCTTTATTGGACACCACATAAAAAATAGAATATTAAAATGAAGGAATTAAATAATACTATATATATGAGTATAAAGGGCGGCCTTATCGCGATGAGCGATCTCTCCCAGGCAACCTTGGGATGGACAGGAAATAGAGAACGATAATAGACAGTGGTGTAAAATTAAGAGAGTATAAATAGCAAACAAACTTACATACTAATAAGAAACTATTCATAGGATATACAAAACAAACATACATAAACATGAAATGAGAATTAAAATAAGTATAAGTACTTACATAATAAAATACGATGTTTAAGTAAGGCCTTTGCATCTATTATAGACGATCTTAACAGCGTCAGCATCAGGTAATCATGTTATACAGAACGCAGCATTGCCTGGGACATTGTTAGATGGATTAGGCTTGACTATGTTTAATGGCTATGTTACACTGGGCGCAATCATAATTCAAAATATCTTGGGTTATTGAAATTGGTGGAGATATGAGTGGTGATACTAACCCGACTTTGTTTTATATAATATAGATAAGTTCATTCTGATTTATTGTATTGTGTGTAAGTCCAAATAAACGAATCTATATCTCTATCCTTTGTAATGGCAGATGAAGACTTTGATATTATATAGCACAGGTAATAAGTACATAATAAATGTAACCCTTCCCCTCATACCCATGGATGCAGAGCCTGCTAAGGGATACCTCCGGAAGATGGGCAGCAGCGTCTTTCCGTGTATCAACATCCCGCACTGCACTCGCCAACCCGCCTGCCAAGCCCCCATGGAGATTCATGAGGGAGGCCTGTGTAGTAGTGGAAGTTTTACGGCTGAAATGATGATGATGATTGAGCTCACACAGTTTGCAAATACAGGCTTACATACACAATAGTGCCAAATTTCTTGTGTCAATATTATACCCATCGTTCTAATGAAATCAGAAGTGTCGAACTGTTTCGTTCGACTTTTATTTGACGATCTTAAAGTATTTTCGACGACAGTTCGGTTGATTTGATTTATTATTTGTTTTACGAAGTTTTTGTCAAGCATTTTCATCACCAAGAGATACGAGACTGGTGGAGTTTTCAATAACTAAATTGAGCATTGCTGTAGGGTGCCGGCAGTAGAATGTTACCCCTCCTCTTTTTCCCTCCGGAAGATGGGCAGCAGCGTCTTTCTGTGTATCAACATCCCGTACTGCGCTCGCCAACCCGCCTGACAAGGGTGGTGAGTATGGCAACAACCCCCGATCTTGGAGATCCTGGAGGGAGGCAAATGTCCAGCAGTGGACTTAGACAGCAGTCCGACTACTGAGGTGAGAAATTTAGTAAACCGATTTATGGCTATTAAAAACTTATGGCTTATTAAAAACGGGACCCTATTACTACGACTCCGCTGAACGTATGTCTGTCTGTCTGTCTGTCACCAGGCTGTGTCTCATGAACCATGATAGCAAGTCAGTTGAAATTTTCACAGATTATATATTTCTGTTGCCGCTTGTTATAGCAATACGAATACTAAAAACGCAATACAATAAATATAAAAGGGCCCCTTTAATATTTATTTTAATATAAAATACAAGAAACGTAATTTTATTGCCGTATTTCCTCGATATTATTATCGGCAACAGGTAGACGCTTGAAATATTCACAGACTAGTGGTACGGAACCTTTCGTGCGCGAGTCTGACTCGCACTTAGCCGTTTTTTTCAGTCGTAATTGCAGGCTCTTCGCAAACCTAAAGTTTTTCTTATTGAACGCTTTATTTAGTCTGTTGACCCATTTCACTAGGGCGCGTTACACATCAACGTCTAGGGTGTCGAGTAAATAAAGATAAATGAAAATTGTGAATTGTTGGGCCTCAGGCTGGCTTCAGGGACAAAGATTTGTAGGCTTTTATTAAAAGTATACAGGTTAGCCGGAGTGAGCCAAGTGGACGTAGGACGTCCACTGCTGGACAAGGGCCTGCCTCTTGGACTCTGATCATGAGGGGTTGTTCCATACTCGCCACGCTTGGCAGGCGGGTTGGCGAGCGCAGTATGGGTTGTTGATACACGGAAATACGCTGGTGCCCATCTTCCGGAGGTATCCCTTAGCAGATTCTTACTGCATCACGGACAAGAGTGGGGCAACCTTCTACTGCCGGCACCCAACGGCAAGTGCTATGTACCACTGACTTTCGATGCGAAGGTTGAGATTTCGATATCGACCAATGAAAATTCATTTACTGAAATATTAATGCAGATTTAAAACTTTGACTTTAACAGTGAGAAAAAACATCGTGAGGATACCCGCGTGTTAGCCAGCTTTAGATAATAATAATAATACTTAATACATTACACTACATAGATAGATATTTTTATTATATATAGAAAAACACCCAGAACACCCTAAACAAATATCTGCAGATCGTACAGACATTTGTCCCGAGGCGGGAATCGAACCCGCAACCCCTTGCGTCGCAGGCGGACCTTCGCCCGCTGCGCCACAGAGTTCGTTAGATGAATGTGACATGTTCTTTTATCTGAATTTATTCGCCTTCGCTGACAGGATCGTATAGGTGCTGGGCAAGCCTATCCATTTAACAATATCCCAGGCACTGCAGCGTCCCGTACAGCTTGAATACAAGTTGCTGATGTAGAATAAATCACCTTTGATAGATATAAAAGGTAGGCAGTATAGGTTTACATTCCTAGTTCTCCGCTTGCCTACAACACTACAGGACTACGTTTTCCTAGGTTTCGTATTATACTAGTTAAATGAAATTATAGATAATGATAGCATAGAATAGTTAGAAAATCTGGAAACAAACACATTCCTAGGACTCTTCGTAAAATATATTGAAACGTATTAGCTCAAAGACGAAGACTTTATTAGCACTTGGTGTGTCTTTGGCGAGCGCCATAGGACAACCAATAGTGTTGAAAGATGGCACACTAACCTAAATAACGAGTGCGTTAATAATAAGAAGTAAGTCACAATAATGCAGCTTCTAAGTACTCTTAGAAGATGCAGAATTCAATGTTGTCAAAGAAAATCAAATAAAAAATAAACAAAAGGTTAATAATCGCAAAAAAGAAAGTATTTTGAATGACAAAATAATATTGGACCACCAAATGAAATTGATTAAAAATGAAATAAGTGTCGGTCCATTTCTTTTAGAATGCACAATATAATTAAGCATAGTTTTTACTCCAAAGCAAGGAATGCATAAACCTTGAAGAAGTTTTTGACACCCGTGATCATGACTCTGTGAATCTACGTGCCTCTCCATCGTATCTGCTATCCTGGTACCTGATATCTGGTATCGACTTTGCCTGTTTTAAAATTAACGGTAGGAGTCGTTCATTTGTGGCTGTAACCCTGTTTTTCAATAAAGATACTGTGATTGAATATATTGCAATTTTCAGTCCAAGTAGTTCAACTACTTTTTTAAGTTGAACAAATTGAAGGAAATGTATCCAATATGTTCAACTGGTTGAATAGTACAACACTACCTAACATTATGTAGATAAGTAAGGCTCGATTCCCTTCCCTTCTGTATTTGTCCATGCTTACCGTACACCACGCTTCGATGAAAACAACAAACTTTGCCGAAATATATATTTCAGATAGGTAATTCAATTCAATAATTGTTTGATCTCGCGCGTAGCATCAATCAATTTCTTGTACAGTTGTGCCGTTAACTTGGAATCCATTTGCAAATTTAATCCTGAGGTGGCAAAGAGTAGGAAATAGGATAATTGGAATCTCCGCGCTTTCCTTTGTTCGTTAATTGATATTTTTACAATGCTTAAGCTTACGTGTGTAAACAAAGAAGGCAATTTACGTTAGACAAGCAAATAATTTATCTTCTTCTCAGCCGTAGGACGTCCACAGTTCAACATAGGCCTCCTTCATGTACCGATCATGAAGGGTTGCTGTCATACTCACCGCACTTGGCAGAGATCCGAGATCGGCGAGGTCATTTCAGGACGTTGATACACAGAAAGACACTGCTGCCCATCTGTCGTTGGCGGATTCTTATACTCCATCCAGCAAGAGAGTAGAGGTAACATTCTTCTACCACCCCACGGTAGATAATATTACCTAGCCGTTACCTGTGGAAACACGCGGTTAAACTCCTTAACGTGTGAAATAATTAAAATCATCGCAATAACTGCGAATTTTAAGTTAAACATTTAAATTCCAGTGTAAATGCCTCCATGTAAAATTAAATTAAAATAAATTGGAACCCAAAATTGCGGAAGCCGAAAAACCGCTCCATATGTCTTTTTACTACCTATATATATATATCTATGTATGTAACGGAATCTTCGAACATTATTTTAACCCATTTTAACAAATCAGATTAAACTTAAACTTTGCGTACTCACGGACCGTTGACCAAAAATAATTCGCCGAGTTAACAATCATTTTATTTATAATGCTTTATTTGCATAGCTTTTGGTATATACATTATTTTCTTAATATAAGAGATAACAGGCTCTCACATACTACCATAATTGTGTGCAAATATAAAAAAGCTAGGTATTTTAATTTAGTTTGACATGTTAATTGATGGATTTAAAAATAAATGTAGGCGTGCAAATACAAACTCGATTACAAATGTTACAAAACATAAAACAAAAAGCAAAAAATAATAAATAAATCTTTATCTTTAAATAAAATTATATTCAGAATTCATATGTAAACAAGTTTACAAAATTCAAAGTTTTAGGTAACCTTCGACATTTTACCTAGTCTCAGGTTACCTAATTTTTTTGTAATGTTTTTGTATACCCTGGTAATGTGCCAATGAATACTATATCTCACGTTAATTTTGAATGTGAAAAAACCTAGACTTAAATGCAAGTTAAATCAAGTTTAGAATACTTAGTTTTCCTTTTTCACTCATCTGTCCGAACCCAGCCTACTCTTTGCAAAACTGACTTTTCTTCCCTCTACCTTTCACTTAATCAGGTTTCACAGAAATTATAACAGCATGAATGATTTATTAGATAAAGTTGGCCGTGAAAATAGATTTATTTCTGATCGAAATGTCAATCGGGTAGCCTGTTCCTCCGGTTCGTGTTTCGGTTAAATCAATTAGTTATCTTTGTTGGGTATTTTTAGTTTTGTAATTAGCAAAATCTTTGGGCTTTTATCCTGGCTATTTTATTGAAGTATTTTCGTAAGGAGATCAAAGCTGCTAAGGCACTTTACTGGCTTCTGATATCAAACATATTTACCGCGTTTGGTATTACGACGTATTTAAATATTTCGTCTTTGAATAAATGTTTTATGCGTATCAACAAAAATATAAAATGTTGTTTGTAGAATCCTACAACGTCTTAGCTGCTATGTACTTGAAACTTGCCACAAACAACTTAATTATTTAATATTTCAACCCAAACCTCTTCGAACCCAAAAAGAATTTCCCAAATCTTTATAAACGATATTCGTCGTTTATAAACGACGCAGTTCTGAATTAATAAAGATTACAAAAATACAGTAGACTTGAGAACCTCCTCCTTTTTTTAAGTGTTAAATAGTACTCAAAAGCCAACTCATTTAGCAGTTACAAAAATAAGTTACAAATTGCAGTAGATTTTGTATAACGGGAGTAGACGTGTCGTCTGAATAGACGTTACATTTACTTATTTGTTTATTATAATTATCATGAGCCTTTACTAGCCCACTGCAGGGAAAAGATCTCCCTTCCTTCCTTCCAGACTTCTCTATTCTGAGCTATAATTGTGGTCCAGACTGCCAGGTGGTATATCCATCGAAGTATTGATCTGCCGCGAGGTCGTTTCCTGTCTTGTGGGATTCATTCAGGGCTGGGTCTAGCCCATGACTCATCCGGCCTGCGGTAGGCGTAACCTGCCCAGACCCACTTCAACTGGCCCGATTTTTATCTGAATTTACCTGAATTGCTAGATTTAATTGAAAGAATATTTTCATTTGCGTTGGCCAAAGATAAATATTTGCGATATTAACACGCTCACCACTGATTAACGATGCTGCATTGCCGCATTAGAGTTGGGACAAGTTATCGATAAAACATCACCTTTTAATAATAAGTAATTATTGTTATATTATGGGATAACTAGAGTGATATAGGGAATGTTTTTGCTCAAAAATGGCAGCAATATAAAAACGTCGAACAATACTCTGTTTTAGGCACCAAGTACAAGCAGAAAAAAAACTACAATTAGGTAGGTTAAAAAAAACAAAATGTCAAATTTTCAGAACACACACAATAGCTCACAGTATTCCAAATTTCAGAGTCATGAGTCTTCTGAAAGTGTCCTAGAGCTTTTCCATTTATGCCATTTTCATACATAAATGTTTAAATTTTTGCTATAACTTCTAAATGCCCTGAGGGAGAAGTTTTATTTTCAGTCGGTTCTTTAACACTTTACATAACTAATATTTAATGCTTTCAATGAAACATTGCTACTATTTCAATTCATTTAGATAATTTACCTAGCTTTTTTATACTACTATATGACGAGACAAGCCGAAGGCCCACCTGATGTTAAGTGGTAACCTCTACCTATAACAACTGCAATGCCGCGGTGATCACATTCACTAAGCACGTGACCAATGCTGCATTGCGCCCGTCACCCTGAGACAGAGTTGTAAGGTAAATAGTGTGAGTGTGTTCCGCAGGTGTACACCGCTGAGTTGTGTGTAGCATATTTTGTAGAAATTAGTTGAGCGTTACTGCCTAAAGCAGGATAATAATAATCATCATTATCTTAGCCATAGGACGTTCGCCGCTGGACACAGGCGTTGTGTGTGGCATTTCTTATACAAATTATTGATAGTGCGTCGCTGCCTTACGCAGATCAAATCTAATCTAATCAAATAACTATTTATTCAGTGCACTAATAAGGTCCAGGCGGCATGTACCTTATTGATGCGTCATAACATAAATTACAAAAAAGGACAACTCAAATTAATAGAATAAAGCACATGATATATGAAGCGGCTCACTTCAGATGATATGATGCGGAATAGCGATAGTCGCACTATTTTTTTTATTGATTTAAAATAGCGAGAAAGAAGTCTTTTATTTGTACAAAGTGAAAAAAAACAGTACGTCTTAAAATTAAATTATTATTACCGCAGAATAACATTGGTACAAATCGGTCACCACTCAAAAAAAAAGTAAGGCCTTTGCATCTATTATACATGATTTATGTAGCGTCAGCAACTAGTAATCATGCTGTACGGGACGCTGCAGTGCCTGGGACATTATTTGATGGATTAGGCTTGCCCAACACCTATACCATCCTCTCAGCTTAGTCAGCTGTTAGTCAGAGGAAATAACAGGTCAATACGTCTGAATCTAACTAAGCCGCGGGTTTCATCACGATGTTTCATAGCAAAAGCAGTAATAACATAGCTCAGAAAGCAATCCCATTCCCAGTCCCACTGCTGGGCAAAGGCCTCTCCCAAATCCCTCCATACATCGCAATCCTGAGCCACATAAAAACATAAAAGAAAATATTAAAAATAAAATCACACACATTGGTAATTACGGACAATACTAATTATTACACAAACAAAAAAATAAAAGGTATTAAAGCACAAAGATCGAACATTAATTAATAATGAATATATTGATGATTCAAAAGGTATTTTACCAGATTAATTTTAAAAGACTAAATGGTATTTACGACCACCACAGCGCATCCCTAGCAAAGGCAATGTCACAGATTCGAAATTAAATTTATAAAATGAAACCGTTAACTTATCGACTTTCATGAATAAGAAGTTGATGAATGGATTCTGCAACGTAATTACGAGATTCGCATTTAACGATCAATTCCGCTATTATATGGTCCGAGAGAGAAGAGGGGCCGTAATAGGTATCATTTAAAACACATTTGCTGAATTGTATTAGAACGCCGGGTGCCGGCAGTAGAATGTTGCCTCGACATTTTTGCCCGCGGATGCTGAAAGAGCCTGCTAAGGGATGGGTCCAGAAGATAAACAGCAGCGTCTTTCCGTGTATCATTAACTCTTATAGCACTCGCCAACCCGCCTGCCAAGCGTGGTGAGTATGTCAACTACCCCTCATGGAGATCCATGAGGGGTAGAGGCCTGTGTTCAGTAGAGGACGTTTTACGACTGAAATGATGATGATGATGATATGAACAAAAATCGGAATTGTAATGGCACAGCTGAGTTGCGTGTCTTAGTAACTATGCCCGTGGATGCTGTAAGAATCTGCCAAGGGATATATCCGGAAGATGGGCAGCAGAAGCTTTCCGTGTATTAAAGGTCCATACGGCGCTCGCCAACCTGCCTGCCAAGCGTAGCGAGTATGGCAATAATCCCTCACGTACAGTAGGTACTTAGATTCATGAGGGAGGCCTATGTCCAGCAGTGGACGTAATACGGCTGAGATGAAGATATTTATATTTAATTCTGTTTATTGAACAGGTTTTTTGCCATGGGGTGCCGGCAGTAGAATGTTACCCCTCCTCTCCTACCCGTGGATGCTGTAAGAGCCTGCTAAGGGACACCTCCGGAAGATGGGCAGCAGCGTCTATCCGTGTACCAACATCCCGTACTGCGCTCGCCAACCCGCCTGTTAAGCGTGGTGAGTATGGTAACTACACCTCATGGAGATCCATGAGCGAGGCCTGTGTTCAGTAGTGCACGTTTTACGGCTGAAACGACTGAACAGTTTTAACAAAGAGGATCATGAGGTATCATCTAAAACACATCTTCTGAATAGTATTAGAACAAAGTTGCCGTCGGATGGCGTAGAATATGGCCCGTCATCTATTATTGCCCGTGGATGCAGTGAGAATCTGCGCTCGCCAACCCGCCTGCCAATCATGGCGAGTACGGCAACAACCTCCTTATGATAGAGGAGATTCACAAAAAAGGCCTATCTAATTCTAATTCTAGAGGGGGTTAGCAAATCTGCACGGACGTCCCGCATTGGGGTGTATTGTGCATTGTCCCCCGAAGTACTGCCCTGACTCTAACCTAACCAGCCTAACTTGACCAGCCCAACTCTTTGAAATACCGGAGAAGGACTCGAGGCCGCCGGGATGCAAATGCTGAGGAAGAAGAAGGGTATGGCTCCATGAGCTCCTGCAGTCCCGTTTCTAATCTAGCCTGCCTTATGGCACAACAATGCAGCACCACTATTTCCTCCTCTTCAAGGCACCTGCGACATAGTCCACTGTCTGTGACACCTGTCTTGAAAAGATGGTGGTTGAGATCACAGTGTCCCGTGATGACGCCCGCCATCATCCTAAGATGATGAATAGACCTGCGACTGTAATGATGATTATTAGAACGATAATCGGAATTAGAACATCACAGTTGAGTGCGTGTCTCAGTAACTCTTAAAAGTTTAATGAGTTCTGTCGGCTTCGCTTGTTCGCGGTGATGAAAGGAGGCGACATCAAAAGGTTTAGGTATAATGAAGCCTAAAGATAAAGAATCTACTTAGCTTGTAGTGATAAGTCGAGTAAGACACGTAAAACGTCCACTACTGTAGGTCTACCATGAGTTTTAACAATCTACACTCGCTAGCGACTGTAGTTAAAAAAAATGTATGAAACCTCGTACAGCGCCTCTAGCGGATAGTTTGGTACTAATATACGTAGTAAACTATACGACAGCGACTGTAGTTTGGGCTTCATTTGCTTAGAATTTGGTACCAAGAGTTATAAATCTGACAGATGTCATAGTAACGTACTATTACTACTGTAGTAACGGCAGGCGATCTAACAGTGACAACTCATGGTAGATACACTGAACACAGGCCTCCCTCATGGTTCTCCATAAGGGGCAGTTGCCATACCCACCACGCTTTGCAGGCGGGTTGGCGAGCGCAGTACGAGATGTTGATACACGGAAAGACGCTGATTCTAGCAGGCTCTTACTACATCCACGGGCATGAGAGGAGGGGTAACACTCTACTGCCGGCAGCCTTACGGCTAATTATGATGAATGGTGAATATACTTAAATCTGTTCTTATGAAATAAATATTATGAGTTATGACTGTCGGCTCCCCACGGCGGATGCTGAATCTGGTAAAATTACGGAGTTCTTGAGTACGGAAACTTAAAAACTTAATTTACTTTTAATGACCACCATTGCAACTGCGAGAATTATGTTAGGGACAGCTCATTCCATTTAATATCGCAGTCGTAATGAGTGATCAAATATTTTATGGCTCACGTTGACGCCATTACTCGATTAAGTTATTTAATAATTTAATTTAGTTTATTCAATTATTGCCGTGGGGTGCCGGCAGTAGAATGATACCCCTCCTCTCATGCCCCTGGATGCAGTAAGAGCCTGCTAAGCGATACCTCCGGAAGATGGGCAGCAGCGTCTTTCCGTCTATCAACATCCCATACTGCGCTCACCAACCCGCCTGCTAAGCGTGGTGAGTATGGCAACTACCCCTCATGAAGAACCATGAGGGAGGCCTGTTCAGTAGTGGACTTTTTACGGCTGGAATGATGATGATGATTAAAAACAAGGTCAAGGTCAATAGTGACTGCTTGCTCTGAGTTTGATTATTGTTATGTTAAACGGGTTTTCTTCTCACGTTAATTATTGATTGCAAATAGATTTCCAACTTGTTCAGTTCCTCTCAGGGGAAGGTGCCTAGTAACACACCTTTCCATTCCCTGATGAAAGTCCTTTCCTGGGAGGAACTAAACACGTTGGAAAACTATTTTTGACCAATAGTCAATGAATAGTGTAAGTCACGAGTCTATTAAACGTAAAATAAACTGATTGTGTTTGAATTTGTAACCAAACCCTTTACTTTTCATTACAAGAAGCAGCAATGACAGCAAAGGCCGCATTGTACCTATGTTTATTTTTAACAACTCTTCCTTTGCCTGTAACTCTCTTGATTTTGGTGTATAATAAAGTGATTCATTCATTCATTCATTCATTCAATGACTGCGAATATAGGATTCATCATCTCAGCCGTAGGACATCCATTGCTGGACATTGGCTTCCATCATGGATCTTTGTGCTGATCACTAGGGGTTGTTGCCATACTCACCACGCTTGGCAGGCGGGCTGGCGAGCGTACTACGGGATGTTGATAACACCGAAAAACGCTGTTGCCCATGTGCCGGAGATATCCCTTACTGCATCCACGAGGTTCCAGGAGGTTCAACATTCTACTGCTATATGCACTGCACGGCTTTACGGAATACAGGGTTACATTATAGGAAGTGTAACTGCAGCGCGGCATCAAACCGCGCGCTGCCGCCAGGTGGCGTCTTGATTTGAATAACAAAGGCGGCTGCATGCGCCTGAATAATTACCCGGGGAATTATCTCGCCTTTTGGCGGCCCCGGCTGCCGCTTACCCGATGTAAACCTCGTCACCTGAACGTGGAACGTACGTAACAAGACTACTGAAACTGAAAACCAGCGTAGCATCTGAGCCAGTTTCCACACAATGCTGAGTTGAGAACCTATTTACCAGCGCTACATCGTCTTATTTTTGTCCGCAATGTAATGTTTTTTTTTTATTTTATTTGACGAGCTCTGTGGCGCAGCGGACGAAGGTCCGCCTGCGACGCAAGGGGTTGCGGGTTCAATTCCCGCCTCGGGACAAATGTCTGTACGATCTGCAGATATTTGTTCAGGGTGTTCTGGGTGTTTTTCTATATATAATTAAAATATCTATCTATGTAGTATAATTTTATTAAGTATATCAGTCATCTAGTACACATAACACAAGCTCTGCTTAGCTTGGGGCTAGATGATGCTGTGTGATTTGTCCAGCATTATTTATTTATTTGTTCATTATTTTATTGTATTTTACTTATTTTTGTTTTCTTTGTTTATAATTTATATTTTCGTTGTGGTTGCATTGTATTGTGGTTTGTGCGTTGAAAACAAAAAATGAATCCCATACACGTATGTTGGGGATGAAGTATTTTGATTTGATTTTCCCATCGTGTCGGGTATCCTTGAATAGGTTGAAGGTTAACCAATTGGGGTTATAGAGTCGCGGGAAAATGATAGATAGGACTACTGCAGGATTGTGGCGGATTGCACAAACTAAGGGAAGCCTATGCCCTAACCTGGTGGGTGAAGTCGGACTGTAGATGATGATGTTGATGATGGACGTCCTACGGCTGGATGAGAAGAAAAAGTTTAAAGGCAACCAGTGAACGCTGCGGTGGACTCGTGTGCGTATTTTTGAGCAAAGTTCTAAAACAACTGAAAAACTGTGCACCGGCATTCTTCAGAAACAATTATTCGTAGCCAAGCAAATTGATTTACTACAAAAAGAAATGCTTTCGCAAAGCAATCAGACCAAACCCAGTCTACGGTTTTATCATCCTCCAAATGGTACACGAAGCACTCGATACTGAAAACTATCAGGACTCTCAATCGAACACAATCTCTCCCAATCACGACGGCAATAAAACTATGACGAATTGCATAGCTATTTCGCATCCAATCAAGAGCGTCGATTCGTCGGAACAACATCTATTTAGTCGGGGGAAATTAGACTATTTGTCCCGCGCGGACAGCTTCACTCGTTTCTACCTTCATTGTGAAATGGACTTTGTATTCTATTTTCTCTCACTCGTTACTATCTTCATTGTCTAATGAATTTTTCATTCTGTCTTACGTCCTCCATATATTCTGAAAAATTTAGTTCACACTATAAAAATGAGTTTCCAAATTGGAAGGCAGAAGTAAATGCGATCGATAGCTCAATTCGCAGTGCTTGCTATGCTTTGAGAAGCCTGCGAGATGAGGTGGCGGGCGGTGGCACAGCTTTAAATTGTATATTATGCCTTAGATAATAATATGTATGCTATCATACAATTTTGGGGGAATGTTTATAAGTGTAACACTCAAAAGGCTATTCCACAGTGGGAATCTTGCAGAGACTACTTTAAAAAACTTAAAATTTTGACCGTTCCATGCCTGTATATTCTAATTACTCTCATGAACATCCCCGCGCTTCCCGCACTCGTACACAAATATCCCCGCACGTATGAATCCCTAGAAGATCTTGATGCGCCTCTACAGCCTCAGTGAAATGTTGCTAAGCAACTAGGTACGGTTCTAGATATCATGCTGTTAAGCTCTTTAACTCACTGCCTGCAGAATTAAAAGTTATCGAGAGTCCTCATACTTTTCAATCAAAACTTGAAAACATACTATCGGAAGAAACATTTTACTCAGTGGAGGAATTTTCAAAATACGAAAAAATACATGGAGGCCTATGTTCATCAGTGGATGTTTTATGGCTGAAATGATGAAGACCTCATTTTAATGTAGTTTAATTCACATACAACCGTAAAATTGTTTTATGAATAAATGATATGATAAAGCGGGCTTATACTCCAGCCAAACAATTAAGTAAGTCCAAAAACCAACCCTTAGGAAGCAATTTAGGAAGTTTGACAGTTTTTTACAATCGTTCTACATAGAAAGTAGAGATAGATAAAAATTACTTTATTGCACACCTTAAAACTAAACATAATAACAAGAGAAAAATGAAAACATAGTGACAATTGGCGGTTTAATAAATTATTTAATTTTGATTTGAAAATAGCTGGAGTATTATAGATGCAGGAGGTTCGCTCCCCGCCGGGGTACAAATGTTTGCTTTTCTGCAGATATTTGTCTAATCTGGGTATTTTTCGTAATGTCTGTGTGTCTGTCTGTGGCACCGTAGCTTTTAAACGAGTGAATCTATTTAAATGCAGTTTTTTTTTATTTGAAAGCACTGCAGATTTTATAGCTATACCCAAATGTAATATTAAATTAAAGAAAATGGTGTGTAAACTGAAAGATACATATAAATCAGTGGAGCCATTTACAAGATATGCCCCCCCCCATATCTCGTCAAATTGGGGATGAACAGTCGAATGTTTTTAAATATACCGAAGTTTGATTTTAAAATAAAGAAAATGATGTGTAAATCTTTTTTTCTTCCTCTTTTGTTTTTTAAATGTATCAAAAATGTGTATATGCTAAACATTTTTGATACTTTTAAAAAAGTATTCCAACTGTGCTGTTTTTTGTGAATCAAAAAAATGTTTAATCATTCATTCAATCAGACCCGTAATTTATTGATCGCTCTTGTATTCTGCGATGAAACCTTATCATCACTCCATCGTAATCTAAGCCATTTTCACGTATTCCTCAAAACAGTTCTATAACAATTTCGTATAAAAGTACAATAATATAAATAAAACCGGACAAGTGCGAGCTGGATTCGCCCACCGAGGGTTCTGTTATTATGTAGGAATATAATAATCATTAAAAAGTAGCTGATCTGATTTACTAAAAGTTTTAAAATGCACAAAAAGATTCGGTCACCCATCCAATTTCTGACCGCGTATGCGCGTACGGTTGCCAGACCGACAGACGGACAGACAGAGATATACGGACAAAAAAGTGATCCTATAAGGATTCCGTTTTTCCTTTTGAGGTATGGAACCCTAAAAACGATAAGCCGAGTACTTTATCGATATGTATTATGAAGGGGTGGGTTTACTTAGGAGTTAGATAACTTAGCAACTATTCACTTAGTGCGATGGACTACTTGCAGAGTGTTCGGACTTTGCCGAGTTTTGGCAGTTGCTCATTTTGTGACACCCCATTTGGGCGTTGACTTATGAACAACTGATCTGCAAGTGTTCATAAGTCAACATATTTTCCTGATCTAGTCATCTACACTCTGCACTTCCATCGCATATTATGTCATACATTAATAGAATTCATTTATATTTTTTGTCACTATATATCACTTTATGTATAATGATGATATTGGTGACATCCGTTTAGATACTAAGATAACCGCTTAGATATTTGATAATCGGGCAATAATTATCTTTAACCGTTCCAAATTAAAAGATGATAGCACAAGAATTTTCCGAGAAAACTGCGACAGACAGACAGAATGAGTTACACGCTAAAGGTTTCACCATTCTTGTTAACCCTAAAATCAATAAAACCGTTCAAATCTACATGCCATAAAGTTAAAAACAAACGATATGAATACGCCCAACATGGCAGCCTCGTTTCAAGTCCAATTGAATGTGAAAAGTTGAGATTTGAGGGATGCCATAACACTTAATGGAACCGACGTGCGCCTGTATTGGGATATCGACGGTTTCATTTCATTGTTTGACGCTATCAGCTTTTGTGCTGGATGGCGTAGGGGCCGCATGTTGAGATGATTATTGTAGATTTTCATCCGGAGTATACGATGCAGCGATTCGAAGTATTTCAAAGTCATACGAATTTTATTCTTAGGGTTACGTTACTGAAAAGAAAAAAAAAAGAGAACCCTTATCTCCTCTCTTATATACCTCACTTCGTTGTCCGTCTGGCATTTATTAGATCTTTGACGTTCAATCAAAATATCACAAACGTGATCTAAACGCCAAAACTATAAAAAAATATCATAATTATATGAATTATTATACACGGGAATTTAAAGGGTACAACCCTTTAAATTCCCGTGTATAATATACCTGCCTTATACCCGATATTTTGCAAGAGTCGAGCTCACGAGTGGACTGAGGAAATCTATTGCAACTCAATTGAGTCGACGTAGCTGGAATGGCCTGTTGTCGAAAGTGAAAGTAGGTGAAAGACACTGCTGGAAAAAAGGGATATAAATTAATAATCCTGTCGACGAAAAGTCCAAGAGGAATCTGTCACAGAGTAACGGTTGCGGAATCATTACTGTTACTGTCAGCCCGATCATCCCTTCGTTGGGCAAAGGCACTTCGATCCTCAGTTCCACCCATGTGTTATGGAACTGGTCGAGTTCATCGCGCCACCGTCTACGGTGCCTGCCACGCTGCCTGGCTGTGTCAGGGCGCCATTTAGTGTTTATTTTAGCCCACAGCTGATCCGACATGCGGCTAACATGGCCAGGCCAATCCCATTTCGGTGCAGCCTTAAATCCTGCGGAGTTATAAAAATAAACATTATGGGAAAATTATATTATGCCCTGTCCTCAGTGACTTTGAGCCGTGGTCACCACACGCACAGATCAAAGTGATTCCCTATTGTTCCGGCTCGCGGAGCTCCAGAATCATTCCCGTTAGTTCAGTGATTGCTTTCTGTTGAGTTTCGGTTCGATGCCCGCCTCTGCACGATACTGATTCTAACAATATCTTTGATAAGTTTCTATTGTAATGCGTTTTCTGTGATTCGAAGATTTAATTCATCATCGTAAAACGTCCATTTGAACAGAGGCCTCCCTCATGGATCTCCATGAGGGTAGCTGCCATACTCACCAAGCTTGGCATGCGGATTGGCGAGCCCAGTACGGGATGTTAATATACTTATGTACGGAAAGACGCTGCTGCCCATCTTTTGGAGGTATCCCTTAGCAGGCTCTTACTGCATCCATGGGTATGAGTGGATGGGTAACAATCTACTGCCGGCACCCCACGGAAGATTAAATTACTTACATAAAATGTTTTCATATTATTATTTTTTTAAATAACTACGGTTCTAGTTTATTTTTAAAGAACCTATTTGTTAATTAAATAATATTTTCTGAGATGAGCTGACTAAGCGGCCTAGTCTCTATTGTTCCATTATTTTCTTCAATTACTGGAAGAAATGGTATATACTATATCCCATTTGTTCTATTAATGGGAGCAACGGGATATAGTATTTGTACCATTATGCATATAATAATAGTCATACGGATTGTTTCACTTTAACCACCTAACTAACCTTAACGCACCGCTGAGAGGATTGGTTGCTCGGCAAGTCTAATCTTTCTTACAATTTATTTATTCATACAACAACACAGCATTACGGTACCAATATCCCAGGCACTACAGCGTCCAGTACATCACTAATACTAGTTGCTGACGCTGAATAAATCATATTTAATATGTACAGGGTGTATTATAATATGGGTACTAATCCGGAAGGGTTTCAGGCCATGAATCCAAGTAGGAAGGGAAAAATCGGGAATTCGTTTTTTTTTTTTATATTTTATTAATGTGTTTGTTTATGTTTGAATAGTTATCTAATTTTTCATGTAATGCTGTGGACATAATGACTATAAAATTCAATTTAAATTTAATCTTCATAATTATAATTATTTCATCTCTTATCATCATGTGTTCCTTTGTTAATAATTTTATTGTGGTTAATTCTTTTCAAATGTTTGTGTTTTGTGTTTTGATAATTTTTAAGATATGGATTTGTATTTGATCTGAAATAAACGACTAATAATAATATATTTTACTTACAAAATTTACTAGTTGGTGTAATGTGAAAATGATCCTTAGGTCATATTTGTTTTTTTTTTTACATTTTAATATTAAACCTTCTTGGTGGTTACAGGTATTTTTATTTACCACCTTGTACAGCAACTCTTTGCGAAGGTCAATGACCCTGTTAAGAATCAGGTGGAATTAAGGTTGGTCACTATCGTCAACTATTAAAGTTAAAACTTTCTTGGTCTTTTCTTGAATGAAAAACACTGAATTATGAAAAGTCGTAGAACCAAAGTTATTCAATGTGATGGTCAGAATCACCCCCTTTCGGCTTATTACTCAGATTTAACAAACCCTGTATAATCGAAATAATCGAATAATAAATAATAGTATAATATAAATCGAATATAAATAAAAGGCCACTACCCCTACGTCAGGAGTCCATCGCTTAATATTATTAATTAATTTAGCCATCTTGACTGTGTTAAAACAGCCTTGCAACTACCTTAAATTTTTTATCCACGTTTTATCTAATTTAACCACGCTTTGCAAACGGGTTGACGAGAGCAGTACGAGATATTGAAAGATGCTGCAGCCCATCTACCGTCGACATGCCTTGGCATATCTTCACCATCTACCCAGCTAAGTCGGCTATTAGCCAGAGGAAAAAACAGGTCAATACGTCAGAAGCTGACTGAGCCGCGGGATTTCTCGCGATGTTTTCCTAAACACACGGGCGCCACAGAAAACCAGCGCTCCAGCAGTCCTTGTGCTGATGTAGCAAATGGGGAGTCTTACTGTTTTCACTTATCTATCTTATAATTATATAACTGTATGTACGATTGCTGTGGAGAGCCGGGAGTAGAATGTTACCCCTTCTTTCATGCCCGTGGATGCAGTAAGAGCCTGCTAAGGGATACCTCCGGAAGATGGGCAGCGCTTTCCGTGTATAATCATCCCGTACTCCGCTCACCAATCATTCTGCCAAGCGTGATGAGTATGGCAACTGCCCCTCATGGAGATCTATGAGGGAGGCCTGTTTTCAGTAGTGGACGTTTTACGGCTAAAACTGTGACAATAGTAAAACGTTTTTCTATTTATATTTCAATAAATTTGAATTATTCATAAAAATTGCGGATTCATACTAACTGCTGTTGGTTTACAAAAAATAAAACAAATCTTTTCTAACTCAAACATACAGTAAACATTTATATGAATATAAAACGTTATTGAACGGCACACAGATAAACAGCGCGTTCTGAGCTGCGCCGAACTGCAAACAGATTGGACACGAAATCAAGTATTTACGAAACATCACGTATTTTGCATCTACGTAGATGCGTCCTGGCTTACCGCGGCCATGGGACGGAGTAAGGGTTACTATGCTGATTTGTATCAAATATTTTTTTATTAAAACCTGCATAACATTATTTTTAATTTTATAGTGCATAACCACACACTTAGGTATAATAACATTTTAAAGAAATGAATAACCTTATCAAAAATTTTACGATTTTGGTGGGATTCGAACCCACGTCCACGATACTTGACGCTTCCTAAAGCCGGAAGAGCTTTGACCACTAAGCTACAGAACCCATGTCGAGTAACTCTGAAATTCATTATACGGTGATATCAGTTTGAGTTATATTATCAAGAATTTCAGCGGTACCCGACATACTAATATGTATATAAAATAGATACATAATATAGAATACAATAACACCTAAATATACTGAGTCAGGTCATCAGATTAGACACGTCGACGATGTGATGTATGTATGTAAGTCCTTTACTTCTATTATAGATTATTTATACAGTGTCAACAACTGGTTATAATGCTGTAGAGGACGCTGCAGTGCCTGGGACATAGATGGATTAGGCTTGCCCAGCACCTATACCATTCTCCCAGCTTAGTCGACTATAAGTCATAGGAAAGAAGAGTCAATGCATCTGAAGCTGACTAAGCCGCGGGTTTCCTCACGATGTTTTCCCTCACCGGTAATCACGTGAGGTATATCGCACCCCTAGAACAAGACAGCGCTAAGTCGAAAAACTACTTTGTTCAGAATCAACGAAAAACCGTTATCTGATTTTGTATCGAAGTTATTGACAAAATCTTGAGTGTTTCATGTAACGTATCTAATGTAAATCAATATTATATTGTTTATTTCCCTTAAGAAATGTCGAGCAAGCGATTATATGCATTTTTCGTTTTAAATCTCTATTGTATAATTATCTCATGAAATAAAAATTAACTATTTTGAGATACGTCCTTCTTGTTGAATGATTCTGATATAGTGCTCTATTATTTTACCATCTATTGGTTAAGTGTAAATAAATAATAAGGGCGTATTTGATCTGTTATCGGGAATTTTACTGTTGTTAGTAAAATAAAAGACAAAAAACTACGAAAATCAGCATCTTTATTAAAGTTTGTTTAACAATCAAAAGTTTAGTATCAACATCATCATTCAAGAACCGTAGTCTGGTTTTGGCCATAGTGATTATTATAACTAACATGAAACAACACAGGCAGGCACGAATCAACAATCTAGAAAAATAAAACAGAGTTAACACAATTAAAGAAGATGGGAAGGAAATACTAAGTTTCACCGTACTATAAGTATTTACTACATACTACTGACTGTGTACAATGTTATACTGTTAGGTAAAAAATGCTTTACAATCTTTACTATCCTGGTAACCAACGATAATCTTATTATTTTTATTTAAATGTTAAATTAAACAATAAAATATTCATTGACTTAAATATCATAGAATCTACCAGGTAGGTACTAATCAAGGTAAAACGTCTTTAAATCTGTTATCTAAGATGACATATAAAACTTAGTTATAACTTTTATTCAGTTCTGTATTAACTTCTTAGGTATCCGTCTTTATAAGTAATATGTCTTTTATAATGAATGACATATTATAAAACAATTATAATAATCACAATGTTATAAAGATCAACAAGTACCTTCTTATTAAAATATGAGGTATAAAATGTAGAAAAACCTTGATCTTTGTAGCGCCTTGTACGATTTCGGACGCACACCACATCGCCACAAGATGGATCTGACGTTCAGCGATCTGTTTTGAGGGGTTTGATACAGAAATATACGCCTTACTTGTATTCCGCAATCGCTTAGCAATGTTGGATTTCCAGCCGCTAGGATTTTGTTTCTTCTTTTTTTTTTAGCTGCGGATCGTTGTTGGTCTCGGTGACACTTGCAACAAAAGATTGTGTCTTTATGGCAGGATTGAGTTAAAATGGTGTTGCTGGGTGAGCTGCTGCTGCTACTGGAGCTTGATGATAATGAACTCAACTCTGTTGAGGAGCTCGAGCAGGAAGTAGTAGAAATTCTTCTAGTGACTACAGGAGGCCGAGTTTTTTGTTTAGCGGGGAGAGAGAAAGTGGGATCTGTATCTGAATCGTCTATGAAATCACTTTTATCTCTTGGACCAGCTAACGTACCAACCGGTATTTCTGTTACCTTTCTATTTTCTGACGAAAGATTTTATGATTCTGCAACGACTAATGCTTCCGCTGGTAATGAAATGACTGATGCCGCCACACTGGAAAGTTCAGAATCATTTTCCATATAAATTTCTTGGACAGTTAACTCGTCCTCTATTATGGTTGCCCCAATTGCCTTTTCGAGCATCAGCAGGTCGCGACCCTTCATTATCTGCCATAAAATGAGTGAAATCTAAATTAATTCAAAAACAGAGCATTATCTCAAAACATGTTTTATTTTATCCTATTACAATAAGAAAAATACTGCTTAAATTTTTTTTTCTTTTAATATACAACTATAGTAAGAATTCAAAGTACTCAGAATTCATTTTTAATAATTTTTGAATAAACTATGGTACATTTTAAATGTGCCATCAATAGGGCGTTATCTAATAAATTTTCACCTATTTCAAACAATAGGGAACTATTTTGGAATAATAAAAAAAACTAACATACCTTCGTCAATAATACTGCCATATTTCGGAATACTGTTAAAACGCCAACCAGGAAAATTCTCCAACACGGGATTATCACTAAATAACTCGCAGAAAATGTCTGAATAGCTTCAAAAACACTAGATTATTCCGAAATAATTTGGCTTTGCGTAAGCGCAATACGGTTTGTTTTGATGGCGGCCTTGTTGCAACTAGACCGTTCTAATCAAATGTATTAAAATAAATAAATAAAATAAATAAATTAGACATAAATTCGTGTTCGTGGTATGACCTTTGACTCATTAATTCACTAAGAGCGACGTACAGTGCCATCTCTTGAGCGTCTGTGCGAATATAAATAAGCCTGTCTTAGTGGTATACGCGTTAAAACTTCGCGGATTCAAATATACAATAAAGTCGATTTTGAGATTTTTCGAGATAATTCCGTCTTGTTCTAGGTGTGCGATATATACATTTTTAGATACATTTTTCAAGTAAGAAAAATCCATTAGCCGGCATATTTCCCGGGATCATCGCTGTGAAACGCCAATTCCTCGCTGCTAGGTAACACAAAATTTAAGTTTGATAGTAATAATCGCGAAATTTATGCCTGTTGCAAACCTGTCGCATGATACGTAATCAGCCTGCCGTATTTTTAAAGAACTAGCTGTCCCGCCGAACTTTGTACCGCCCCGAATCAACTACCTACTACCACATCTTGTAACTAATACTCTACTATTACTACTACCCTACCGCTAATCTACTACTACGACTACTCTACTATTACTACAACTCCACCACTAGTCTTCTACTACTCTACTTCTACTCTACTTCTACTCTACTTCTACTCTACTTCTACTCTACTTCTACTCTACTTCTACTCTACTTCTACTCTACTTCTACTCTACTTCTACTCTACTTCTACTCTACTTCTACTCTACTTCTACTCTACTTCTACTCTACTTCTACTCTACTTCTACTCTACTTCTACTCTACTTCTACTCTACTTCTACTCTACTTCTACTCTACTTCTACTCTACTTCTACTCTACTTCTACCCTACTTCTACTCATTTACTACCTTACAACTACTCAACTACTATACTACTACTACCTAAGAGAGTCAAAAAATATAATCGACTGATTTCGCTAATTCTTTTTTTGTTGTGTTTTGCCTTCAAAAAGTATATTACGTGTAATATACTTTTTTAAGGCACCCATAAATATTTGACAACCAAGTGACACCGTGATAATACGCTACGCTAAGGTTACATTAGAAATAATTTAATATGGTGGTTAAGTATAAATTCTTAAATTTTCTAATTTTTCGCGCAATTTCCTTATATTTTTCTTTAAAAAGAACCAAGTCAATAATAAACACAACAAAAAAAGAATTAGCGAAATCGGTTCAGCCGTTCACGCGTGTTGCCGTGACCAAGGGAAATAGAGATTTATTCTTATATAATTATATATAAGATACTAGTCCGCTCAATAACGTTTTATATTCACATAAATGTCCGACTCACTCTTAGCTGGGTTTATTTTCTAAGGGTGACGTATATATCGTCTACGGAAGCAATTTAAAACATCACTCATCAGAGAGGTAGCCATGTAGAGAGTTCCTACCCACAAATCTAATTGCAAATTGAAAGAGCGAGGTTCTTCTTTGTTTCCTTCCCTCCCTTGGAAAAAAGTTCCTTGAAGCGAACGAACTCAATTATGTGCTTTATTCAATTAAAATGTGTCTTGTTCTTCTTTTGTAAATTGACTATTGTATGTAGTTTTCTCTTTTTTTTCCGTGGGGTGCCGGCAGTAGAATGTTACCCCTCCTCTCATGCCCGTGGATGCAGTTAGAGCCTGCTAAGGGATACCTCCGGAAGATGGGCAGCAGCGTCTTTCCGTGTATCAACATCCCGTACTGCACTCGCCAAATCGCCTGCCAAGCGTGGTGAGTATGGCAACCACCCTTCATGGAGATCCATGAGGGAGGCCTGTTCAGTAGTGGACTTTTTACGGCTGGAATGATGATGTAGCTTTTTGCTCTTTCGAATAAACACTTATGGACTTTGACTTTAGTGAATGTTTAATATACTTCAATGTGTTTGTGAAATCAATATTTTTATTATAATATGAAATAAAATCCCTTTCCTTCCAAGTCCGCCCCACAAGAAATCCTAGCCTAGCCTTGTGTTTGCGGCAAACGTTTGCACTGCAAATCCACCAAGAGCCTGTTTACTGAAAAATTCAAGGAAATTTCCGACGTGGCTTAGCTGGCGGCCGACGGAACCATGCAGAGGTAGGCATCGTGGGTCACTGCGCGTCAGAACTGCTTCGGATTTGCCTTTGTTCCTGTTAGGGTTTAGAACTTGACTTGTGAATGGAAGATTCGGTTCTTTGTGTGCATATTTTTGCTTGACGGCAAGGGAACGTCTGGTATATTGTTCTAGAAGGATATAAAGTTATCATCATATATAATTGAATGTGTTTGTTATCATATAACTATACTTACTTGTATAAATTAACTTTTTTTCCAAGTCAGTGGAAGAAGCGAACAAGAAACCTCACTCTTTCACTTGTAGCACGCGAAGGAAACCAGCTGAAACTACTGGCTTTTCTCTGTTTCAGTAATAAGTGGGGTAATTGAAACAGAGTGCCGGCACCGCCTGAATATTCATTGTGGGTAAGTACGAGATGCAGACCGTCTTTTGGCGAATGTTCTGAACAAGAGCTAGCTTTGAAAGACGCTATAATACGCTTAAATAATGGAGCAAAATAATGTTAAAGAAACAAAACAGCAAAACATTTGACGCACACAAACAAACTAAATTTTCAAGAAAGCTTAGTAACCAGCTTATGTACCTCTAGTAAAGGCCTTTGGAACTAGACGATTTAAACCTCTTATAGATGATTATACAGCGTCAGCAACAGGTAATCATTCTGTACGAGAAGCTAAACAGGGCCTGGGACATTGTTAGATAAACTAGGCTTGCCCAGCACCTAAACCATCCTCTCAACTTTAGCTTATGTAAGATCTGTACAAAAAACATACTAAATACATCATAATATTATCATTTTTCCCGACTATTTTCCTGTGTCTTTACAAACGCTAAAAGCTACCAGCCGTGGGGTGCCGGCAGTAGAATGTTACCTATCCTTGCCCATGGATGCAGTAAGAATCTGCCAAGGGATACCTCCGGAAGATGGTCAGCATCGTCTTTCTGTGTATAAACATCCCGTACTGCGCTCGCTAACCCGCACTCGAGGTAGCCCAAATTAATATTTTTTTCAGCAATTATTGTAGCGTTATCTCGGCATTGTTATTTTATATGCCCATGCAAAATAACAGCTTTCTAGGATTAATAGTCTCCTCACAAAGCCGGTGACGGGCGGACAGGCAGACAAAGCGTAACTATAAGTTTATTGTTTCACTACGAGACCATAAGAATACTAAATACACCATATCATAAGTTTTTCCTGATCATTTCCCCATGCCTTACAAACGCTACAAGCCACTAGCGGCTCGCAGGCTAAGTGGCCTCTAATAACATTTACATGACGTTTGACGGCGGAACATGGGTCAAATTATTATTGTACAGTGTCCGTACGCAGTACGGTGATGTTCTATGAGTATTGTGTAGTTGAAAACTTAAGTTGCTTTATTTACTTACTAGCCGCACCCCGCAGTTTTACCCGCGTAGTTCCCGTTCCCGTGGGAATTTCGAAAAATCTTCTTAGTGCACCTCTAGGATACTCAAGGTATATGTGTCAAGGTAATTTCAAGTCCAGTGGTTTAGGCTGTGCGTTGTCTGCCAGTCACTCAGTCAGTAACGGAAGAGTTTTATAATATATATTGATGATTTAAGGGACGCCCAACAGAACGAACCTATGACAATTTGACTTATGTAGATCAAAGAGACTTAAGGCTATGTGTCCCAATTATAGGGTGTCACAGCTTTCACAAAAGCTTGTAAATTAAATAAAGCTTCCCTTTATCTAGGCATCATGAACGTGTACAGCAGCTTTTAAATAAGCATAGAAGGCAGCTATTTTCCAATAAAAAAGAGTGAATATACCAGC
This sequence comes from Pasiphila rectangulata, assembly GCA_963082625.1. NCBI lineage: Eukaryota > Metazoa > Arthropoda > Insecta > Lepidoptera > Geometridae > Pasiphila > Pasiphila rectangulata. The sequence goes on from OY720248.1 coordinate 19,711,769, forward strand.
ATAAGCTCATGAACAGTACAAAGATCCATAAGAGAGGCCTATGCCTTTATAAAACTTTTTCATCCGAATAAAACTTTTTTAATTTTAATTATACGACACATAAAACCATGGTTTGTCTACTGTCGACAGTTACAGCGTGTTGCCACACATTTTGGCTTGAAGTTATAAATAAATATTATTATCATACACATTATACAAGCACTAAACAAAGCACCAATACACAGTTTAGGTAACAGTCTTACTACCACTAGGTTCTAGTAGTATTGTGTAGCACAAATCATAAGTTCATTTATTTTTACTTAGCGTTATGAACGTGCACGTATAAGTTTAAGTAAGCATGAAAGGCAGTTCCAATAACGAAAAGTATACCAGCAACTCCTCATTTAAAGCTCCATAAGAGAGGCCTATGTCCAGTGGTCCTCCTCAGTAGGACCAGTGTCCTACGGCTGAGATGATGAAGGAAAACAACGTGTTATGTGCACATTCTCGTAAATTTCTCAAGAAGAAAATACCCGTGAAAAGAGAGTACTGCCAATATCGAAGCTACGACCTCCAGGTTAAAAGTTGGGTGCACATACCAGTCCACGCGACTTTTTTATAATATCGGTAAACTTCGAAAAACAAGGTCACAATAAAAAAAACTATTTTACGCCTTGGATCAGGAAGTATGGAGGGAGTAAGGGAGGGCTTTGCCCAGCATTGGGATCCTAAAGGCCGATAAATTGCACCTGGTCATTGCGAGAGGACTGAAGTTTCTGGGAGAGACATCAAAAACGTGACGATGGTTTTGGTCTTTCATCTCTGTGGGATCCTGTAATTGTGTTCCTTATGTTCTGACTGTACAGCAACCTGACACCGTCAGTGTAGTGTGTCGTAATATGAACCAGGACGTTTCTGATCCTGAAGACAAAAATTGAGGCTAGTCGTGGATCCTACCATCTACCATCAGAAACTTCCGTCCTCCCGCGACCATGACCAGGCGCTATCCGGTCGAAACGTCGGTAAAATAATAAAAAAGATACGCGACAAAATCCAAAATTTAATAACTAATAATTATGTTAACTTGCCGTAGGCTACCAGCAGTAGAATTTTGCCCCTCCGCTCTTGCCTGTGGATGCAGTAAGAATCTGCTAAGGGCTACCTCCGGACGATGGGCAGCAGCGTCTTTACGTGTGTCAACATCCTGCACTGCGGTCGCCAACCCGCTTGCCAAGCGTGGTGAGTATGGAAAGTATATTTAGATCCATAAGGGAGGCCTGTGTCCTACAGCTGAAATGATGAAAATGATGTTAACAAATCGCGAAAGCTTAACAAGTTTGATAAGATTAGATTAGATATATTTCTATTATATTTCTATCATAAAATCAGCAGTGTCTGTCCTGACACCAGCCCGTACATACACACAATAGGAACCCTTCTCATCCATGACCCCTTCCCTTTCACCCCGAAGGTCCAACACACCCCCTTTTTTAATCCGAAACTTATGACCGTGTAAATGTTACGGGTACGGTTAATATCGTATTTTATATTGGACATGTTTCGAAGGGATTTTCAGGTTTTTCAAGGGTCGACTTTAAATGAAATTTCTGAAATTGAGTTTTATCGGGGAGTCCGATTTGGGGATGATCGCACAATTTATGGAGCTGTCAGGTACCTTGGCGACGACCTCCAGCTTGACGACTTTCTGCGCAGTCGGGCGGCCTTCGGGATATTGCGTTAGATACTTACGTTTCTAATAATAATCCTGAGTTATACCTACCTATATAGATAATTTGCACCGCCAATTCCACCGTGGGGTGCCGGCAGTAGAATGATACCCCTCCTCTTATGCCCATGGATGCAGTAAGAGCCTGCTAAGGGATACCTCCGGAAGATGGGCAGCAGCGTCTATCCGTGTATCAACATCCCATACTGCGCTCACCAACCCGCCTGCCAAGCGTGGTGAGAATGGCAACTACCCCTCATGGAGATCCATGAGGGAGGCCTGTGTTCATCAGTGGACGTTTTATGGCTGAAATGATGATGATGATACCTACGATTAGTTAGTTTAATATCTCATTTTAATTCTATTTTTTACATTTACTTTGTAAGACTTTTATATGGATCTTGTGTCTGAAATAATGACAAATTATTATTATTATTAATTACTTATGTTAGGCGTATGATGAATTATTAGATTATTGATCTATTTTAGTGTACTTTTAACATTAGACTCCCAAAATATGCGCCATTTTACTGTGTCTACTTTTTACCGCATCCGTTAATATAATAATATATTATGTTATTTAATATACAGAGTGGAGTTTTTTAGTGCCAACTGAAGGGAAAGGAGGTACGCTAAACATTGGAGATAGCAAATTTCACTTAAAGGAACCATTCCTTTATTTTTGAAATGAAACAAAACACCATTTAAAAAAACACCTAGGAATCAAACCTACTAAAACAATATCCTGTACATATTTATAAGGCATCAATGGATGTGGTGAATCATAGAAATCAAATAAATAAGAAACGCTTATTTTGTGCCGAACAATATATCTATACTAATATTATAAGGAGGTAAAGTTTGTTAGTTTGTGACGTTGTAGGGATCTCTGGATTGAGATCTCTGGACCTACTGAACCGATTTTGAAAATTCTTTTACTATTACAAAGCCACAGTATTTGTGAGTGTGATAGGCTATAAATTAACCCGAAAAATTAAAAGACTTTTCGTGGTAGTTAGATTTGCAGAGTAAGTCGGAGAAAAAACGGTTGAACGAAAGCGTATTTTGATTTTTAACATATATAATTTAAATCGTTTGGTGATGTTTTTCTGGTCATATTATCGACAATTATGAATTATTATTAAAATATGTAAATTTATCGTCTCAAGTGTAAAAAAAGACTTATTCCTTGTACTGCATGTAATTTGGTTAAAGAGATAATAATACCTACGACAATGGCATGGAACAGAGGCGCGGTCGTAATCTACTGAGTGATATTTCTAATGAACGGCTTGTTTCTTAAATGACACGTCAATCTTTTATTTAAGGCTGCAGTATACAGTGTAGATCTATTTTGCCCTCACGATTAAAAAGTCCCAGGATCCAAAATATTCTCTGGTGTGTACTTGAGAAAGCAGTGTTTTTCCCATGGGCAGTTATAAGTTACCTTATACTCGGATTGGAACTCCTGAAAGGCAATCATCACAAGTAAAATTGTTTACCGCCGAAGTGAACACGGGTCAGCTAGTTACTAATAATTTTCTTCGTGAGTCGTGCGTTCCATACGAGCCGTGCAGACATGGATTTTTCTTCCTTTCAAAAGTATGAGCACATTTGCGAGTCCAGAGTCCATTTGACATGTGCTTGTAAAGGAAAACATCGTAGGCCAACGCCCGGCTTAATCAGCTCTCTGACGTTGACCTGTTATTTTCTCTGAGTAATAATAACCGACTAAGCTGAGAGGATGGTTAAAGGTGCTGGGCAAGCCTAATCCATCTAACAATATCCCAGGCACTGCAGCGTCCTGTACAGCATGAATAGCAGTTACCGACGCGGCATAAACCATCTATAATAGATGTTTAAGGCGTTCCTATATCTTCCTAGTTGAGAGATACTGGTAATACGGGATAATTGGAGCGCAAGTGAAACGACGTGGTGTCGAGTAATAGCTGAATGTATTGACACTGACATGACATCTGCTAAGCCAATATTTTAATCCTACTAGAACCATATTGCATATACCACACCTAGTTGTCCTGAGCGTTGTCCCGCGCGACGCTGCCCATCTTCCAGAGATTTCCCATTGCAGTTTCTTACTGCATCCATGGGCAAGAGAGGAGAGGCAACATTCTGCCAGCAACCCACGACACCCGACACTCCACGGCATGATCGATTATATCTACAACTATAATAATTATAATTTGGACTACATTTGCGGGGCCACAAATCGTGGCAGCTGCTACGTGGCTCTACCCTGCACTACGTGACTCTGCGGAGCGGTACGTAGCTTTACGTGTAACCAGCGATCTGATACGTGTTAGTGGGAATGGTTTTTGTTCAATTTAAACTCCGATAAAACTGAACTTGCAAAGAGTTAAATGCAGTTTCGGTAGGGCAGCTCTATAAAATATTTGCAAATAAAACACTCTTTGGGTTGTTTGGACTTGTTAATTTATAAATGAATAAATAATGCTGGACAATAAACACAACATCATCTAGCTCCAAGCTAAGCAGAGCTTGTGTTATGGGTACTAGATGACTGATATACCTAATACAATATACTACATAGAGGTTACATTTCAGGAACTGAGAGACCAGTGTGCCACTGCACAGAAACTATGCTATGCTAAACACATATGAAATATAGAATATTTTATAAAAACAAACCCTAAAATGTTTTAGACTTTTGTGAAGAGTAAAAAACAAGCAGGCGGAACATACCCTGCTAAAATGTGCCATGAAGATAAAACAGCTTGGGGAGGTGAAAGTATATAGGCTTATTTAATATATACGAAGAAAACCACTTTGATAAAGAACACGAAATTCCAAGATGAGATAGCTTGTCTTTTTTAAGAAGACCAAGTGAGGGTAGTCTGCAAAGATGCCTTCGCTTTGCTGCGGTTAACTTCAGCACGCCAGTCCCCGCGACCACGACCAGGTGCAATCCGGTCGAAACGTCGGGAATAAAATAAAGGTAATTACGCGATAAATACCCGATAATCCCATATTTTAATAGAGATAGCTTGTGTAAAAGTATGGAGTGGTCCACCTTGTCAAAGGCCTTGCTAAAATCAGTATAGATGGAGTATACTGGTACTCCTTTGTCAAGCGATTTGACAAGCTCCGAGGTATTAACACACAAGATTAGTAGCAGTGGACCGCGACCTAACGAAACCATGTTGATAGTGGGTGATATATTGTTTTAGATGCCACGTTAGTCGTTCCGCCACTAGTTTCTCCAAAAATTTTCCAAAAATTACCAGAAATTATACAGGCCGATAATTTGCTACTTGATTTTTATCACCAGATTTGTGTATGGGTACTACCAGGGCTTATTTTCATGAGTCGGGAAAGGTACCTTCCTCTAGTGATTGATTAATAATTAGCCCCAAAGCACCTATAAACGATTTTGCACATGTTTTTATAAAGACTGGAGGAACCAACATTACCTGCTCCTTTAATAGCATCCAGAGACTTCAGGCAACTTTGAATAGCCTCTTTACTTATCCATATTTTACACAGAGATGAAGATACGTTGATATCATCATTGATATTACCTAAAAAGCATGGATTTTGCAGAGGGTATAGACCTCTGCAAAATCTATGATTTTGTAAATTTATCTGCGAAAAGATTGCATATAATACTTTCACCTCCGGAAGCTGTTTTATCTTCATGGAACATTTGGGCTGGTTATGTTCCGCCTCCTTGTTTTTTACTCTTCTCAAAAGTCTAAAAAATTTTAGGGTTTGTTTATATAAAATATTCTATATTGTATAATGTGTTTATCAAAGCATAGTTCCTGTGCAGTGGCACACTGGTCTCTCAGTTCCTGAAATGTAACCAAATCTAGGGGCTTGCTATATTTTTTTATTTTTGTGTGTAATTTGTATTTTTCTTTTAACATTCTTGTTCATTCGCGAGAATACAAAACCGGGTACCTAACGCCTGGACTGTGTAGACTTTGACGGTACGTGTGCTTCTATAGTATTCCGGAGAATGGTGTAAAAAACTTCTGTAATGTCATTAACGCATAAGCAATTATCAAACTGGGTTTCCCAATCTAATGAATCTAAATCACTTATAATGGCATCGTAGTCAGCACTAAAGAAGTTTGGTGTTGGTAGATTTATTGATGGCAAGAGTTTATTACAATAAATAGGAACTGACAGTTCGAGTGAAGGATGATTCTCGTCTTCGGTTGGGGTAAGAAATGTATCGCAATATTTTATTTTTAGTATTGGTTTATTACTTAATACCAAGTCGAGCACTTTATTATTAACATTTTCCATATTGACTTAAATCATGAAGCGCTATAAATAAAAAAAAAAGTAAATTTGCGGCTGTTTTTGAAGCATTGGATGCAGTAAGAGCCTGCTAAGGGATATCTCTGGAAGATGGGTAGCAGCGTCTTTCCGTGTGTCGACATCCCGTACTGCGCTCCAACGCTGGCCAAGCGTGGTGAGTATGACAACTTCCCCTCATAAGGCCTGAGAGACCTGTGTGACATGAGACCTGTGTTTTATAGTAGATGTTTTACGGCTGAAATGATGATGATGAATTTATAATTTAGTGCTACGCGCGTGCAAACTAGGTGTTTGATGTTCGTGTTCACTATATATTTTATACGTTCGTGCGTAGACCGCTTATGTTAGGAGTTTTGTTATGTCTAAGTGAAGGCAATCATTGCTTGGGAGTTATTGGCAACTTTCATCTTAATATTTGAACGATTTAATTGCTATATCTTAAAACTGTTTTATAAAGTCGGAATAATGAAACTTTCTCTTGATCTTCAAAACTATGAAATAGTTTAACTTCATAACAGGAGCTTGAAGGCTCAATTAAAAGTACGAGAGTTTACGAGTTTATAAAATTAAAAAATCTTAAGTAACCCCTGATACTTCACCTAGTCTCGGAGATTACCTAATTGTTTTCTTATATGTACCCTCAGTTTTGCAATCTACATATCATCATCATCATCATTTCAGCCGTAAAACGTCCACTACTGAACTAAGGCCTCTCTCATGGATCTCCATGAGAGGTAGTTGCCATACTCACCATGCTTGGCAGGCGGGTTGGTAAGTGCAGTACGGGATGTTGATATACGGAAAGACGCTGCGGCCCATTTTCCGGAGGTGTCCCTTAGCAGGCTCTTACTGCATCCACGGGTAGGAGAGGAGGGGTAACATTCTACTGCCGGCACCCCACGGCAATCTACACATAATGCCATTATATTTATAACTTTGGTAGAGTTTAACACATTCGATTGTTCATTGCTTCGGTGGAATAGCTGCCGTGCGGTGCCTGCTGTATTATAATATTGCCCTTCCTCTCTTGCACGGGCTCACGGGGATGCAGTAAAATCTCCTAAGGGATACCTTCGAAAGATGAGCAGCACCGTCTTTCCGTGTATCAAAAACCCGTACTGTGCTCGCCAACCCGCCTGCCAAGCGTGGCGAGTATGGAAACAACTTCTCATGATCAGTTCGTACTGATCCATGAGGGAGGCTCTTGTCCAGCAGTGGACGTACTACGGCTGAGATGAAGATGATGAATAACGGAAACGGTTGAGTTATGAATAAAACCTTAACGGGATGAGAAGTCAGGTTGAATACGAGACAACCCAAACACATTTGTTCCCTTATATCCTTAATTTACTATAAAATTCAAAACCGTTCAACTATTTCCCATTCCAAGGAGGTAAAATAGCTTATCAGTGCATAACACGGGTCGCGAGACATTCAATTATTCAGCGAACGCCGTCGGCGTCACACGTGGGGTGCCCATAATGAGACACAATAAAATTCATGGCGGACAGAACACCCTTATACTGCCAGGAGTGGGTACAACAGGACCACGTTATAGGTGTATCAGGGGTATCACTGTTATTACGCACAGCTTTGACGACCTCTGTGGTGCAGCGGGAGAAGGTCAGAGGTTCGATTTCTGCTTAAGGGCTTTGTACGATCTGCAGGTATTTGTACAGGGTGTTCTAGGTGTTTTTCTATTATATAATAAATAAATATACAGGGCGTCCCACGGATATGCCACATGGAGGGAAAGTACCTTGAATATTGTATATGGAACATTTTACTGAAAGAAGACAATATTTTAATTTAAAATACAATTTAAACTGCATTCATAGATATTTAAATAATTACATGGTTGAACCGGGAATCGAACCCGTTACACGAGAAAAATAATCATTCTGTAGTTTTATCATACTGATCGAAAGGCTTCATCATTTCTCTCGCATTTGTCATCATAAAGTAGTTCATGATGTTCTAACTAGTAAAACAGAGTCCAAGACCCTACTACTCCTTGGAAATACCTGCAAATTCCGATGTAAAGCTCGATCCGATGCGCACGGCTATAAACACCGTGTATGCGGGCCATCGGATGACTCTGTTGGCTAAATCCATGGTAATGTCTGACGGAGCTCATCCTGTCGGATAGGGTTTCTGCCTGATTAAACAATGCAAGCGTTGAAATTTATAGGAAGTTTTGGTGAATTTCTTGATCTTGATCACAGTTGTCAGTATAATGGTAACCCATTTTCAAGGAAATTATTAACCTTATCAAAAATTACTATAATCTGCCTAAGTGTGGTTAAACACTATAAAAATAACAAACTATAATGATACCCCTTCTCTCTTGCCCGTGGATACTGTAACAATCTGCTAAGGGAAGAAGGACAGCAGTTTATTTCCGTGTGTCAAATCCCGTACTGGGTTCGGCAACTCACCTGCCAAGCGTGGTGAGGAGTATAGACACAACCCCTTGGAGATGCTGGAGCAATGGACGTCCATCTGCTGAGATGTTGATGATGATGATAAAATTCTAGTAAACAGAGTCCAAAACTCCACCAGGTACTCTTTAGAAATACCTGCAAGAAATTCCAATCTAAAGCTCGATCCAGCGCTCGGCTATAAACACCACGTATGCGGGCCATCAGATGATTCTGTTGGAAACATCCACGGTAATGTTTGACGGAGCTCATCGAGCCGGACAGGAGATCGGATCGTGTAGTTTCTGCTTGATTAAACAATGCAAGCGTTGAGGTACAGAAGGAAGTTTTGGTGAATTTCTCGGAATATCGCCGAGGAAGCAGGTTGCAAATCCAATCACTGGCTGTTGCTCGCAAATATGGCTACTGAAGAGCGAAACTGGCACATGTACTTTGTACTTAAAAGAAGGTTTCGACCTTGTTATGATATTGTAATCGTTACTGATTTTTTTTTATTTAACCACGCGTAAGAAATTTTGCAAATATGCGTGAGATCGGTTGGCTTAAATATATTTCTAGTCTTATCCTAAATGCCCAAACAAAAATGTCGAACAAAATTATTAATAAAAAAATATCTAATCGAAGAAAAACATGTCGAAGTTCTCCTCCAGAAATAATACGAGTACTTCAATAATAATACAACGAGTGATTCATAACAACATACATTATCCATTATTCGCATTCGTCTTTACTCCACTACATTACAGACACTGTTACTTCGCAGAATCGTAAAATATAATTCATCATATTATTTTCGCAACCTGCCCTCTACGAGTAATACGCTTCTTGACTTACTTTAATTTTAATCCATCATGTGGAATATCAAACATTTATAAATACGATAGGGACACGTATTTTTTAATTTTTAACGTAACCATAAAATAGCGGTGATACACCATGTCGAAACAAGCGTGACGTCACGCGTCCACGTGTTTCGCAACAGTTTATGACTATGCTGACATCACTAGTACCCACTCTTAAACTTTATTTCGCTTTATCTAAGTATTATTTCATTAATTAGCAAAAGCAAAACATACATGTCCAATAATAAAATAAAATAGATATAAAAAAAACAATAAAGACTGGTTCGATGAGGTGAGGTGAGGTGAGGGGAGGTGAAGAATAGTAAAGTAAAGTACAGCACAGTAAAGTACTGTACTTACTGCCAGAAAACGGCATGCGTTGCCACGCCAGAAATCGGTTTTACGTGCGGCTATAGATGTTTTACATCAATAAAATCACTAATCCTGGCGATCCTAATCAGGATAATGAGATAAGCTTATCAAAATATTGTATTGTCGGCGGTCGTTGATAAATCTACTAAAGTAAATCTGATCGCTTAAAGTGGGGCAAAATCGAGCCCCAACAAGTCAACATACAAACAAACAAGCAAACATACAGGTGAAACTAATATAAAAGCGTGTGAAAAGCGTGTAAAAAACATCAACAATACGATTCGAGTGACTCACTATGAGCCAATTCATAGACAGCCGTCTACTGCGAGACGAGTTAAATATATTTAAGTATAATTTCATTTCGTATAGTATGTATTTAATTAAGCTAAATCAATGTCTGTATTATGACGGAAGCAGTAACAAATAAAATAACGAACATTACTTATTTTCAGTTCTTTATTTCATAATAACGACAGGTTATGAGTAATGACACTTCTGAAGAAGTTAATTACCATCATCATCATTATATAAAAATTTTCTGAAGTATATTATAGATAAAACATAAGTAGGCTATGACTTACTTGATTTGTTCGGACCGATGCAGAAAGACTACTAAGCTTATTTTTTATTTTTATTTTTTCGAATTGACTTTTAATATTGTTGACCGCAGATGGCCATGACAACGTTACCGGACTATGTCGAGCGCAGAGGGCGCCCAGCCGCAAAAGATAGCTGAAATGATATGGGGCAACTAGCTCAATGGCACCACATAGGTTCGAACCACGGCTTGGACTGTTTCCAGATTTTTTATATGTAATAATGGTTAACGTCCAGGTGCAAAGCTGCATCTTAGGACGAAAGACTGTATTCTTCGGCCTCGCCGGCAAGACTGGTTATTAAATGTGTGCCTAGCAGCTAGAGTAGGACGGGTTGACGTCACCTCCGGGTTAGCGGCGGTGAGCTCGTCAACGGGCAAGCCGAGAACGTGTCTCGGTCGACGGAGGAAGGAACTCATGGGCAATGGCTCTGTCGGGTAGTCGGAGGGTAATCCCGAGATTAACGGATTGGGGTGTTCCGCCGCCATTTCATAAAAACGCTTTGAAGCAGTTTTAATAAAGTGTTCGATGGACTCGATTTTGAGATCTCGGTGGAGGTCTTCATTGCGCATGTACCATGGGCAGCCATGCGCAAGAAGTTATTTTGGACTACCTGAAGGCATCTAACATGACGGGTCTGGCCAAAGACGACAGGGAATATGTTATTATTGCTGAGCTTAGCTCTGTGGAAACACTCTTTATATCCCGGTGCACAAACAACTAGTGGTCCGACAAATGGCGTAGCTTTTTGTTTAAGTCGTTACAATATTTCTTTAAAAGTTACAGAAACAACTATAAATTATTTTTAGGATAAAAGTGTTCGTTTTGATTTATTAACCTACTTATGATAAATTGTATTTGTAAAATTTAGCTTCTTTTATTTTACTAGTCGTTACAACTTATAAATATATTAATTATTATAACAAATTCCGCATAATCTATTAAGTTCGTACGCTTAAGTCCCATGTTGACGGACCGCTTGCAACAAACTACATAGATGATCTTATTTCGTATTGGCTTTGGTTTGGCAATCCAAAAGAAAAGTTGGTCTCACTCACGTTCAAATGTCATTTTTTATATTTTTCCGTTAAAACGTGTAAGTCTTTATGCTAGCCCGCTAAGTTCCTAACAGAGTTTCGCAGAGTTTTTTAGAACACTTCTCGAAAGTTCCACCAAAGGTGTATGAAACTGGTGAACTCGCGGGTGAAAACGCCGAAGGGACAGGAACTTTCAGGTAGCATAGAATCGTTGACCGAAAATAGCCCTTATTTTGATGGCTAAGAGCTCAGTTTCGAGTGGCGATTATGCAGAAGTAGGTGACAGTAACGGAATTATCTTCTGGAAGTTTCCGTGTCGACGTAAAAATATTTTTTCGCGGTTCGACCGATGCAAAGGATATCCGGCTTCAAATAAAGCTAAAATAAGAATACGCCTGTTGCTATTTTGATGTTGCTGTGCAATTTTTTGTCATGGCTCGTTAAACGTGGAAATAATGTTTTTTACTTTTATTTTACTACAAAAACTGTTTTTTTTTGTCTGGGGTTTATAGTTTATTATAATACGTCTTATGCTTCATAAAGGATTCGATAATCATCATCATCATCATCATTTCAGCCGTAAAACGTCTAGTACTGAACACAGACCTCCCTCATGGATCTCCATGAGGGGTAGTTGCCATACTCACCCCGCTTGGCAGGCTGGTTGGCGAGCGCAGTGTGGGATGTTGATACACGGAAAGACGCTGCTGCCCATCTTCCAGAGGTATCCATCCCTTCGCAGGCCCTTAATGCATTTATGAGTATGAGAGGACGGGTAACATTCTACTGCCGCCACCCCACGGCTAAAACTTATAATGAAAATCAACAATTTTAACTCAGTTTATAGAACCGTTTCGCCGTTCCAGATACAGGTATCCCGAAACCGCGTTATGCCGGGAGTACGTTCCAGATCGCATACCTGCGCATCGACCCTGACTTCGTGTTCTGATATCATTTTTGTGCACAAGTGTACGCTAGGGTGGACGCGGTTTTGTAAAACTGTAGATATTTATAATCCTGTCATCCGAAGGCTGTCTGGAAGAAATATTTCTGTACGTACCGTGTACAGTTTCACCCATTGTTGGGTATAGGCCTCTTCATGCGTCTTCCATCCAACCCGACTCTTCGCATCGGCATCCGGGATTCGACGCTACAATGGATAAATGGTTAACTAAGAAGTGTTTCGACGACATTATTAAAATACCCGATAATCCCATATTTTAATAATGTGTTGTGATCGCGAATGTTTAAAAAAGACTATTTTCGACGACCTTCTGTGACCTTCATTCCACTTCACAAATTTTCTTATGATTGCAAGGGGGGCGGAAAGTGGGTCTTAAATTTTTTAAGTGAAGTTACTAGGTCATGTGGGGTATAAAATGATGTGGTATTCATTTGCACATTCATGAACAGTTTTTATTTTACCTTTAAGCCGTATCGTTTCCGAATTATTTACAAAAATATTGAAAATAATAATGTTCTGAAGTTTGCGGAGATAAACCCTGAAACTTGTTTATTACTAATCGAAGTGTATGTAAAGATTACAGGAAAATTCAAACGAATTCTCTTATTTGTATATTTTTTAGAAATCATAAAAAGTGTAAAAAATTGATTTAAGAAATTTAAGTTCCGCTTTCAGACTAGAGATGGCGCTGTCAAGGTAGTCCAAAAAATATAAACCACTCTAATCATATGGGTAAGGACCAAATTCTTTGCATCGTTGGACAACGGAAATCACATTGGAATGTGTCACACAGGAAAAAAAAGTCGCACAATAAAATTGTTAAGGCACGTGTACAAGGTTTGAAGATGTACATCAGTAAAAAATAAAAATAATTTCAAATCATGTGTTTTTTTAATATCAAGCATGATAAAACCTAAACCTTCAAAACATCTCTCAAAATCTGCTACAATACATATAAAAATGCCTCTAAGTCATTATCAGTTTTTTTCACATTTATCACATTTACATCTGCTTCATAATTTTCCTTTGGTTTTCCTATGTCATTTATTAAATACTTTTTTCTTAATTCAACTTCACTAGACACAGTCCGTCAATCCTCATCACTTTTTTCTTTTAAATTTGATTCATCCTGTGTCTCTTCAAACTCAGGCTTCCTTCCATTGTTGTATCATATCTTTTTTTTTCATCTTCGTTCTTATCAGATATTTTTTTTTTCTTCGATTTAGTTCTCTCCGCATTCTTTCGTTGCTTTTGTTTAAATGTTTCAGGATTTGTTTTTTTCAAATTTTTGCGATATTTCCGACATCTTTCTGCCGAGGATAATGGCATCTAAAAAACAAAACAATGTTTAACTTTACAATTCCAGCATAATACATTGATTTAAACTTGCACGATTTTCACACATTATTATAACAAAAGGAGACTTAATCGCGTTCAAAAAGGTGTTTATTTCATTATCTCGACGTTTCGGACGTGATGTTACGTCCATGGTCTCAGGGAATCCCTTCGAGACCATGGACGTAACAACGTAACGAGGTTAAATGGGTCATTGTACGTATCAAAACAAACAACTTTATATAGAAATATATGTTTATACATGTAAATACATTAAAAGTATCCAGTAGGTAGGTATCCAGAGGTATGAGTATGCCACGGTTTCAAGTAAATCTGACCATAAAATAAACTCACAATCAGTTTTTTTCTCTTTATTTGTTAGACTAGATATAGAATAAAATGATTAAAATGATGTGTACGCACCTTTACGAATTTCCGATGTGACACGTAGCACACTTTCGTGTCACTTGTCGCACAATGGAGCCAAAATACTTCACGACCTACCCTAAAATGTTTCACACTCAACAAACTAAACGAGTAACACTAGTAAATTTTGGTGTATTTCAGCAATGTACTATTATAGATCGCACTTAATTATTCGCAAGCAGAGAAATCGTGATAGAAAGCAATAAAATTACATAGCAAAGTCACACAATTTTAACGCTACGCGGAGCTTCCACCGACACGATGCTCGATTGTCAGTAAAAAAAGATAGTGGCACTATCGGAGTTTTGCTTGAGAGTTCGGAGTTAGTGTTGCCATTAAAATAATTTAAGAATCTACTGGCTTAGCTTTGTAAATTCCGTGTTATGTCGTCGCACAACTGGAGGTTGCACAATGGAAGGATATTTAGGACATACAATAAATACCCCCTAAATTTTAAATTAAGAAGGATATCCTTATGAAACTATAACTGCTTCTTAGCAAAACCTAAGACTATACATACAAATAAACTGTATAAGTTAAGACGTTCGTATTTTTAAAACAAAATCAATATATCATCGACAAAGCAGAGTTGGGACATATTAATTTTCTATGGGATCATTAATAAAGATAAAAAATAATATTTATTAATAAAATGTTTATTAATTATTTTAAAAATCAATTAGTTTATAAAGATTAGGTTTAATAAGAACTGTTATTTGGCGTGTTTTTTTACTCAATAAAGTAACAATAAATATTTTATTTTTAATTAGAGAAGAGGTGGACGCTAAAGTGTGACAGCATTTGCAAAGAATTTGGTCCTTACCCTTATATTATATGTGATGGCACGGAACCCACGGCACGCGAGTCCGACCCGCTCTTGGCTGGTTTTATTTTTACATATTTATAGATTCCTTTTCACTGTTTGAATTAAAATATAGTGTTGCGCCGTGCTCAAACGAAAACTAGTAAGTTAGCGAAAGATCCAGAAAGGACCGGTGTTTACGTGAGCGGTCGAAAGAGTCCAAAGGTCACCTCTATTTTGTAAACAAACAGGTGAAGTTTCTAGATAAACCGGTTTTGAAAACAATAGCGCGGGTTGTAAACGAAGTTGTAAACAAGTTGTTTACCTGTTATTTATTGTTATGAATCTATATACTTCCACGCCTCGAATGTCTTTATGTGCGATATAAATACGTGAGTGTGCTTGCCGAACGGACAGTTTTGATTAGGCTACGGAAGTGAATCTGCTGAAAGATTCTTATTGGTGTGATCCGTGATTAAAGTGTCAATTTTGATTTAATTGGGCTACATTATTTAATCCAGAACCCCCAGCTCGTAACAATAATATCACCTGACTATACTGCGTTTTTGTCGTTTAAATTAATCAGAACACTACCAGGTAATATGTTGATTAATACCACACAACACAGTAAATCCAACAATATCGCCGTAAATTGCATTTAATATTCTACGAACCGTCGCTCGCTGAATATTGGATGATTATAGGTGGTCTGTTTTGATGTATAATTTAACGCGAGTATCATGAGAAACTGATGCAAATTTAGATATCCATCGTCTCAGTAACTACGGTTGCCTTGATCATTAACGGGTTACTACTTAGATTTGAGTGTTTTTGAATGCGCAATATCATGACGTAGTATGTTAATCATCATAATTTTAGCCTCTGTGGCCCAGAGGCCCAATTTTAGAATAAAGAATAAGAATAAAATCAACTTTATTTGGAGCATCAAAATTTTTTACAAACTTAGAACTAGACGTTAATATGACAAACTGAAAGTTACAATAATGAATAAGACAAAAAATAAAATAAACAAGATGCTTCAAATTGGTGTCCGACTCAGCATAAATGTTGTGTAAATCTAAGATTACCACAACGCTGATTTTCCGTCAGAAACCAACCTGGGCTGTTACGCACGAGATAAACAATTACTTAATAATAATAACTACACTACTTAAAAACGGGTCTAAAACATAAATAACGACGTATACACTACTTTATTTGGCAAACACTGAGAATAATCCAAATTGAACTAAAATCATTAAACACGTAGAGAAATACAAAAAAGAAATAATAATAATAACACTGACGAGCACAAAGAATGAGATAAAATAGTAATGGTAAGAAGACAAATTGTAAGGTGCGGATAATAATAATTGAGCAAAAGAGGTAGAAAGGAACATAGAGTAAGAGAGATGGGATTCATAGTAGTGAGATCTCGTGAATGAAATCATTCATATTCTTCTGACCTTCCAAGAGCATTTTCTTTAAATTTTACCTAAAACTTTGAATGCCTCTAAACTTTGAATGTCTTTAAATCTCTGTCCTCGTCTGCTGGTCCTCGTGCTGGACAAAGGAAGCCCTCATGGATCTCCAAGATCATGAGTGCTTGTTAGCATATCGCCACGCTTGTTTGCGGATTGGCGAGCGCAGTACGGGATGATGATACACGGAAGGACGCTGCTGCCCGTCTTCCGGAGGTATCCATTGGCGGATTCTCACTTCTTACTATTCTTACTGCATACACGAGTAAGTAAGAAAGGTGCCGGCAGTAGAATGTTTCCCATACTACTTCCGGCACCCCAAGGCAAATATAATGCAGAAAAAAACATAAATGGTACAAAATATATTTAATAATCAAAGTAGTTAAATAGTTAAAAAATGTTTTTTGTCTTTGACTTTGAACAAATTTAATTCTATTAATACACTATCCTATCAAGTAGTGTTAATTATTAAATATTGGAATCTAGAAATCATAGGTATCCTTAATTTTTAATTTTGTTTTACTATATGATGAGATAAGCCGAAGACCCACCTGACGTTAAGCGGTAACCTCTACCTATAACAACTGCAATATCACAGTGATCACGTTACTAAGCACGCGACAAATGCTGTTTTGCATTGCTTGTCACCCTGAGGCCTCTGCCTCGAATCTTGCGGGCTGCGGGATGGCGCGGGGGCGGCGGCGCGGGAGCGGCAGTATCTTATGCGTAAAATCAAAGCCCGCGCCGCTGCCGTGCGGGAGCGGAAGGATCTTATGCGTAAAATCAAAGCCCGCGCCGCTGCCGCGCCGCTGTTTTTGAGGGCCAGTCCATTTGATTTCACCCCGCAGCCCGCAAGATTCGAGGCAGAGGCCTTAGACACAGAGTTGTAAGGTCTCATGTGCCCGTAATTTCCCCAGCCCCGTTACTCTTCAAACCGGAAAACAACAATGCAGACACAGATGCTACGACTTTACTAATATTATAGAGAAAATATTTGTATTTTGTGTGTTGTAATTTGTATGTTTGTAATGAATAAACAAGAATCAAGTACCAAAAAATACTTTATTCAGTGCGGCCGCATGGACAATATTGACGCGTCACAAATTACAAAATAAAACAACACACATGAATGAAAATAACAATATGAAAATAACAGACAGTCACGCGAGTTAAGAAAAGAAGCGAACAGAAGAACCTAACTCGGTCGTTATACTCACAAACAAAACAAAAATACATTTATTTATAATGTTAACTTAACAACATGTAGACGGTTAAATAGGGAGTTATCTCCCTGAACATTTTAGAATAAACTAAACACTAAACACTTCAATATTGTAAATCTAACAAGATAAAATGGACACTGATTCAGCATTCAGTTGATTGTCTAGCAAGCTAGGTAACCAACGCTGATATTCCATCAGCGCTATTTCTTGACATTACGGATGCCTTACACAAAAAGTATTAAAGTTAAACCAACAAGGCGCCGAGCGCACAAAATATTTATAAACTAAAAAAGAGAGCATTGTGAAAATTACCAGTGAAAATCAACAGCTAACAAAAAAAAAGTAAGGCCTTACTGCATTCATGGGCATTTTACTGCCGGCTCCCCACGGCACAATAAAGTGACATGTTAATTCACTTCTTGTCCTACAAATCTCCGACCATTGGTTACCATTACATAACTCTCGTTCACTACGTCCCACATTTGCGGAATTGTTTCCTCCTTATGCCCCAGTCTCGGATGCACTCTGCATTGACGTCGGGGTCGCACTACACCGCACCACGAGATCGACACTTCGTGAACATTTTTGTAAATTTCGTAACAGGATCCATAGTTTATGTGCTCTATATGCTAAATATAGGATGTTATTATTATTTATCATCTAAGCATTTAGCTTAACAAGTACGTCCATAGCTGGACACATGCCTCCATCATGGATCTCCATGAGGAGTTGTTGCCATACTCACGACGCTTGCCAGGCGGGTTGGCGAGCACGGTATAGGGTATTTAAGGCGTGGAAGACGCTGCTGCTCATCTTCCGGAGGTATCCCTCAGCAGACTTTTACTGCATCCGCGGGCTAGAGAGGAGGGGCAACATAATACAGGATCTGAAGACATGATCCACTGAGAGGATTCGTTCGATTTCCCTGATGAAGTTGATACAAAAGTGTCGGCTAGATTTGGAAAAATATATTTTATTTGATTTTAAAATGGCGACATTCCCCTTATCGTGCCCGATGCATAATTCTCTTCACCAAACGTAAGGAATTATTTGATCAATTAGCAATGGTGTGGTGTTATATATATTAATATTGTGAAATTGTCTAGTTGATACATTTATTAGGTAACCTACATTTTTAACTACGAATATACTCCTAAACACCCCTATAAAAGATAAAGGTAAAGAAAATTAATTGTACACATTATATTGTTTTTGCCGTTTGTTGTGTCGTGGGGTGCCGGCAGTAGAATGTTACCCCTCCTCTCTCTTGCCCGCGGATACAGTAACCTGCTAAGGGATACCTCCTAAAGATGGGCAGCAGCGTCTTTCCGTGTATCAACATCCCGTACTGCGCTCGCCAATCCGCCTGCCAAGCGTGGGGAGTTTGGCAACTACGCCTCATGGAAATCCATGAGAGAGGCCTGTGTTCAGCAGTGGATCTTATAATGCTGAAATGATGATTATATTATTTTTTAATAAATCTACTGAACTTAATTTATTGATCACTCTCGTTCATTACGTTCCACGTTTGCGTATTTTTTTCACCTTAATTTTCCAGTCTCGGATAGTTGATTCATTACAAACACATAGTTAGTTATTATTGTGTATGTTAATTAATTATCTAGACAAAAGAAAACTAAAAGTAAAAGACGCATCAAGGATATAGGTTCTATAACAAATTAAAGTTAAATTTAAATGTTAATATTGCAGTGCATTTGCAAGCTCAAAACTATGGTTTCAACAAATCTCCGAGCTACGGATGTCACTTTGATATTTGAAACATCTAAATCGCAAGCTTTTACTTACTTGTCGAGAATGTGGTTAGTATTTGCATAAAGGATCTCATTTTGGGAGCATCAAATATCTAAGGTACAGTGGGAAAATAGGTTAAGAAAAATCTAGAGGAAAGTAAAGAGTAAAATGTGTCCCGCAAACATATTTAAAATATGAAATGAAATTAAAATAATATGTATTACAGTTAAATCAATATAATTTTAATTTATACATGTAATGATGAAAAACTTATGGGATCACGTTTGTCTCTCTGGCTGTCTGTCTTTCAGAAGCCTCTTTCTCCAAAACGGCTGAAGATATTAACTTGAATGCTGGATTCCAAACAGAGTCGTGAGAGATCTGGAAGAGCCTTAGAAGTTTTCAATTTATAAAAAAAAATTGAATCTGAATTTTAATCACCTTACCAAGAATTTCAGCGGTACCCGACACGGGTTCCGTAGCTTAGAAGTCTTAGAGGTCCGTAGCACTTCCGGCTTTAGGAAGCGTTTAGGAAGCGTCAAGGATCGATTTGACGGACGTGGGTTTGAATCCCACCGTATACATTTCAAGTCGATATATACCTTCAGCCGTTTTGGAGAAAAAGGCTCGTTTGTGGCACAAGCAAGGGACTTATCTGACATTAATAAGTCATTAACTGTAATGGCTGAGCGTCCTACTGCCTAGCTACTATTATATCTTCTAATTTCGGACAACTTGGGATGCAAGTCACGTTTATCAATCTTCTTTGAATTTTTAGTGCCTCCTTGAATTTTATTTTAGTTAGTGTCAGTTTTCCGTGATCCATAAAACCAGGAACGAAAGCAAAGTCATTAATCCTACCAAGGAGAAATTAAAATCCGATACGACACAAATTTTCCTTTACTCGCTTACAGACCTTTTTTAATCCTCTCCTAACAAGAAATTATACTCTAGGCTTTGCCTGATAAGGTTCATTTTACGCGTTGGGATAACTAAGGCAAAGCCATTGTACCATTTCCAATTTAATTTGCAAGAGCATTCTTATCGCTTCTTAGTATTTATCGCAATTTGATTACATTCGAGAAAAATGTTTGGGAACTTTGCAAAGGCGATATCTGATCATGCTGATATTTACAACTTTGGAAGAAGTCTTTTTTCTATTTGAATTATTTTACGGTCTATGGTAGGTACATTGCAAAAGGTAAACAATATAGGCATTGAAGCATTTTTTTGAATTGTACTCAGTTTAGAAAAATGACTAATGTTTATTGATCCTGTCTAATTTTTATTCTCTTTATTCGATACAAATAAATAATCAAATCTTTCCTCTTTATTAAAATTATAGACTTGGCTGTCCCGCCAAACTTTTTTGTGTCATATAAGAGAAAGAGTGTGTCACTTACTATAATAATTCTTGAGAACCATTGAACAAAATTTGTTAAAATTTAGTACCTACTAGTAATAATCATTCGGAGATTGTTAGTATAATATTTATTAAGAAACTTAACGCATTTACCTACCACGCAACTCTACATTTCACGCGTCCACTACACCGCGACAACAGAGGGTGTGGTAGAATACATGAAGCAGAAGACTGGTTTCTCCATGAGAGCCGTGAAGTTGGAATCTTGCCGTGAAGTGAATTTGAATTCATATATGGTGAGAGTACCTACGAAGCGGCTTTCGACATTTATGGACCCTGCATTCTGGCCGAAAGGTGTCTTGTTTAGGAAGTTAATCGGCCGCCTGACACACGATACCGCGCGCACGTCATCACATCGGACGCGATAAAATTGATGTGCTAAATAAAAGTCTATGTAGGTGCTATTGTATTTTATAAACCGTATCTATTTTATTGTATCTATAATTATATATAATGTATGTAGAACCTTTGCAATGTATTTTTATACGTGCATGTAGTTGCAAAGACCTTGCCTTGCCGTAACACAGTTTTTTAACTAACACGGGAGTTAAGGTCTTGATTATTACGGTAAATACCTATGTCATAATTACGTTGTGAAGGTTTTAAAAATTATATGATTGATGATAACTGGATCATTTAGCAAAACAAACAAAACTTTCAGCTTTTTAATATGAAGTATTCCCGTTTGAGTACCTATTTTTTGGGCACCTATGCATTGAGCACCAAAGGCATTCCCAGTTGAGCACCAATCAATTATTTAGTGTGGTGCTCAAAAGGGAACAAAAAATGAAATTTGATTCTATACCCCATTGAGCACCTACGTTGCGGCAGCTTCTAGTGATGGTGTGTATAATAAAACATATCGATAAACATTAGCAGTACTCTTATCTATCAATTTTAGAAAACTAATAAATTATTATAAGTATCACAATCAGCCTTATGTTATTTTCTAAGTACCTCACATAAGACAAATAAAAGAAATCACATTCCTCGTAACAACAGCATATTGTCTAGTTTGTTTTTAACTATTTTTTTTATTAATTTATAAAAAATATTATAAAGCTAAAAATTTGCTGTTATATGCAACTCTTTTACACTTAATACAAAACAGCATAGATCCAAGTTGTTACAGAAACTTCATATAAGTCTTTAACAGTTATTTCAAACGATTCATAAAACGACTTCACACAGAACTAACACCGTTCCATTTTTAAATTAGAATCCGTAGTTCCTCGTCTTTGAAAGCCACTCCTTTGATTCAAATCCACAGCCGTCATTCGAATCAGACTCTCACTTGACCCTATTCCAAGCCCTCAAATATTCAGACGGTGGATGCAGGCTGATTTCTCCAAGGGACTGTAGATACAGCGATTACTCATCTTTAGTTTCAATCTAACGCTTTGTCGGAAACACGCGTTTTATAATGAAGTTAGGTTTTAAATGTTGTTTAGCTGTTAACTTTTTATTGTCTTTTTTTTCCTGTAATTGTACCTATTATTTTTCTTCTTCTTTTGTTTTCTAAATGTACCAAAATGTGCATATGGTTTTCTGTCTGTACTGTTTTTTTGTAAATCAAATAAATGTATATTCATTAATTCATTCATTAACTCAAGTTAAAAATCAAATCAGACGAACTCTGCAGCCCAGGTGGCCTAGGCCAAGAAGTTGCAGGTTATTGATATAGTAAGGGCATATATTGATATAGTGAGATATTAAAAGAGGTTTCTTCATAGCTTCATTCCCTCACTTGGAAAAAAAAACTTCTAAAGCGAACGATTTCAATTATACAAACACTTATTGACTTTGACTTTGATATGTTTCGGATCTTGGTAATTATGTATGTACCTATTATCAAAAAATGGTATTTAATAAATTATCTAGTGCCCATAGGTATATCACTTTATCTGCTTACTTTGGTGTGAAATTTCCAGCATAATTTAAATTTATATTTAATTTTCACCAATAAATGTGTTGCTACACAAACATGAAGCTTCCTGAAATCACTGAATTTAATTTGTAAAAACACACGACCATAAAAATACTCTTCATGGATTTATTTTAAAAGCCGTGCGCAGCTTCCAAAAAAACAGATATCTTTCACAAGAAAAATACAATTCTATTTATATTTATGAACTCGTACGCGACCTCAAAAAATACAAAGCTCTTACAGGAAAACCATCATTTTATATCATCAGTGATAAGTATCTTGATGACAAATCATAAGGTTACCAATGTCAACACGTACCAAATGAACCCCACCCTTTGACCAGCCATGTTCATTGGTGAGTAATGGTGGATGTCCACGGTCGCGGGCCCATTTCCGCCCAGTAATAGACTGCCATGATGGACGATTAATCTAATATTAGATACGCCCTGACAAGGTTGTGTCGCCGAACGATTACGTGATTACGTCAACGTGAATGCTGGGGGTTAAATAGAGCTATAGGTGACATTGATTGCTTTACATAACGTGATTGGTTGTGGAATTACTATTACACTGATCTTCATCAGCCTGAGCTTACGATAAACTATCATAATCCGCATCCAGCATCTGGCAGGGATCGTTCGCAAACCTCTTCTAGCCTACACTACGCTTACCGAGTTACAGTACACACTCAAGAACTCGTTTACAAGAATATTGATCAAAATGTCATTGTTTCAATGGCTTTCAGCAACAGTCTATTTCGCGAGGTTAATTTTAAAATCAGTTAAAATAATATAGATCTGTATCTTATTTATTCTGGCGATTGTTAAACTCAGTCAAATAGGAGTGAAGGTAGCGTTACTTACGATGTATTTATTCGTATAAATCGGAGTTTATGCTTGCGTCGTAAAGTGGACTTTCTGGTCACACTATAAACTGCGTACTAGTGTACCTAGTCACTCGCACGACGCATTGTCGCGGGAGTAGGGGGATTTGGGTGATTTTAAAAAGTGCTATTTTTATAGTTGAAAGTAGACAAAAAAAAACATTTATTTCAAACTTTATACAAAGATACAAATAAATAATGAAATAATGCTGGAAAATTCAGACAGCATATCTAGCCAGGTAAAAAAAGTTCTCCGCACTCCTTTTAACTCTTCCGTTCCGCGGGCTTTTTGACCTCCCCTCGTATATGACTTGTATACTTTAAACATTCATAGATATATTTTTTTATTATACATAATATAGAATAACATCCAGCAAACCCCGAAAAAATATCTACAGATCGTACCGACATTTGTCCTGAGGCAATCGAACCCGCAACCTCTTGCGTTGCAGGCGGACCTTTGCCCGCTGCACCACAAAGGTCGTCAAATGACAAAAGAATATATATATTTTTTACTTGGGCGCCTATTTGTGTATGCCACACAAATAGGCGCCCAACTCAGCTGCACATACTAACGACGTAATGCTGCCCGGTGTTGTATCAGAGCCTATCGGAGCCATGACGTCATCCAAATTTGAAGTTCGTACTCTATAATTCTTGTGAGGTACATTATTGTTTATATAATGTATATTTGAAAAATTGATTTCTTTGATATTTGATTATTATTTATGATATATGTAAAATGAATTTTTGATATTAATTTTTACTGACTCAATTATTATTATTTTTTTACTTTTTTTTTCTTTATTAATGTTAATAAGTAGGTAATCTTTGATCACTATTTCTTATTCTGAATTAATTTCTATGTTTTATGTTCTGGTTTTGTTTAATTACTATTATTGGTTTAGTTACCGTTTAATTAAAGTTAAATAAATAAATGGGCCTGCCCATTGCTATTTCAGCTTGCTAATCCGTTTTACAAAAGATAATTATAATGCTTGTTATAGGATAGATGCATAAAGGATTTTTTATCCAGGCAAAGCCAGAGGCAGCAGCTAGTTAATGATGTATTTCTTAATTTATTTTACTTGAAATGAAGATATAACTTGTTATTGTGTTAAAGTAAAAGCGAAATTATAAGACAAGAGTTCTCTCAGAGTAATCAGGTGTCTAGATTGAATTACGAAAAGTTTTTGACTAAAGTTTAAAGGTTGGAGACGTAATTTCACTAAAGTTTAGTCACAATACGCTTTCAAAATAATAAATAGTTTATTATTCAGACAGTTTTGATAATACCTAAGTTGAAACTTTTACCACCACAAGGTGAACATTGTCGAATTTTTACGATCTCTGTTCGGCGATAAAATTTAATATCACCCTGTCGAGAGGCTATTTGCCAATTTATTGGCCTCCTACGTGTTTATTGTGACTGATTTGTAAATGCACAATTAAATGGCTACTTTTGCTATAAAAATTCATGGGGCCATTGACTCCTGCTGTGATTTGGTACCGTCTGGTTCAAGTTTTATTGGCTGAGCCGACAGATTCGCTGCGAACATTTTATTGATAGTTCTTCTTAGTTTTGTGGAGTTATTCACACTTAAAGGCTAAGAATTGATCGGTTTTTGTTTAACTTGGCGCTACTCTCGTAGTGGTACTACGCGATGCTACGAGAGTAGGTAGGGTCTACGCCGTAGCGTGATAGGGAGCGAAAAATTGGAATTAATTTTCTATAGTAATGTTGAAGTCAAATGTTTTACCGCAATTCAATTTATTAAATCCCCATAATTTTGGAAATCCATGAGGGAGGTCTATGTGGAGCAGTGGACGTGTGCAGCAGTCCTACGGGTAAGATGATGATAAATGACAAAAGTTGTTGGGCATTACTGAAACAACCCTAACCAACTTATCGGACTTAAAATTGTGTAGTTATAAAATATAGCAGTAGCGCGCTGAGACCAACTTAAAGGAAGCCCGGGTTATCTCGTCTTCACGACCAATTTAATAATGAAATAAACTCGCGAAATTATGTTGAGTTTTCGTTTCGCTACACTCTTTGTGGAGTTGGTTTCTTTTGTTGGCACTGTTTGTTTGCGCTTTAATGAAGTTGCTTCTAGTCGGGTAGTTCTGATGCATTTATAATCGGAAGATACCATTAGGTATTATAAACGTGAATCATGATTCATGATATTACCTAGTTATTAGTCGTACTTTTTAGTTGTAGACTTAAATTTAGAGCCATTTCCGTGGGGTTCCCGGTAGTTTGCCGTAAGGCAATAGATTGTTGCCTCTCCTTACGTGTAGTTAGAATATGCAAAGGGATACCTCCTGAAAATGGGCAGTAGCGTCTTTCCACGTATCACCATCCCGTACTTACTACGCTAAGCGAGAGTATGTGGTCCTCTTGGTCTTGAAGATCCATAGGGTCTTCTAGATGAGGTCTAGTGGGGATAGGGTCGTTTATGTCCAGCAGTGGACGTGGACAGCAGTCCTTTCGCTGAGATGATGTAGAGTGATTGTTTGTACATGGTAAGTACGTCACAGTGGTTATATACCTGCTTGTATATAGCTTATCCCAGGATAAGCTATATCCCCCAGGAGTCTTAATATATTTAAAGGCAAACTGCTGAGTCATCATTTCAGCCATACAACGGATGGATCCTCATGGATCATGGGTTAGCGAGCGCAAGACAGGATGTTGATACATGGAAAGACGCTGCTGCCCATCTTCCAGAAGGTATCCTTTAGCAGTCTCTTACTGGAATAAGAGGAAGGGTAATATTCTACTGCCGGTACCTCACGGCAAAGTGCTGAGTGTAAAGCTATTAACCCTTAAAGAATATGTTATTAGACTGACAGACACATAATATTACTAATATATCCAAATGAACAACAAATATTTAGTAACTAATCCAATTACCTATACCTGATGAGCCCTTGCAAAGGAAAAAAAACCAGCCAAGAGCGAGTTGGACTCGCGCACCGAGGGTTCCGTGCCATCATAAAATATAAGTATTGTATTTGTTGGAGAACCTTGATAGCGCCATCTCTTATCTGATAGCGGATCTTATGTAGATTTTTTTTTTATTTTCGATGATTTCTAAAAAACTATCATAATATATTAGAGAGTTCGTTATAAAATGTCTGTAATCTTTACATACACTTCTATTAGCAATTAAAGTTTCAGTGGTTTATCTCCGTAAACTTCGGAGATAAGGGTGGGAACGCTATTTTTTTCAACGTTTTTAACAATAAGTCGGAAACTATACAGCTTTAAGCAAAACTAAAAACTGTTTATTAACGTGCAAATGTATATCTTTCATATTATGATATCCCACATGAATAAGTAACTTCTCTAAAAATTTTAAAACCCCCTTTCCACGCCCCTTGTCTAAAAAACTATAAATTAGAGAGTTCGCTATAATTTTTTTGTAATCTTTACATACATTTTTCTATTAGCAATAAAAGGTTTAGGTGTGTATCTCTGCAAACTTGGGATATAAGGGGGGGAACGCTATTTTTTCAAAGTTTTTGTATATATGTAAGTGAAAATCTATACGACCTAAAGGAAAACTAAAAACTATTTATTAATGTGCAAATTAATACCTTTCATATGATACCCCGTATATGGCCGTGGGGTACCGGCAGTAGAATGTCACCCCTCCTCTCACGCCCGTGGATGTAGTAAGAGCCTGCTAAGGGATACCTCCGGAAGATGGGCAGCAGCGTTTTTCCGTATATCAACATCCCATACTGCGCTCGCCAACCCGCCTGCCAAGCGTGGTGAGTATGGCAACTACCCCTCATGGATATCCACGAAGGAGGTCTATGTTCAGTAGTGGACGTTTTACGGCTGAAATGATGATGATGATATATTCCATATTAGTCAAAAAGCGTTATCTTAAACTTTTTCAAATGTCAAGTCAATAGCATCAGTAGTTCTCAAGATATACATTTGTGACAGACAGACAGACAAAGTGATACTATAAGGGTTGCTTTTTACCATTTTAGTCCGGAACCCTAAAAAGGATTCGACACGTGTTTGGCTAAACACGTGTCGAATTCTTTTTAGGGTTCTTTTCAAGGCAGCTTCAGGAGAAATCAACAAACACTAGAAACAACGACAACCTGACGGGCATATGGTGATGTATTTGTCGGAGCCCAATACCACCTTTGGGTCAATAAGCCAGCGGAGTAAGTAACTACTCGTTATTATATATAAAAATAATTATACTTCCTTTTTTAGTATCCACTAACTATTTAAGTCAAAATTCTTTCTTGTACCGAGAACAGAAGAAATTTAACCTCCTAGATAGTGAGCTTGACCTTGATATTTTCCATAGCAGCATTGGTAGTTTAAAAACCAAACTTAATTACTCTTTCTTCGAAAAGTTTAAAACAGATGTGAATGCCTAATATTTATAATCATTTATGAGACAACAGTTTTTTTTTTTTTTTTTTTTCACTTTTACTTTCAACAGCGTCCCGTACAGCATGATTACCAGTTGCTGACGCTGTATAAATCATCTATAATAGATGCAAAGGCCTTACATTTTATAAGACAATGTGAAATTATGTGGATCTATTCGGGTATGTGTGAATTACTAGCCTACTAATATTAATTTCTTTTAATTTGTCCTTTGTAAAGCACTACTGTGTATGTATAAGTGGAACCTTATTAATAGCCACTTATTATTATACTTATAACAATTGTGTACCTTGTGCTGACAGTTTCCCTAAGATGAAAAAATTAATAAATAAATAAAGTAAGTAGGTAATAAAGCTTTAACATGAAACGCTACTCCACCACATTCAATTCAACAATACTGGCATTTAGCGAAATACCTGCACGTCACATCCACTTGGGCTGGCTACCCGACCACAGGGCATCTCGTTCGGTTGGTCTTCTAATATTCGTCATTTTGACGCCTCTATACAGCTTTAACGGTGAAGGAAACATCGTGAGGAAACCCGCGGCTTAGTTAGCTTCAGACGTATTGACCTGTTCTTTCCTCTGAATAATAGCTGACTAAGCTGAGAGGATGGTATAGGTGCTGGGCAAGCCTAATCCATCTAACAATGTCCCAGGCACTGCAGCGTCCCGTACAGCATGATTACCAGTTTCTGACGCTGTATAAATCATCTATAATAGAAGCAAAGGCCTTACAGCTGCCGTAGGGTGTAGAGTGTTGCCCTTTCCTCTCTTGCCCGTTGATACAGTAAATATCTGCTAAGGGATATATCTAAGTACTTTTGTGGTGATGAATTAAGTGTTGTCTATCTATCTCCGGAAAATAGGCAGCAGCGTCTTTCCGTGTATCAATAACCCGTACTGCGCTCGCCAACCCGCCTGCCAAGCGTGGCGAGTATGACAACAACCCCTCATGTTCTGTGTGTTACGACACGACCTTTTTTCTTTATCTGTGCTATAAGACGTTGCTTCGTACCAAATTTGAAGATTCTGAGTTCACGGGAAGTACCCTGTAGGTTTTGATTCCCTTGCGAGTGTCGACAATTTGCGGAAATTTGCGGCATAAACGGCTGTATCTTTTGATTGCGTTAGCTGAGAAGTTTGATTTTTTCAATGCTTCAAGGGACAGTAGACTTGAGTATTTGATATAAATTCCAGCTTGATACCTCCACGCGTTCCTGAGAAAAAGGGTCTTAACAGACAAACGGACGGACAACAAAGTGATCATGTAAGGGTTCCGTTTTTTCCTTTCGGTACGGAACCCTAAAAGTCACTAGATATGCGACAAAGTCGCTTAAAATAGTGGAAAACTAACCCTATTGTGAATTTTCCTTTATACGTACATAATTTTCATAATTTCAACCGTAAAACGTCCACTTCTAAACAAAGGCCTCTCCCATGTATTTCCATGAGGGGTAGTTGCTATACTCACCACGCTTGGCAGGCGGGTTGACGAGTGCAGTACCTACGTGATTTTGATACACGGCATGGTGTTGTTGCCTATCTTCCGGAGGTATCCCTTAGCAGGCTCTTACTGCATTCACGGGCATGAGAGGACGGGTAACATTCTACTGTCGGCATCCCATTCACTGTTAAACCTATGAATCTAGCCGACTAATTCCAACTTCACTGTGCTAACCGCGGGTTTCTAAAACACGACAATTGTTTTAGTTGCGGACGGCGAGAGGGCACAGACGTGTCCGGCGCGTGAGCGGAGCGTGCGCGGGACGGGGACGCGCCGGCCGGCCGCAATTTGGCACATTTGCATCACAATAGCGTGTGATTGCCCGACGCACTCCGCCCGTGCTTTTTGAGCTAAATGGTTTATGGTATTTAGGTAAATTGCAGTGATGATTGGATTCTTTCGACCGTTGTTATTTTTGTGCAATATTGTACATTTGATGGGATTTTTATTATTGAATCGGTGTGTTTTTGTGCAAAACTTTGTTTATAAAAGTTAATAATTGAGGAGCTGTGCGAAATGTCACTGGTTTGTTATGCAAAGAGATCAAAATATAAGTTGGCGTAAGTACGTTACATTCACTTGGGCTGGCGGCCCGACCACAGGGGATCTCGTAAAAAATGCATTTGCTGAGGTTAAGATAACTTTATCTTAACCTTAGCGAATGCATTTTGGTGCAATCAAAAATCCCCGTTAGGTATAAACCTGGATGCCTGTAGTATACAAAAATCAAGGGTAAACAGGTATCTGGTATAAAACCATACAACCATCATTGCTTAAAACCCAGTGGTTTGATGGTTCGAAGATGATCAGGTCGGACATCATCACCATGTTGAGGCTTCGATCGGGACACATTCCACTCAATAGTTTTGGTTTCCTGATGCGCAAGGTTATTTCACCTAACTGTACCGAGTGTGACGTGGTAGTAGATGTATACCATATTGTTGTGGAATGTGTCCGGAATGAAGCGGAAAGGATAGCTTTTATTTATAAGTACGGTATTGATTTATCTTTAATAGGTTCTTGTAATAATATTTTGGCTTTTCCGTTATCGCAGGAAGCCGAAAAGTTACTGAGATATGTTAAGTTAGGAATTAAGCGTAGATGTTAAATCTTTGTGTGTGATCTTGAGGGTGACATAATCTTGTTGATTAAACCC
This sequence comes from Pasiphila rectangulata, assembly GCA_963082625.1. Lineage (NCBI taxonomy): Eukaryota > Metazoa > Arthropoda > Insecta > Lepidoptera > Geometridae > Pasiphila > Pasiphila rectangulata. Next base: position 19,742,375 of record OY720248.1, read on the forward strand.
TCTATAATAAATAAATAAAAATAAAAAAAAGGGTAAACAGGTACCTTCTAAGCAAGCGTGTTCCATTCTAGACCACGCCGGCTAGATGTGATCGAAGGACCATGTAGGAAATCGCGCTTGCTATTTCCCGGTGCACTTTACAATTACGTGTCTAGTGTTAGTTTAAAGTTAATGCTAATGAATGAGTGCGGTTTGTGTGGATGCTGCTGATGCACTGACTCACGTCGAGCACCGGCCGCGCGCGGCGCGTACGACCTACTTAGGCCAAACTGCTAATTATGCGGAAATGGTGTTCGATGTATCGAACAGCAAGCCTAAACAAATAGATAAACTAGTCGGATACTTTCTATACAGATTCAACGCGTCCAAAACTATGGCCGGAAGTTCGTTTGAAATGAAAACAGGACATGTGTGTCTCCTACCTTTTCGTTCCCTTGGGAGCCCTTCGTCCTTTCGAAGCCGACGCTAGTTCGGAGATTATTGGCAATCGAAGGTCGCCCTATAAATGTTTTATAGAGTTCGCAGAGTGTTAATTATTCATGTACACTTCTGTTATATTTAGACGACCTCGGCCTCAGTGGCGCAGCGGGCGAAGGTCCGCCTGCGACGCATGAAGTTGCGGATTCGATTCCCGCCTCGGGACAAATGTCTGTAGTGTTCAAGGTGATAAAGATAAAGATAAAGATAAAGATAAAGACATTTATTTGCAAAAAAACATGTGTTTACATTTTCATGCGAGTTGTTTAATTTTTTATAGGGTCACAACATGCTTTACCGAAATCGGTATGCAAAGTTTTTAAGATATGTAGGTAGGCATGCCGATGTTACAGAAAATTCAAAGAAAATACTACAACTACAACTTAAATTATTATTTTGACAATAGGTATATTAAAAATAATTAAAATTAAAATTTATCCTTTAGAAATTCGTCAACATTATAATAGCATTTTTCATGTAATAACTTAGTTAATTTTTGCTTAAATAAATTAATGCTTAATTGCCTGTATTCTTCAGGTATTTTGTTAAATATTATAGGTGCCATACACACGAGACTTTTGTGCATGAGTGAGGTTTTGGAGGGATGCAATCGTAGCTTACCATTATCTCGTCTGTTTCGGCTTACAGCGTCAGACAATTTTGCAAAAAGATGGGGGTTGTTCTTAACATACATAGCTATCTCCAATATATAAAGGGACGGAAGTGTCAGAAGTTTGTGCTTTATAAATAGCGGTCTACAACTATCAGTCATTTTAATCCTAAACATAGCTCGCAGGCATCGCTTCTGCATTTTGAAGACAAAGTTTTTATTGGTAGAATTGCCCCAAAATATTATGCCGTATCTCATTAGCGACTCTGCCATACCGTGATATGCTATCAATAATGCGCTTGTATTTACCGTAGATGACAGTCTATGTAGAGCATATACTATGCTACTGATTCGCTTACTAAGCTCCTCAGTATGTGCTTTCCAGTTCAGCCGTTTATCAATTGTAAGTCCTAAAAATCGCGTAGCGTCAACTTGATTTATTAAATTATTATTATATATTAGATTTATGTCAGATGGAGTTTGGGATCTTTGATTAAAATGCATAATTTTTGTCTTTTTTAAATTGATTTTTAAGTTATTATTGTCAAGCCATGTAATTATAGATTTAATTGAACTATTGATGTCAGTTTCGTAGGATTTAATGTCATTGCATGTTATTGTTACTGTACTGTCATCAGCAAATAATGTCATAGGTTGAGTCGATGCCTTTGGCAGATCATTTATATAAACAATAAATAATAGTGGTCCCAGTACACTTCCTTGAGGAACACCGTACTTTATGTCCCTATTCGTAGATTTGTAGATAACCTCCTGTTTTGTTCTAGGATTAAATCTTGTTATTTCCGTGACTTGCTTACGGTTTCTTAGATATGAACCGACTAGATTTAAAACATTACCTCTAATTCCATAAGATTCAAGTTTTTTGGTGATCTGGATGTTTTTCTATAAATCATATACATAGGTTATTTTAAGGTTTAATGATAAATCTGTAAGAACCCCAGCGTAAAATAATAGAATGTGAAATACAAAAAATGAATGTGCTAATTTGATATTTTATTTAATACTTACCACATGGTATTCATACTTATCGGTAGGACTATTAATTTTCGAAGAAAAAGTAACCTTATGAGTGTCTATATCAGCTAATAATTATTCTTTTACAATAATTTAATAGAGAAGTAGGTCATCATATCTCATTATTAGTATCACAGCTACCTTATTTAGTAGCACAATATACATTATTACTATATTGGATTAACGGGTATTTATCGCGTAATTACCTGTATTATTATCCCGACGTTTCGACCGGATTGCACCTGGTCGTGGTCGCGGGTAGACCTATACCCGTTAATCCAATATAGTAATAATGTGTTGTGATCGCGAAAGTTTAAAAAAAAACACAGATATTAACATATAATCTTAGCCGTATCTGTCAAAAGTTACAGTTGCTGACGCAAATAAACATAATATCCGCAGGGTGATTAAGTATCTTCTTCTTCTTCTTTTGTGGCTTTTGTGTTTGGTTTTACACAATTCTGCCAGTGTCAAGTATCATGATCTTTAGAAATGATTACGTATCTCGCTACAGGTTTTGTAACAGGCAATTGACAGCAACATTGCTGTCAAATGTCAATTCCTTGCTGTACTCTAATACAAAAATTTACATTTGACAGCAATATTACTGTCAAATGCCTGTTGCAAAACCTAGCGAGATACGTAATCACCCTGCCGGATATATTTCTTGTAATCAAGTCCGAAGATCTTCATATAAAACACAATAACTTCGAAGGTCCCTATTAGGTTAGTAGCGACAAATCTGGAGGAACCACCGAAAGCGCCGTAAGCGTAGAACCCGTGGTGAGGATCCATGTTGCCTGTGGATTTATTAGGACGTCGCATTGCCAGGTAGCCGTGGGGTGCCGGCAGTAGAATGTTACCCCTCCTCTCATGCCCGTGGATGCAGTAAGAGCCTGCTAAGGGATACCTCCGGAAGATGGGCAGCAGCGTCTTTCCGTGTATTTACATCCCGTACTGCGTTCACCATGTCGCCTGTCAAGCGTGGTGAGTATGGCAAATTCCCCTTATAGTCTTACGGCTGAGATGATGATGATGTAAATTGGTAAAGTCTGCTAAGGAATACCTCCGCAAGATGCGCAGCAGCGTCTTTCCGTGTATCAAAATCCTGTACTGCGCTCGCCAACTCGCCTGCCAAGCGAGGCGAGTGTGGCAACATCCCTCTCATTATCTTGGAGATCCATGAGGGAGGGAGACCTGTGCCCAACCGTCCTACGACTGAGATGATATACAGGCACGGACGTTGTTGGGAAATACTAGCTGCAGCATTACTCAATAGCTTAAGTTCAAAATTAACACAATAACAACTTAAGTTAAAAATAGCTAGGAGATGAAATTACTTTGGTTAAAATGTAGCCTAGACATATTAACGAATCTATTGATACTTTATTATTCAAAATACAGTAACAGTAAATTAACCTACATACAGACTGCTACAATCATATTCCCAATTAACGTTGTTTTAATGCGGGTGATACCGCGTGGGTCAGCTAGTTAAATAAATAAATAATGCTGGACAATTCACACAGCATCATCTAGCCCAAGCTAAGCAGAGCTTGTGTTATGGGTACTAGATGACTGACATACTTAATACATTATACTACATACATAGATAGATATTTTTTATTATATTATATAGAAAAACACCCAGAACACCCTGAACAAATATCTGCAGATCATACAGACATTTGTTCCGAGGCGGGAATCGTACCCGCAACCTCATGCGTCGCAGGCGGACCTTCGCCCGCTGCGCCACAGAGGTCGTCGTAATATAAGTGTACTAGCACACGTCACCGATGCGTGGACAATCCACTGTGTAGGGGGATTAGTGCGATCTGCTCTGACGCGCGCCACTTTCATACATGCGGGTATTGCATCAACAGTGCATAATACAATTACTTATAGTGATATCGCTTGGTTTAAAAGTGGACTGGGTACCTGTAAACGAAGTTTCTGGTATTTGGGTTCGATAGTTTAATAAAATATAAATAATGATATTTATAAAACTTTCTTTCAAGCGGGTCTATTTGAGATATTCTTAGATGCATAAGACGTGCCTAGTGCCTATACCATGCCCTATATGTCCCTATTTATCTCAAATTAATCAACTGTCACGGAATATGACGAATATTCATGAAATATAAATAAAAAAATGACGCAGGGTATTGGATTCTATCTTCTCATCATCATCATCATATCAGCCGTAGGACGACCACTGCTGGACAAAAGCCTCATTGATCTCCAAGTACTGCGGTTGGAAGCCGTCTGCATCCACCGCCGACCAGCGTTTCTCACCAAGTCGTCTGCCCATCTTGTAGTTGGAGGTCCTACGCTGCGCTTACCGGTCCGTGGCCTCCATTCGAGAACTTTGCGGCCATCTGTTCTGCGCGTTATATGGCCTGCCCATTGCCACTTCAACGTGCTTATCCGTTTGGCAATGTCAGTGACCCGAGTTTTTCTACGTATCTCCTCATTTCTGATTCGATCCCGTAGAGAAACCCCGAGCATAGCCCTTTCTATAGCTCGTTGAGCGACTCTGAGCTTATTTGACGACCTCTGTGGCGCAGCGCGCGAAAATCCGCCTGCGACGCAAGAGGTTGCGGGTTCGATTCCCGCCTCGGGACAAATGTCTGTACGATCTGCAGATCGCATTGTTCAGGGTGTTCTGGGTGTTTTTCTATATATAATAAAAATATATATCTATGTAGTATAATGTATTAAGTATATCAGTCATCTAGTACCCATAACACAAGCTCTGCTTAGCTTGGGGCTAGATGATGCTGTGTGATTTGTCGAGCATTATTTATTATTTATTTATTTATTCATAACGCCAATAGTGAAGGACCACGTCTCGGTTCCATATGTCATCACTGGTAACACACACTGTTTGTAGACTTACTGAGGTATGTTGGACGAAAAGACGTTGCAAAGTTTCACAAACGCTGCCCATCCGAGTTGGATTCGACGATTGACCTCTTTCTCAAAGTTGGACCTACCTAATTGGTGTTTGTCCTAGGTATACGTACGCGTCGACAACTTCAAAAGCCGAGTTCTCAAACATAACTGGAGCAGGCACAAACCAATGTCTGCGGGCGGGAATCGAGAACGCAACCTCTGCGTATCAGAACACTTTAGGACAAACTTAGCCGCGGAGTACATCAGTTGATTTTTTGTACCACTAAATGACGAGGCAAGTCGAAGGCCTACCTGATGTTAAGCGGTATCCTCTACCTATTTCAACTGCAATACCACGGTGATCACGTTCACCCTGGAACATAGAGTTGTAAGGTTGTTCAATTTCACCGGCCCCCTTACCCTTCAAACCGGAACACAGCAATAGATCACTGCTTGGCGGCATAAATAAATATGAGGGTACCTAGTACTTCTCCGGGTAAACTCTTCACAAAAAGTCTATTACTACTAAAGTGATGTGAGCGGCCAAATTATTTGTACAGTGAAGTATAGTAGAACTTTTATTCATTGTCTTTTAAAGCATTGGATTCTATATCACAGCTAAAAGCTTTGGTCAAAATAAGTACATTCTTTATTATTATTCCGCGCAAGTATTAGAAGCTCGGTTGTGTAAAACTTGTGTACAAACCAAGTGAATCAGTTTACATCGGGCGTTCCGCCAAAACGGTATTATGTTGGCAGACAACTCACTACTCCGGAGTTTCGGAAGAACCAAGTGCTTTGGGGACATTAAAATAATCATGGGTTGGGACATAATTTAGCGCGGGAACGTAAACGACTCTTCTTTAGATAATTCAGTAGTAAAAAAAAACTTGGTGCAAAAAAAAATGCCGTTTACTTAGCATTTTGTAAGGATTTTATGCCTCGGAGTGCCGGCAGTAAAATGTTGGCCCTCCTCTCTTGCCCGTGGATGAAGTAGGAATCCAAGGGATACCTCCGGAAAATGGGCAGCAGCATTTATCTGTATATCAACATATCGTACTGCGCTCGCCAACCTGCCTGCCAAGCGTGGCGAGCATGGTAACAACCCTTAATGAGCTATGTTTGGCCCATGAAGGAGGCCACGTCCAACAGTGGACGACTTAAGTCTGAGATGACGATGACAACGAAGTGGCTATGGGCAGCCCAGCTCCGGGTTTGGCTAATTGCTAGGAAAATCATTTCGAAAACTTTTAAAAATGGAACATTTGAAGTTTTTCACAGGAAAAACTACCCTAAACACTTCAGAATACGGCATTAATCGGAACAAAGTCTCAATTTACGCCATAATATTCAGTTCCAAAAGCATTATAGCTGCAATGAGCGCGGGTGCCAAAGCAATCACGCTCTGGCCCTGTTCCCGCACTAAAAGGATTGTATCTGACGGTGTCCGGGCGTACATCACTAGTGCTGCGACAGAACACCGGTACAAAGACTTTAAAGGTGACAGTCATCATCATTTCAGCCGTGAAACGTCCACTACTGAACACAGGCCTCCCTCATGGATTTCCATGAAGGGTAGTTGCTATAATCACCACGCTTAGCAGGCTGGCTTGCAAGCGCAGTACGGGATGTTAATTTATCTCCCGGAGATATTCCTTAGCAGGCTCTTACTGCATCCACGGGCATGTAAGGAGGGGTAACATTTTACTCTCGGCACCCCACGGCAAAATGACAGAAAAATCTATGAAAGGTTGGCCTTCTCGCCACAGAGTGAGCTCTGTGGTCGGATCTTCATCTCTAATGCAACTCGCCATGGTTAGCAAGCGGGTTGGATAGCGCAGTATGGATAATTGATACACGGAATGACGCTGCTGCCCATATTTACTCCTAAGAATGATACCCATCCTATCTTGCCTTGGATGCAGAAAGAATCTGACAAGCGATACTCCGGAAGATGGGCAGCAGCGTTATTCCGTGCATCAATTATCTTTACTGCGCTTTCCAACCCGCTTGCTAACCGTGGCGACTATTGCAACCCCTCGTGCTCTTGGAGATCCATGAATCAAGAATCAAGAATCAAGAATCAAAAAATACTTTATTCAGTGCGGCCGCATGGACCTTATTGACGCGTCACAAATTACAAAATAAAACAACACAAATAAATAGAATAAAGCACATAATTGAATCTGTTCACTTCAGATGACACGCGAGTTAGGAAAAGAAGTGAACAGAAGAACCTAACTCGGTCGTTATAGTCATCATTTAACAATTTTATTTTGTCTTATGTTACGTTTGACGGAGTTGGAGCAGATTCCGTCCCAAGTGGTTTTGTCCTCTAGGTAATCTGATATTTTATAATAAGCTTTATTGCACAGATTGCGTTTAATAATGTTTTTGAATTTATTCAATGATAACTTCTGCAACTCACTTGGGAGTTTGTGGTAGAAGCGTATACATTGCCCTTTAAAAGATATTTTCACCTTATGGAGCCTAGTAGTGGGCACAGCGAGTTTATTCTTATTTCTTGTATTTACATTGTGATTGTCGCTGTTTTTCTTAAACGAAGCAATATTTTTATGGGTGTACAACAGGTTCTCATAAATATATTGACAAGCTACTGTCATTATATTTATTTCTTTAAATTTAGTGCGAAGTGATTCTCTGGGACCCATATTGTAGATAGAACGAATAGCCCTCTTCTGCAGCACAAATACGGTGTCTATATCTGCAGCACATCCCCACAGTAGTAAGCCATAAGACATAATGCTGTGGAAATAGCTGAAGTAAACAAGTCTAGCGGTATCAACGTCTGTAAGAAGGCGGATTTTTTTGACTGCATATGCTGCAGAACTAAGCCTACCCGATAGTTGTTCTATGTGTAGGCCCCATTGAAGCTTATTGTCTAAAGTTATGCCTAAAAATACAGTTTTTTCTACAAGGTTTAAACTTTCACCTTTTAATTTAATCTTGGCATCAGCCTGTTTTACATTAGGAAGAGTAAATCTAATGCATTTTGTTTTATTTTCATTAAGTAATAAGTTATTGACATTAAACCAATTAACAACCTCTGAGATTGCATTATTCACCTCGTCATAATCGGTGGTCGTCGTTTCATTTTGAACAAAAGTGAAGTGTCATCAGCAAATAATACAATCTCATGATTGTTTTTGACAAGATGAGGTAGATCATTAATGTAAATTAAAAATAGAAAAGGCCCAAGAATTGATCCCTGCGGTACACCCATTGTGACTACAGATCCCGAAGAACGTTTTCCATTAACATCAACTCTTTGTATCCTGTTACTGAGATAAGAAATAAGTAGATCCAAAGAGATATCTCTAACACCATAGTGGCGCAATTTTCCGATTAATGTTTCATGGTGTACACAGTCAAATGCTTTTGAAAGGTCGCAAAAAACACCTAAAGCGTCTTGCGACCTCTCCGAAGCATCATAGATATGCGAGACTAACTCTATACCAGCATCAGTAGTGGAACGGCCGCGGGTAAAGCCAAATTGCTTGCAGTGAAGCAATTTGTTGTCGGCAAAGTGCTTAGATAGCTGATTTAAAATAAGCTTTTCAAAAATTTTACTAAATGTCGGCAGTATTGATATCGGCCTAAAGTTAGTGGGGTCCGACTTAGAACCTGATTTAAATAAAGGTATTATTTTACTGTGTTTCATTAGATCAGGAAATACGCCACAGTCAATGCATTCATTAAATATAAGAGCCAGCTCAGGTGCGATTGTGTCTACCAATGGTTTTACAATGTTTACAGAAATACCCCAGAGATCTGCAGTTTTCTTAACATTTAACATTTTAAAGGCTTTAACTATATCGCTGCTGTCCACATATTGGAAATTAAAATTACTATCACATTTAGGTACATTTTTGCTAAGTAAGGACTCGGCGATCAGGTGAGAAGAGTTTAAAGACTTTGTGGTAGAAACTGGAATGTCAGTAAAAAAAGTTTCAAATGCATGAGGGAGGCCTATGCCCAGCAGTGGCCGAGGACTGCAGTCCTACGGCTAAAATGATGTTGATGAGTTCTTCTTAAAAGGATTATAACAAACGAAGCCGTGTGGGGTACCAGCAGAATGTTACCCCTCCTCTCATGCCCGTGGATGCAGTGAGAGCCTGCTAAGGGATACCTGCCAAAGATGAACTAATGATGTCCGAGCAATCACATCAATACTGCTGTGACTGTCACAGCAGTATTGATGTGATTGCTCGGACATCATTAGTTCATCTTTGGCAGGTACACAGACAATGACTGACCAGTATGCAAGACAATGACAGAGACCCGAGAAGCCTGTACACGTCTTTGGAAGACTTTACGGCTTTGCTCAGAGTTAGGATGGCAAAGCCAGCCAGACATCCCATTTCATAATGGATCTCTTTTGAGCCGTAAAACGTAAAATGATAAACTTATCTTCAGGAACTAATAATTATATTAACGATGGACAATTCACACAGTATCATCTAGCCCTAAGCTACGCGAGAGCTTGTTTTATGGGTACTAAGATGACTAATATACTTAATAAATATAATACACTACATACAAATATATTTATATTATAACATATGTATAAAAAAGCACCCAGAACACCCTGAAAAAATATTTTTCAGATCGTAAAGACATTTGTCCCGAGGCGGAAATCGAACCCGCAACTTCTTGCGTCGCAGGCGGATCTTCGCTCGCCACAGAGGTCGTCGTATGTCATTGTACATAATTGTTTTTATTATTATAAGCCTGTACTGGCCCACTGATGGGCAAAGGCCTGCTCCCTTCTTTTCACTGATAGTTCCAGAAATCTGGCGGGATCGGGGCATAAGGTTTTTTTTAAACTACTAAATGACGAGACAAGCCGAAGGCCCTCCTAATGTGAAGCGGTAACCTCTACCTATTACAACTGCAATACCGCGGTGATCACGTTCACTAACCACTAGGTACTAGATTCTAGACTTTCCTCTCTTTCCCGTGGATGCTGGAAGAATCTGCCAATGATACCTCCGGGCAGCAGCGTGTTTCCACGTATCAACCCAACATTCCATACTGCGCTCGTCAACTCGCCAAGCTTGGTGAGTATGGCAATAACCCCAGACGAAATAATACGTCTGGAGCTGACTAAGCCGCGGGTTTCCTGACGATGTTTTCCTTCACCATTTTCAAGAAAGTAAAATCCATTGGTTTACGCCCGGTCATTGTACCCACGACCTTCGGAACGAAAGTCCGGCGTGCATACCACTCGGCCAACTCGGCTCTACTATGCCTATCATTTCGGTCGTGAAACCTCCACTACTGGTAATACTAAGGGGTACCATGCTTGTCAGGCGGGTTGGCGAGTGCAGTACGGGATGTTAATACACAAAATGACGCTGTTGCCCATAAGGGCAGCCGGGCCATTCCGGAAGAAAGGATTCCAGAGGTATCCCTTAGCAGACTCTTGCTGCATCCACGTGCATGAGAGGAGGGGTAGCATTCTTCTGCCGGCACCTCACGGCAATTATGCCAATAGTGCACACATATACAGATGAGACCTGTAGGTCTACCATAAGTTTTGACAATCTATGCTCGCTAGCGACTGTAGTTAAAAACAATTATGAAAACTTGTACAGCGCCTCTGGCGGACAGTTTCGTACTAAATAAAACATGCAGTAAACTGCTACAGCTCCTGTAGTTTCGGCATCATTTACTTAAAATTTGGTACCATGAGTTACAAATCTGACAGATGTCATAGTAACGTACTATTACTACTGTAGTAACGGCAGGCGATCTAGCAGTGACAACTCATGGTAGACACACTGTTGTGATTTGCTACGTTGTCCTGCTGAAATTATTGTACTGCAGTTTTTTAGAGTTGTGCGTATTAACCTCACTGCAAGGACTGTGAGACTAGAACCCGTCAGTTATGGTTTGACTGCCTCCGTGCTCTGTTGGTCTACTAGCCGACTGATACGCATGAGGGTTCGGTTCCCGTCATAGGACAATTTTTTGTTATTGTTCTGCAGATATTTGTCCTGGGTAAAGAAAAAACATAGTACAAGCTTTGCTGAGTTTGGGACTAGATGGTGCTGTGTGTGTAGTGTCCAGCATTTTTTTTATATATTTTTTTTAAATCATCAATCTGCTCAAGACCGTCTTACCTCATCCCTATTTGTCCCAAAGTTGTAGGAAGTTACCATAGCTTTACCTTGCATTATTTCTGTTAATTATTGCACGTACACCGTACAATAATTGGTTAATCTATCTATCTCATCATAATCATCATCTCAGCATAAGTTCAAAGTTCAAAAGTTTTATTGCGTTCATATCGTATATAGATTTCCGTGGGATGCTGGCAGTAGAATGTTACCCCTCCTCTCATGCCCGTCGATGCAGTAAGAGCCTGCTAAGGGATACCTCCAGAAGGTGGGCAGCAGCATATTTCCATGTATCAACATCCCGTACTGCGCTCGCCAACCCGCCTGCCAAGCGTGGTGAGTATGGCAACTACCCCTTATCCAGAGGGAGATCCACGAGGGAGGCTTGTGTTCACTAGTGGACGTTTTGCGGCTGAAATTATGTAAATTATTAGTGCGGTTACTCCGTTCACAACCAGAATTTAATCTAGTTTTATGTGATGGGGTTGTCTAGTTTTGGTAATTCAATTTGGTGATGGATCTACTTTTTAGGAACAAATATATATAACATAATATATTTCAGCTAAGACACTAATGTAAACTTTGGTGATAGAAAATCTAGTTGCGTGAAAATAATAGCGAACAGACATACGAGTGTTAGTCTTAGTATTAGTTAGTAAGTAAAAGCACAAGACCGCAGTCAAGGCTGAGTCATCCCATCCCTAGCAGCTCTCCTGTTCCGAAGCCACCCAAATACATAGAAAGTTATACACATGAATCTTTTTGGTCGCAATACGCAGATTTAAAATTCCATTTATTTGACCCACATGCTGGTTCCGTGTCACGGGAACACAAATATGGAACGTGTTCACGCCGTGTTCTCATTTGTATTATTAAAATTGGCCAAGAGCGCGTCAGACTCGCGCACAAAGAGTTCCGTACCATTTTTTGGCAAAACAACTTGATATTGAGGTAATATACAATAAAGAGCGAAAAACGGCATTAAAATAACGTTTGTTGTATGAAATCAAATATTTTTTTTAATGTAATAATTTATTTTTAAAGTGATTATACAACTAAATATTCTGTAAATATTTCACGCGTCTACCTGTTGCCGTTATTATTATCGAGTAAAAAAACGTCATTAAATATATATTTTATTCTGTTTTTAGTATTTGTTGTTATATAGTTATAATATAACTTAAAGTATTGTTGTAACAGTATAACATCATTTGTGGAAATTTCAACTGTCTATCTATTACGGTTCATGAGATACAGCCTGGTGACAGACAGACGAGTCTTAGTATTAGGGTCCCGTTTTTACCATTTGGGTACAGAACCCTAAAAAAGGTAATTCATGATTATTTTATATAAAGAAAAAAAGAAACACTTAATTTAAGTTTTGTTTACATGTAATCTCATTATTACAGAGCCCACCAGGGTCCATAAAAACTTTGCTTAGACATACCTGTTACTGCTTTATGGGAACAATGTTTTGAGTAATTCTTACTGTTCATTTGAGAAATAAAGAACGCCAATTTTTCTGGACGGTTTGGGTTACTCTTAATTCTTGTATAATCTTTGTCGGAAACATTTTTCATAAATAATAGTACTATTACCCAACTTTGTTTTATATTGATTCACTCGTATAATTTATATTGATTACACAACATCTGGAAAGTTTGGATATTGCAAGATGACCCATTTCTTATCACAACCGAGGAACACTCTGCCAAAAGTCAATATAATAATAATAATCATTTTATTTATTTAAAAATATATGTAGTTTCAAAACCGTTTGGGTTACTCTTATTCCTTGTATAAGCTTTGTCAGAAATATGTTTCATCAATTACCAATTAATTGTTTCAGAAATTGTTTCAAACTATTACCAAACTTTGTTTTGTATTGATTCACTTGTAAAATGTATACTGATTAAATATCTGGACAGTTTGGATATTGCAAGATGCCCTATTTATTATCGGAACCGAGGAACACTCGGCCAAGGGTCAATTTAATTCAAATTATCATCTATTGAGTAATAAGCTTTTTCAATGAATTTTTTTTTACAAAAAGCTTAATCATAATATGAATCGATAGGTCGGTCGCCTCAGATGAAACGCAAAGTTTCACATAAATGATTTATTTACTTCACTTTCAAAACACTCGTGAGTTACACTGTTCATTGTTATGTTAAACGGGCTTTCTACTCACGCCAACGATTTATTTATTTTGTAAGCCTTAATTTAGGGATGTGCAGACATTAAGCCTTTGAAACCTTGTGTGTTAATAAATAAAACCGGGCAAGAGCGAGTCGGACTCGCGCACCGAGGGTTCCGTGCCATCATACAATATAATATATGACAAAGGCGGTTTTATATTTGTTGGAGAACATTGACAGCGCCATCTCTTGTCTGATAGCGGAACTTATATAGATTTTTTACACTTTCGATGATTTTTAAAAAAGTATGCAATGTAGAGAGATTGTAATAAATTTCCTCTAATCTTTACATACACTTCTAATAGTAATAAAAGTTTCAAAGGTTTATCTCCGCAAACTTCGGAGATAAGGGGGGGGGGGGGGGGGGGGGGGAACGCTATTTTTTTCAACATTTCTAAAAATAACTCAAAAACTATACGACTTAAAGGAAAACTAAAAATTGTTAATAATGTGCTAAAGAATACCTTTCATATGATACCCCATATAACCTAGTAACTGTCCAAAAATTTTGAAAACACCAATTCCACCCCCATTGTCTAAAAAACTATGCAAATTAGAGAGTTCGCTATAATTTTCCTATGAAGTTTACATACACTTCTATTAGCTATAAAAGTATCACGGGCTTATCTCTGCAAACTTCGGAGGTAAGGGGGGGGGGAACGGTCGTTTTTTCAACATTTTTGTAAATAACTCAAAAACAATACGGCTCAAAGGAAAACTAAAAACTGTTTATTAATGTGCAAATAAATACCTTTCAAATGATACCCCACATAACCTATTTACTTTACAAAATTTTTGAAAACCCCCCTTCAACCCCCCTTGTCTAAAAAACTATGCAAATTAGAGAGTATGCTACAATTTTCCTATTAAGTTTACATACACTTCTATGAGCTATAAAAGTATCACGGGTTTATCTCTGCAAACTTCGGAGATAAGGGGGGGGGAACGGTCGGTTTTTCGACATTTTTGTAAATAATTCAAAAACAATACGGCTGAAAGGAAAAGTAAAAACTGTTTATTAATGTGCAAATGAATACCTTTCATATGATACCCCACATCACCTATTAACTTCACAAAATTTTTGAAAACCCCCCTTCCACCCCCCTTGTCTAAAAAACTATGCAAATTAGAGAGTTCGCTATAATTTTCCTATAAAGTTTACATACACTTCTATTACCTTTAAAAGTATCACGGGTTTATCTCTGCAAACTTCGGAGATAAGGGGGGGGGAACGGTCGTTTTTTCAACATTTTTGTAAATAACTCAAAAACGATACGGTTTAAAGGAAAACTAAAAACTGTTTATTAATGTACAAATGAATACCTTTCATATGATACCCCACACGGCCTAGTAACTTCACTTAAAATTTTTGAGATCCCCTATCCGCCCCCCTGCAATCAAAATAAGAATATTTTTTAAAATTTTTATATATGCTATATAAGTAAAAAACTGTTGTCTTTTACCATTTTAAATTGCAAGCCGATAGCATCAGTAGTTCTCGAGATATCCATCTGTGACAGACAGACAGACAGACAGACAGACAGAGTGCACTAATATTATTGTTTTTTTTTTCTATTGTTATTTTTAGTTTTTTGTTATTATTAGTTTTGATTTTATTTTTATTAGCCGTATTGTTTAAATTTTTAAATTTACAATAACCATTATTTTATAAATATAAAAGAAAATGTAATTTACAGAACATTGCACACCCATTATGGGTAAATTACATTGAAACAATTATAAATGTGAGATCTTTAAACATGTTCTCTGATACACTGCCAGTTAATAGAGGAGTGCCACAGGGCTCTATTTTAGGTCCTCTCCTATTCACATTGTATTCAGCTGATGTCCAAACACAAATAAAGTATTCCCAATTCCACATTTATGCCGACGATATTCAGGTCTATATATCTTGTACACCTCAAAACGTCAAGGAAACAATTGTTAGACTGAATTATGATCTTAATAATATAGCTTTATGGTCTAAGAATAATAGCCTTTTGTTGAATCCTTCTAAAACGAAATTCCTCATTTGTGGTACTAAGCGCCAATTATCTAAAATAAATCCTTCAGATCTTAATATAACGCTTATGGGAGAGCCTGTTGAGCGAGTGTATGAAGCACGTAATTTAGGTCTGCATATGGATTCTGATCTTCGATTTGAAACACATATTACTGATGTGGTTAGGAATTGTTTCTACCGAATAAAAGTATTGTATAGATTGCGGCCTCATATAAAAACGGAGTTGCGTATTCGATTGGTAGAGTCACTCATTTTGTCAAAATTAAACTATACGGATATAGTTTTTGGTCCTCGTCTCTTTACTAAAACCCAAAGATTAATACAACGAGTACAAAACGCTTGTGCACGTTTTTGTTTAGACATTCCGAAGAGAGGACATGTTACGCCATTCTTGAATAATCACCTTGTATTAAAAATGAAACATAGGCGAAAGTTACATCTAGCATGTCTTCTCTTCGGAGTCCTGAAGCATAAGGCTCCATTTTATCTTTATGAAAAGATTACGTGGATGTCTAGCACAAGAACGTGCGGTACTCGTCAGTGCTCCATGCAGCTCTCGACACAGGTACATGCCTCTGCCGCTTTCAGAGGTAGTTTCCGGTACGCTGCATCCAAGTGCTGGAACAATATCCCCCCACCAATAAGGAACCTGCAAAGCTCGTACACCTTTAGACGCAAACTGAAAAAGTACCTTATTCAAAAACAGTTGGAACAGGAAAGTCTTAGACATGACACTAGCATTATATAAGTACTCGGAAATTAGTGGATGGTTGAAGTGATTTAGTTTTATTTGATTAAGTTGCATTTGCTAAACGGAGCCTACCTTATAGTATACAATGTAAATTTACTGCTATTATTTTTTCTACTTACCTACTCTTTAATATATTTTTGTATTGTTGCTTCTTTGTTATCTGTCTTTGGTCGCTTGCGCTCTATAGTCTATAACTTAATTAATTCGCTCTATAGTTATAATTTATGTTAATCCGGAGGTTACGTCCGTGATGCCACCATCGGCCCTGGTGGAAGATCAGCGTTAGTTGTGCATACAACTAACATTATGCTGAACCAGGACCATTTTGTGATACTTATTAGTTGTCTCTTAGATTAAGATTTCACTGTTTAAGTTTGTAAGTGTTGCAAATAAATCATTTTTCATTTTTCATTTCATTTCATTTCATTTCATAATTACGCAATAAATATACTTTGACTTTGACTTTGAGTGATTCTATAAGGGTTCCTTTTTACCATTTTGGTCCGGAACCCTAAAAACGAAAATACGTTTTATTGATGGAACTGATTCTATATTCGAATAAACCCGGAAAATACTAAATCCAGCTTAAAAACTGGGAAACATTCTAAACACTATGACGAAAGCGTGAGTTAAAAAATGGACTACATCGCAAACTCCCAGGGTCCATATTACCGTACATACTTACACGGCCCCTAACTGATGTCACCTGGGGAAATTTTACACTCTGAAGCATATTCTCACCTGCTAGGCAATGGTATTTCATAGAGAGATGCCGGAAAGAAGTGCGGAGTGGGCTGAGGCAGGGGCGGACGCGGTGGCGGAAGTGGGTTCTTACGTTTTGTTGCATTTAATGGAATAGTAGAATGTTATCACTCCTGTCATGCCCATGGATGCAGTAAGAGCCTGTTAAGGGATATCTCCGGAAGATGGAAAGCAGCGTCTTTCCGTGTTTCAAACATCACATCCCGTACTGCTCTCGCCAACCCGCCTGCCAAGCGTGGTGAGTATGGCAACTACCCCTCATGGAGATCCACGAGGGAGGCCTGTGTTCAGTAGTGGACGTTTTACGACTGAAATGATGACGATTCAACATAGCACCATTTAGCCCCAAAAAAAGCAGAGCTCGTTTCATGGATTTTTTGGAAATACTTACTTATCATACATAAAAAAATACCTAGACCAGAGAACAATTATCTGCAGAAAAGCTGGGCATGAGAGGAGGTGTAAAATTCTGCAGCCGGCACCCCACGGCTATGTGAAATGTCCAGCCTTATTTGTTTTATTATTTTTTGATACCCGCTTGTCTCTCACACCTTGTACGCCGTCATAACACGTCCGCGGCGGCGCGCTTCACGCTAGTCTGATACGCTCCCCCGAGGCCTCTTGCAAAATAACTTGTAGTGTGGAATTTTTATTAACCGTTAGCTTTGAGCGCGATTACGTATTAATACCCGCTGGTATTGTTGCCGTGAGCGTAATAGCTAGAAAATGTCTGTTAAGGCTGGTTTAGTTAAATAGCTTCATTGTAAGAGCATGTAATCGTTCGTTTAAAGCTCGCACAGCTGAAGGGTTTGATTCCGCAACTGTTCTTTTATGACCGATGCGTCATGGGACTGTTCATCAACAGGATCTTTCATATATTATGTCAATTTCACCACTGAGTCTTTCACCTGCAGATATTTGTCTTTTGAATGATTTTTACTTAAATAAGCTTGGCAAGTTATTTCTTCCCAGGAGACCTTCGGAAGATGGCAGCAGCGTCTTCTCGTGTATCAACAACTCGTACTGCGCTAGCATACGAGATTGTGGCAAGAACCCCCTCATGATTTGGAGATCCATGAGGGAGGCTTATAAGCCTCCCTCTCCTATAGGACTACGTCCATTGCTGGTTATATCCAACAATGGACGTAGACAGCAGTCCTAAATGGCTGAGATGATGGAGATAAAACTTGGCATATCCTGTAGTATTGGTACAAACACTACACGGAGTACTGTGCGCAGATTCGCAGTGAATAACAAAATCCACTCCGCGGTACAAATATTTACTTGGTCTCCCGAAATTTTATCGACTACCAAAAGCCATTCAAAGTCAATAAGTGTTTATTCAATAGAGAAAAAGCTTACAAAGAATAGTTAATTTACAAAAGAAGAACAAGACACATTTATATTGAATCTAGCCAAGTTTGGCACTTGTATTTGGACGCGAGGGTTCACTGCTTCGGCTTTGGCTACAGAAGGTTAAAGGATGATGTTGGTAATAGGAGAACAGATTATAAAAGTATAATATTAAAGAAAAAATTAAAGGCAATGGATACGATACGGTTTAAACAAAAAATAAAAACTGTTTGTGTATGTGCAAAGTAATACTTTTCATATGATACTCCTCATGACCCCTTTCCGACCCCCTGAAATCATAAAAGAATACTTATGGACATTTGTAGGTATATATTCCATATTAGATAAAAAGCGCTAACTTATATTACTTTAAATTTAAAGTCGATAGCATTAGTAGTCCTCAAGATATCTATTTATGACAGACAGACAGTAGCCATTTGGGTTCCTTTATATCATTTTGGTCCGCAAAAAAGAATCATCAAATTCCATTCATAACTGACGAAGCAATCGCGTAAAAACATACAAAAAAAACAGTCGGTTGACGAACCTC
This sequence comes from Pasiphila rectangulata, assembly GCA_963082625.1. Lineage (NCBI taxonomy): Eukaryota > Metazoa > Arthropoda > Insecta > Lepidoptera > Geometridae > Pasiphila > Pasiphila rectangulata. The sequence goes on from OY720248.1 coordinate 19,761,172, forward strand.
TTTTTGAAGTTGTTTAAAAAGACAACACATTGTACATCAGTTTCTCTAAATACATGTCTTATTACAAACAAATCTGCAGAGACAAAGTTCTGTTCGTGGACCGCGTAAAGATATGAAATTCAGTTTAAATCTCGGAGGTGCGGGTGGGGGGGGTACAGCGAGTTCCAAGTGCATTTTGCCGCTGAAATTGTTAAAAAGATTCCTCTCGCCACATGCCCCGGGAGTGAAATTGGAACATTCATTCATTGGACATGGTTCTGACACATTTTATAAGGACTTGCGACGGAATGCGAGAGAAGTGTTAGGTTTTTTTGGCGAAAGAAGTTTTTGGAGTCTGAATAATTTCAGCCGTAAAACGTCCACTGCTGAACACAGGCCTGGATCTTCATGAGGGGTAGTTGCATACTTAAAACGTTTGGCAGGCGGGTTGGCGAGCGCAGTACGGGATGCTGATACACGGAAAGACGCTGCTGCCCATCTTCCGGAGGTATCCCTTAGCAGGCTTTTACTGCATCCACGGGCATAAGAGGAGGGGTAGCATTCTACTGCCGGTACCCCACGGAGTCTGAATCATCATTCCAGCCGTAAAAAGTCCACTAGTGAACAGGCCTCCCTCATGGATCTCCATGAGAGGTAGTTGCCATACTCACCACGCTTGGCAGGCGGGTTTGTGAGCGCATTACGGGATGTTGATACACGATAAGACGCTGCTGCCCATCTTCCGGAGGTATCCCTTAGCAGGCTCTTACTGCATCCACGGGCATGAGAAGAGGGGTAACATTCTACTGCCCACGGCAAGTCTGAATAAATCTAACTAATTTTAAACTGATTAACGGGACTCCCGTTACTCCCGTACTCCCGACGTTTCGGGAAATTTATGATTTCCCGAAATGAAATATACTTTATTTGCTTAAGTTCAGGTATTGAGGTCTTACAATATAAGGGTAGGTATCGCTGCACTCAACTATGAAGTTGTACAAATATTTATACTAGCGTTATATTTAGTTATAAAAATAAAAACAATACATTTAAAAAAAAATAAACAAAATATTTACAAAAAAAAAAAAAAAAAAGGCTAATAATTTAAAAATTAATTTTTAAATTATTAGCCTTTAACCTGTCAATTATGTAGAGCTTTATTTGCAACGTCTACAGTTGTACTTAACTGTTTTTCTTTGATTATCAGGGTAGTAAGACCATATATCAGATGAAACATTGATCGGGAAATTGCGCCACTATGGTGTTAGAGATATCTCTTTAGATCTACTTAATTCTTATCTCAGTAACAGGATACAAAGAGTTGATGTTAATGGAAAACGTTCTTCGGGATCTGTAGTTACAATGGGTGTACCGCAGGGATCAATTCTTGGGCCTTTTCTATTTTTAATTTACATTAATGATCTACCTCATCTTGTCAAAAACAATCATGAGATTGTATTGTTTGCTGATGACACTTCACTTTTGTTCAAAATGAAACGACGTACCACCGATTATGACGAGGTGAATAATGCAATCTCAGAAGTTGTTAATTGGTTTAATGTCAATAACCTATTACTTAATGAAAATAAAACAAAATGCATTAGATTTACTCTCCCGAATGTAAAACAGGCTGATGCCAACATTAAATTGAAAGGTGAAAGTTTAAACCTTGTAGAAAAAACTGTATTTTTAGGCATAACTTTGGACAATAAGCTTCAATGGGGCCCGCATATAGAACAACTATCGGGTAGGCTTAGTTCTGCAGCATATGCAGTCAAAAAAATCCGCCTTCTTACAGACGTAGATACCGCTAGACTTGTTTACTTCAGCTATTTCCACAGCATTATGTCTTATGGCTTACTGCTGTGGGGATGTGCTGCAGATATAGACACCGTATTTGTGCTGCAGAAGAGGGCTATTCGTTCTATCTACAATATGGGTCCCAGAGAATCACTTCGCACTAAATTTAAAGAAATAAATATAATGACAGTAGCTTGTCAATATATTTATGAGAACCTGTTGTACACCCATAAAAATATTGCTTCGTTTAAGAAAAACAGCGACAATCACAATGTAAATACAAGAAATAAGAATAAACTCGCTGTGCCCACTACTAGGCTCCATAAGGTAAAAAAATCTTTTAAAGGGCAATGTATACGCTTCTACAACAAACTCCCAAGTGAGTTGCAGAAGTTATCATTAAATAAATTCAAAAACATTATTAAACGCAATCTGTGCGATAAAGCTTATTATAAAATATCAGATTACCTAGAGGACAAAACCACTTGGGACGGAATCTGCTCCAACTCCGTCAAACGTAGCATAAGACAAAATCAAATTGTTAAATGATGACTATAACGACCGAGTTAGGTTCTTCTGTTCACTTCTTTTCCTAACTCGCGTGTCATCTGAAGTGAACAGGTTCAATTATGTGCTTTATTCTATTTATTTGTGTTGTTTTATTTTGTAAGTTGTGACGCGTCAATAAGGTCCATGCGGCCGCACTGAATAAAGTATTTTTTGAATTTGAATTTGAATTTGAATTTGAAAAGTGTCGTCTGCAAAAAGAACAGTATATTGTTCAGTTGATTTGGGTAGATCATTGATATAGATAAGTCGGGAAATAATAAAATAAGGTAATTACTTAATCAGTTTACAATTATGTCTACAGAACGCGAAAGTTTACGTACTAAATCTCACTAATATCATAAAGCCGAAAGTTTGTATAGGTGTATGAATGTTTGTTACCTCTTCACGCAAAAACTAATAAACGGATTTAGCTGAAACTTTATACAATATATAGATTTGTTTTAAGATTTTATTCATTAGATTATAAGTACATACAGCTTACTATTATTTTATCCGAAAACCACAAAAGGGTTTGTATGGATACTCACATTTGACTTTAACATTATGTTTAGCTATATGTATAGCTTGATACTAGCTGAGCCGCGCGGTTTCACCCGCAGCCTACTATGTCTACTAAGGTGGTGATTCTGCCCACCCCAAGGAACAACTTTAGTTCTACGACTTTTTAGGATTCGGTGATTTTCAATCGAGAAAAGACCACGAAAGTTTTAACTTTAACAGCTGTTTATAATGATAATGACAAACTAAACATCAGTTGATTATTGACAGGGTCATTGCAGAGCTGCCTACAACAAATAACCTGGAACAAATAAAAGTACCTAAAACCACAGAGTGACGTGTAAAAACCAAACCAAATCCAATTTGAAGGGTCCACTGCATTAATGCTGAATGTTAAAAATTTTACCAATTCAAACCAAGTATGCCATTCGATTCCTTGATCTGCATAGTACATTTTCGTACTTTTAAACTGTGCAATGGGGCCGAAAAGTTCTCGAGTGGAGGCCACGGACCGGCAAGCGCAGCGTAGGACGTCCACCAACAAGATGGGATAATGACCTGGTGAAGATCGCAGGTCGACGGTGGATGCAGATCGCTTCCAACCGCAATAACTGGATATCCATGAGGGAGGCCTATGTCCAGAAGTGGACGTCCTACGGCTGAAATGATGAACTGTGCAATAACGCAGGCAGTCCCGAGATAAATCGATTTATCGATTTTAAAAAAATGGCTACACGACTAGAACGATGGATGTCACAGGCGTTCAGAACTAAAATGATAAATGTCGATTCATTGCACCACATATTCCATGAAATGGATACCCAGGTCAAAACTGTGACTGATGCTGTGGCCAGAACAAAAATTATGCGATTTTCAGATTCCTACACTATATTGTACACCTGCTGTAATCGCCTGGATTCTGTCACAGTGATTTTCCCAATCCGGGGGCACTCCTTTATGGAATGCGACCGAAATATGGCGTTTATGAAGGCAGTTGGAGAATTCAAGCTACCTGATGCAGCATATACGAGCAAGCTGCCTATATCCTCTGCGAAGTACAACGACCTGCAGTTCCTGAAAAAGTTCTGCGGGCCTGAAGCAACAGATTATTACGATCAGCTTCCGCATGCTGCAAATGTAGCAATACGAAGGGATTACTAGGATGTAAGATTTTGGACAACCATCGTTTTAGACCGTGTAAAAGTGTAGACATTCATCATTATAGTGCAGAATTTTTAGGACTTCAACGCTAATAATCAAAATTTCACATAATTATAAAGATTAAAGATGTTTATTTGCACGAATATAGGTTACAGAGTTGGTCTTAAAATTAAAGTTTAAATGTCCCTTATATTCTACCTTATTTAGGCATGCAAATATTTTGGCTTATGAGTGACATAAGATAATTAAATTTACAGATTTCTTGCAAAAATAAATGATTTAATTAATTGATTAATATAATAAAAACAATGTCAATAAATGTATTCAAAATCCTCTATGTCCCTGTAATTAAAATATTGATTTATAGAATAATAGCATTTACTAAGAAGCATTTTTTTAACTGGATAATTAATGAATTTCCTAATTGTTTTTTTTTTATAAACATTAAAAAATATTTGGTTTTTGTATTTTTTTTTGTATTTATTGAAAACACTTACATCTAATATTACAGGATATGACCTAATACAATAGAGTAGACTCTGATATGTATACTAAAAGTTCATAAATACTTTTTTTTTATTCCTATTACTGGAGTCCTATTCCTAGTATTATCCAATTAAAACCTTTAAACTCAAATATGTCAAAACTAGATTGCAATGACATTCAGTATTATTGCAGTGGATCCTTCATTTGTAGTTATTGGTTACCTGGACATTATAATATAGTGGTTGGTTGGTAGACATGGTTGCGACTTATTTTAAGAACTCGCGACGTTTCCGTCGCGAGTTCTGCGTCGCGAGTTCTGAAAATGAGAGGAATGCTAGGTTTATGGACTAAAAGCTTATGAAGTCTGAATAACTAGTTCAAAAGTTATCTTCGGACAAAAAAACAATTAAGCCCCCATATCTCAAAAACTACCCCAATAATCAAAATTCCCTCAAAACAATCCCTTTGTAAAGATGTGATCTTCTTACGTTATAAATTTCATCAAAATACGGTCATCCGTTCAAGAGTTATCCTCGGTCAAAAATTGCGGACATACATACAAACATTCAGCCGAGTTGCCCCTAAAACCTTCGCTCACTCGTTCAAATACCTCGTTTACCGTTAGCCTGTACAGCTATTGAGTTTAACTCTTAGTATGATCTGTTAAAGTACTTACATAATGGTTGTAACATATCCATCCACATGTTCACAGCTAAGCAGAGCTAAGTAATAGGATGCACCGTGTTAGTGTTAGGGTAGCCGGCGCCGACCGCTAACGCGCGAATGTTCGATGATTAGCATTCAAAATACCCTCATGTATACCTTGCTGTACACACTGCGACGACATTTTAATTAAGAATGTATATTATTTACTATAAAAGTAAGGCCTTTGGATCTATTATAGATGATTTTATACAGCGTCAGCAACTGGTAATCATGCTGTACGGGACGCTGCAGTGCCTGGGATATTGTTAGATGGATTAGGCTTGCCCAGCACCTATACCATCCTCTCAGCTTAGTCAGCTATTATTCAGAGGAAAGAACAGGTCAATACGTCTGAAGCTAACTAAGCCGCGGGTTTCCTCACGATGTTTCCTTCACCGTTAAAGCACGTGTTAAGTGTGCACATACATTTTTCAAGAAAGAAAAATCCATTGGTGCACCGTCGGTATCGAACCCACGACCTTCGGATTGAAAGTCGGGGGTACATACCACTCGGCCAACACGGCTGCTGTTAAGGTATCTAATAAAAGCTGTGTTCCTTATGAGGTACGTGTCGGTGTTCCCGTAGTTCCGAGCTGATTGCCTTTGTGAGTCGCGTTTGTGCCACGGTTTATACGACTGTTTGCGATTCCGCATAATTAGCCTCTCAGCGCCATAAAATGTACACAGTCTGTGAGAGGGAGACACATAAAGTTGTGACGTGGTACCGTGGGGTTTTGGCAGTAGAATGTTGCCTCTCTACTCTTGCCCGTAGATGCAGTAAGAATCTGTGGATGGATACCTCTGGAAAATAGGCAGCAGGGTCTTTTAGTGAATCACGGTGTCGTGGGTTTTTTGCGGGGAGTAAAACCAATCGAACGAGAGGTGACGCGTGTCGCTTGGATAGTGCGACGGCCCTTCGTCTATCGTGCCCATCGTGTTGACTGTGGCGACTGTGGTGACTGTGGTGACTTTGGCAACCTGGGGTTACTGAAGTGTCTGTGGCGACTGTGTCAACTATGGCGACTGTGAAAACGTTTTACACCTGCCAGGCGTCCCATGACAGCAATATTTTTTATTTTATACCAATCTCAAGAAATTTATTAATTTTATATCCATAGTTTGCAATTATAAAACATAGACATGTCACCATACAATATAAAGAAAAATATATTTAATCTCATGTTTGCAGGAAATAAGGCGTAAGTATGATAGTTTATGTGCAACAATAAGTTTCCTATCAGTATATTTATGCAGTCCAAAAGTTAGAGCATCGTGGACCACAAAACAAACTTTTCAATTACTTGGAAGGATTTTAAACATCGAGAAACTGGAAGTTTTGACGAATTGCGGTCATCAGTTTTATGTTAGAATGCGGGGAAATGTGGTTTCCATCGGAAAATCTTGAAAGTTGCTCAAAGAACACTGTCAAAATGTAAGGAAAATGAATATTTGCTCCTTCTCCTGACACCGTTAAATCTGACGCTAACGAAGTGAAAACTTTAAGAATATTGTGAAGATCCAAAGTCCAAGAGCGCTCACTGGCAGGTGGGTTGGCGAGGGTAGTGCTGGGTGTTAATACACGGAACCTTGGCACCACAGCATGCAATATAATAATACGATAATGGCAGTTCATATTTGTTGGAGAACCTTGACAGCGCCATCTCTTGTTCCTTTACAATTTCGATAAATTCTAAAAAACTATGCAAATTGGAAATTAAGTTACAATTTTCCTGTTATATATTTATAGCTTCGGAGATTGGTGGGGAACGGTACTTTTATTTTTGTAAATAACTCAAAAAGTGTACGACTTTATAGGAAAACTAAAAACTATTATTATTTATTTATTAATGCTCAAATGAAGCTCTTTCTGTAACCCCACATGACAAAATATAACAAAATACAATTTATGTAATATTTTATGCGAACAACCGCTTATTTTCTTGAAGGTTCGTGAAGAAGGCTTTTGTTTAGCAATAAATGTCCTACGGCTGAGGTGATTGAATAATTGAATGATAAAGTTAGAGAGTTCATCGTTATCCTCGCAAACCAGGTGACATTCAGACATTCAATCATACACAGGCGCCGCAACTTATACAAACTTGCATTGTTAAAAGTTGTACCTAATCAAAGAACTTAAAACAGTCTCGATTCGACTTACAAAGCTTACAAAGTTTACAAAGTTTTCGCTCGATACAAAACTGTGCAAAGGTAAAGTATTTGAAAGTCAAACTGTGGCAAGTTCTATGTAATTATGCGGTGTTAGCAATCCCTGTATCTGCTGAGCATTGTTTGTTGTTTTAAGGGTTTCGTAGTAAAATAAGAAATCCTAATGGTTTCGCTTTGTCTGTGTCCGTCCGTAACCGGCTTTGCAAAGAGACTAATAGTCCTAAAAACTGTTATTTTGCATGGATATGTAAAATAATAATGCCGAGATATCGCTAAAATAACACGCAACCATCGCTGCATTGCATTGCGCCCATTACCCTGAGACATAGAGATGTAAGGTCAAGCCGAAACACAGCAAAGCAGACATTACTGCTTGGAGGCAGAAATAAATATATAGTGGCAGTACTTACCCGGATGAACTCTTCACAACAGATTCTACTACTACGTTTAACAGTGTAGGAAAACCTTGCGTGGAAACCCGCGGCTTAGTCAGCTTAAGACGTATTGACAGTTTCTTGCAACTGAATATAGCCGATTTTGCTTAGGGGATGGTATTGGGCAAGCCTAATCCATCAATGTCCCAGGCACGACAGCGTCCCGCGCAGCATAAATACCAGTTGCTGACGCTGGAGGAAAGATTGCTATTATACCAACATGCAAAATTAAAATGACAACAAACAAATATAAAAGTTACAAGTAAAAAACACAAATAAATTAAAAAAAGTAATATTAAAATCTTAATTATGATAGTGCAATGGGCTACATTATTATTAATTTCAGGCTTTTCCTTACAAGAGTTTAAAAATAAATGGTATGCCTTAAGAAGCCGCTCACATACATTGAAGCCAAGATTAAAAGAACACACCCAACACAATAACGAGATTATAAAGAGGCAAAATATTTCAATAGAAATGCGTGAAAATTTCATTAAAAACAATTTTCTTTGACTGGCCTATTCCCGTGATGTTGGCAATTAGTGGCTCAGTAATTTTGTTTGGAACGCCCTAAATTAAATTAGGGCATTGTAAAAAGTTAAATAAATGATCCCGGCCCGATTATCTTCGGGTAAGGCGTGGATAAGCCGTGTACGCACGAACGAACAAAAATATGGTGAACATGAACATCAAACACTGTTCGCACGTTCGTACCACTAACGATCATGAAACACTGTTTTTTTTATCTCAGGTAGTATTTTAATGTAAAAAATAACTGCTGGACATAAACTTCTTCGTGGATCTTTTAACTGATCATGACGGATTGTTGCCAACCCGCCTGCCAAGCGTGGTGAGTATGGCAATAACCCCTCATGATCTTTAGATGCCTGAGGGAGGCCTAAGATGTCCAGTAGTGGACGTCCTACGGCTGAGATGATATAGGTACGTCTATTTACAAACCAAATGTTCCGTGATCGATGTTAGTCATCATTTCAGCCATAAAACGTCCACTGATGAACACAGGCTTCCCTCATGGATCTCCATGAGGGGTAGTTGCCATACTCACCACGCTTGGCAGGCGGGTTGGTGAGCGCAGTATGGGATGTTGATACACGGATAGACGCTGCTGCCCATCTTCCGGAGGTATCTGCATCCATGGGCATGAGAGGAGGGGTATCATTCTACTGCCGGCACCCCACGGCGCTCGATGTTAGTTTTCACCATGTTTTGTTCGTTCGTGCGTACACGGCTTAAAATATATTTGTTCGCCTGGCCAAACTCAGTAGTGAAACATTAAAAGTTATGAGAACTTTGGTAACATCATAATATAATAGTAGGAAAGTTCAGCTTCTTCTCGAGCTGAAGTCGAGTCTTTCAAATCTTGAAGTTTTTAAATTGTTTTACAAGTGATCAGAAAAAGTATTCGGATGATTTTTTGTGCACTTTTTGTGTAAAATATATATTTCGGACTACAAGGATCCAAAGAATATGTTACACAAAAGAAATAATAAAAAATATCAAAATTAGCGGAATCGGTAGACGTCGTCTTGCGCGTTGATTTGGGTAAATACCGACAGCAGCGCCACCTAACGGGTCCAATTGTATTTTTTAACCATTTAGGATAAACACCCAGAATTTATTTATTTGTTTTTTGATCACCAACATAGTGTACACTATAACTAGCTGCCTGAATAAAAATCATGTACCAGTATAATTTATTGGTGAAACATGAAAAAAATTATCAGTTAACATAGTTTGGATAAAACGTGAATTCAGTTCATGTTTGGGTTTCATTTAGATAAAATAAAAATTCAATAACTTATTATAATAAATTAGCGCGTTCAAGCAAACAAACAAACACTTCAGCTTTATAATATTAGTATAGATTAGGCCAAGTGCGTGTCGGGCCACGCGCTATGTAGGGTTTCTTAGTTAACCGTAGACCTGTTGAAAGAAGTTGGTGTATGTTTTTTACGTTTACCAAAACATATTAACAGGAATCTATTGAGTTTTCGGTTTAAAGTATGTATGTTGAGTAGATATGTTTGGTAACCACATCACTTATGCGAGCGACTATTTCTTCAAAAATAAAAATGCTAGCATTTTTACAACCGTTATTCGTTCCTAGAAAGTTTACGGATAATCCTCTATTCATGATTTTTTCAGATTTATAGCCAGCAGTTTAGATTTTAAGAAGAAGAAGAAGAAAAACATTTATTTCCTTACTAGTATTTACTAGTAGTAGAACATTTTGTGAAAGGTTCATCCGAGGAAGTACTATCACCATACATACCTATTTCTGCTGCCAAGCAGTACTGTCTTAATTGCTGTGTTCCGGTTTGAAGGACAAAGGGGCAGGTGAAATTACGGGCACATGAGACAACTCTGTCTCAGGGTGACGGGCGCAGTGCAATGCAGCGTTGGTCACGTGCTTAGTGAATGTGATCACTGCAGAATTGCAATTGTTATATTTGTCAATTGGTTACCGCTTAACATCAGGTGGCAAAAGCCTTCCTTCCACGAAACCTCTAACCCCAAAAACGATAACTTGTTGTAATGATAGAAACGAGAAACGGCCGATGTCACAGCGCTAAGTGACCTACTTACGCCGCCGAGGACGAGGCTCTCAGCAAAATAACCCTTTAAACGTCGCAAATGATAATTTGATATCTGTAATGCCCTGAAAATTGTCCTTCCGAAGTTTTAATCGCGTTCTTTGAAATATCTCGACTGTCTTCGGTACGCACTTAAAATGCCTTAGTGATATTTTGAAAGCGATGATGGCTAAGTGAGGCACCTGGGTCACGTATTTAAATTTTATTGGCACAACGTATCATTATTTCATCGAAAGGACTGCTGGACATAAACCTCCCTTATGAAGAATATGAGAGGGTTGTTGCCATACTTGGTACGCTTGACAGGCGGGTTGGCAAGCGCAGTACGGGATGTTGATACACGGAAAATCACTGCAGCCCATCTTCTGTAGGAAGGTATTCCTTGCCAGATTCCTACTGCATCCACAGGTAAGAGAGGAGGAGTAACATTGTAGGTAATATAAAATATTATATAGGTAATGTTTAGCTATGAATGAATGAATGAATATAACTTTATTGTACACCAAAACTTAAATTAAATACAGTACGAAAACTTAAAATAAACACAAATGCACAATGGGTGGCCTTATCGCTAAGAGCGATCTCTTCCAGGCAACCTTTGCATGGACAGGAAAGATTAAACAATATAAAGACGGTGGCGTACTTAAAGGTCGATAAATAGGAGCTATATTGGTAACCCGATTTCTTCTACGTATCTCCTCATTTCTGAATCGATTCCGTAGAAAAACCCCGAGCACGGCTCTCTTTATAACTCGTTGAGCGACTCTGAGCTTATTCATGAGGCCAGTAGTGAACGTATACGAACAATTACGACATGAGATATCAGAAATATGATGTATCTTTTTTACAGCAGTTAGAGTACTCCCCACGTCATCAAAAGCTAGGTGGATACAGCATCCGACGCGGGCCACAAACTAGCCCCTTCCGGCCGCTGCATTACCATCTCATTGCGATGCAGCTGGAACATGGAGATAGGAGGAGGCACTTTTAGCCATGAGGTGCCGGTGGTAGAATGTTGCTTCTCCTCTTTTTGCCCGTGGACGTAGTTATAATCCAGAGATACTTCCAGAGAATGGGCAGCATCGTCTTTCTGTGTATCAACATCCTATACTGCGTTTGCCAACCCGCTTGCAAATTATTTTTAAATATTTGTGTGTGTGTATAAAGTGTGTAATAAGTGCATAAAACCTCACAAAATGTAGAATAAAACTAAAGTTCGATAATGACCTCTGGATCATCTTCACATCACACCAACTAGTAAAATTGTAAATATAAGCAACTAACTTAAAAAAGCCAACCGATATCTAAAGAGCGCTTGTAAAACATTTGTGAAGAATTCGGCACGTGTTTCGCCACTCTACAAGGCAACTTCAGGAGAAGTCGGCTCCCCGTTTGTCACGGAATATTATAATGGATTTCCACAAAGTCACGCCTCAATCAACTTATTACCTATCATTAAATGTGGGTTATCATTTATTTACAAATTTACAGCTTTATAAGTTCTGCGTAAGTAAGGTAAAAGATAACCAATGTATGGGTCCAAAAAACTTTCAGGACTTATAACATTAATCATCATCATCATTTCAGCCTTAAAACGTCCACTGCTGAACACAATATGGTATGGAGATCCATGAGGAGTAGTTATCATACTCACCATGCTTGACAGGCGGGTTGACGAGCGACGTTGATACATGGAAAGGCTCTGCTGCCCATCTTCCGGAGGTATCCCTTAGAACGAGGGGTAAGATTCTACTGCCGGCACCCCACGGCAGCATGACATTAGTGGGATTTAAACACCACATCCAAAACTGGTTCGTCTCACTCAGAGATCGAGATTTCGCAAGCAATTCCGTAGCGAAACCCGACGAATGCAAATACAAACGAAAATGTGTTATTTATCGCCAGAATTATAACGGCGCTACCGGAGCCAGTGCCGACTAGCGCCAGTAACTAGCGCCAGTAACTAGCGCCAGTGGACATTGTTACCGTGGCATTAGCATAGTGGAAGTTATGTTGGTATTTGTTACTGGCAAGTTATGACTTTGGGCACATTTAGTTTTGTTAGATTTCTTCCGCTGGGTATTGTTGACACGTAGAGGTGGGTCTACGCTAGAGGAGCCGAGAACGAGCGAAGCATGAACCGAGCAAGAATTCGTGTAGTGTGGCGAATTACAAGCCTCGAACAAACGCGCGTCGAGCGCCTATTAGAAGTTACCAACTGGCGACGAATTGATAAACAATAATTTATTTGAATGTAATTGCTTAAATAACAATGGTAAAACGCAAACTGAGGCCAGCCATCTTCATACAAACGGACCCAAAAGCTAGTTTGAAATTAAAAATAAGTAATTCTCATTGTGTCCTACTGGTTGGATGAATTTTACGCGGTAGATCACACACAATCCCGATAGTTACGTAAAATTAGGTTCAAATGCAACGGGACCGCATTGTAAGAAGTCCTCGTTCTATGTGCTTTATTCTATTTATTTGTGTTGTTTTATTTTGTAATTTGTGACGCGTCAATAAGGTCCTTGCGGCCGCACTGAATAAAGTATTTTTTGATTCTTGATTCTATGTTCGTGGCGAACCACTAATAATAACTATTGGTAATAATATGTAATGGCCTTTGCCCAACAGTGGGATCCGATGGGCTATTTAGATTAGAATAAAGTAAAATCAAATGACCGGCGTGTATATGGTTCATTCACATGTAAAGTGACATGTTTATTTTGTATTATTGATTTTAGTTTGTAGGGAAATTTTTGCTTGACTATTGTTAGTTATTTTTTTTGTTAATATTGATTGATTGGAGTAAGTGGTGTAAGCCGTTCTAATCAAATGTATTAAATAAATAAAATAAATAAATAAATATAAGTGAATAGCTGATGAATGAATGATGATGAATATTTATTTATGAAGAGCAGCTTTTGTGATTTCTGGGTAACATTCTATATTTTGTAGTACTACCAACTACCAATTCAAAGTAAAATCCCGTAAAAAATGCATATATAAAAGTAAAAAGTTGCGAAAGTTTTGTGAGCGCTCAATTTTTTTTTATCCCTAACGCCAACATCATCAATACGTCGTCTGAAGATATATTCCGTTCCCATACTTATGAGCAGCAGCGTCTTCCCGTGTATAAACATCCCGTACTGCGCCCACCTACCCGCCTGCCAAGCGTAGCGTGTTTGCCAACCTCATTAATGGAGTTGATTCCACGAATTTGAAAGTTTTTAATGAATTCTTTAAGGCTTGTAAAATATAAATGAATTGTTAATATTTTTGTACAATATTAATTGTAGTAAAATAATATAATTTTAAATACATACGTTAATGTTACTGGGTATTCCTCGAGAACAATTATTATCATTATAATTTCCCAGTTACTTATGTTTTATTAATTTTTTACTAATGCCGTGTTGGCCAAGTGGTATGTACCCCGACTTTTAATCGAAGGTCGTGGGTTCGATACCGACCGTGAACCAATGGATTTTTCTTTCTTGAAAAGTGTAAGTTCACATTTAACACGTGCTTAACGGTGAAGGAAACATCGTGAGGAAACCCGCGGCTAAGTTCGCTTCAGACGTATTGACCTGTTCTTTCCTCTGATTAACAGCTGACTAAGCTGAGAGGATGTTATAGGTGCTGGGCAAGCCTAATCCATCAAACAATGTCCTAGGCATTGCAGCGTCCCGTACAGCATGATTACCAGTTGCTGACGCTTCATAAATCATCAATAATAGAATTATGACAATAAAATACATGGGAACCAGGCTGTTAGTCCCCCTGCATGTGCATAATTAGCGGGCGGGAGGGCGGTGCATATGCATCTCAGCTTTAGCGGAATTAAAACTAGATATTTTCATTGTATTTTATTGTCATAATAATATGGATTTCCGCAAAGTAACGCCTGATTCTATTAATTATATCAATAATAGATGCAAAGGCCTTACTTTTTATGTTTTAAAATGCGCGATAACCTATAAAAGATCATCAACATCATCATTTCAGCCATATGACATCCCTGTTGGACATCGGCCTCCATTATGGACGCCAACCTGCATACATTACCGTCGTCCACCCATCTTGTAGGTGGACGTCCTACGCTGCGCTTGCCGGTCCGTGGCCTCCACTTGAGAACTTTCTAACTCGAACTAAAACAAAACTCCATCGGCCATCTGTTCTTCAAACTACATGGCCTGCCTATTGACACTTCAGCAAACAAATCCTTTTGGCTATGTTGGGGACCCGAGTACTCCTACGTATCTCCTCATTTCTGATTCGATCCAGTAGAGAAACCGTAGAGAAACCCGAGCAAAGCCCTCTCCATAGCTCGTTGAGTCTATAAAAGATAATTCAATAATAAGTTTATTATTTTACTCAAGACACACCGACCATTGTAATATGTCTAGATAGACACGGAATTTTGATTTCAGCCTTGACAAATAAAGAACATTTCTTAAAATAACGATTGACTAAACATTTATCGATTAAAAACGATATATTATAAATAAATAAATAATGCTGGACAATCCACACAGCATCATCTAGCCCCAAGCTAAGCTTGTATTATGGGTACTAGATGACTGATATACTTAATTCATTATACGACATAGATAGATATTTTTTATAAGATATAGAAAAACATCTAGAATACTCTGATCAAACATCTGCAGATCGTACAGACATTTGTCCTGAGGCGGGTTCGAACCCGCCGTGCGTCGCAGGCGGACCTTCGCCCGCTGCGCCACAGAGGTTGCCAATCACTCCCAGCCAATCATCATCGTAACCGTCCACTTCTAATGCTGAGCAGAGGCCTCGCTCAGCAATCCCCAAGTTCATGAGGGGGTTGTCGCCATAATACGTAGCACTAGTTTACAGGCATTGCGAACGCAGAACAACATGTTGATACCCGGAAAGACGCTGCCGCCCATCTTCCGGAGGTAACCCATGGCATCTTACTGCATCCACTGGAGGGACAACACTACTACCTTTATATATAAATCATCTGTAATAAATGTAAAAGGCCTTTTACCTCACGAATGCAGTAATCGGCTAGAATTTCTAGATTAGTACAATTGGCCTGTCTGAGGCCGACATATTGTGTTATGTATGTAAATTCCTGCAAAATTTATCACGCTGAATATTTTGGCTATTCTGTTGGAGGGGTTAATTTGGTTTCGGTAAATAGGTATTCCTGTCTATTGTGAAACAATTTAATACTCGTATAGCCAGTAAACTATGTAATGTAACTAGTGTTTTGCCCGACACTCGATATAATTGCATAACTAACGAAAATGTAGAGGTATTCGTATTTTCAGCACTAATACTATAGTTATATAATCCCTACTGCTGAGATAATGATGATGATGAATTACAGGGAATCCTTTACTGCAGTGATGGCACATCCTGTTGGACATACTGCCCTCTGTAGGAGAGAAAGCACATCTTACAGCAGTTGTGCTTTTTCTACCTAAGTTTCGAGATAAATTGGAAAAACAACGCTTTCGTGTAATTGCTTTAGAGATGAGTTAGACATAGACATTCGTTTAATTGCTACAGAGCACACAAGCAATATAATTAATTACAAACAATCTTAGGTAATAAAAATAAAATACTAGAAATAAAAACAAATACAAACACCTTTTTCGACAAAAAGCAAAGACAAATATTTATCATCCATGTGCTACAGTAGCAAATGGGTCCCGACTCAGCATTTTGTCTACCGTGTTAGCAGTAAACGCTGGTATTCTGCCGTTACCCGAGTTACGAACCTTAATCTTTTTTCAGAGTATGTTTTATTGATGTAGAATTTATATTACAAAATAAATTTATAACTAGTTGTTATTTAAATAGGTACAATTAATTATTTACAAATAACAATTCGTACCTTCTGTTCAATAACCCTTTTAAAGGTAGCAAAAAATAACACAATTACTTAACTGTGCTTTATTCTTTGGTATGTTTGAAAAAATTTAAACAACATCATATAACTATTTATTAAAATAAATTCACATACATTATGGTACTTATTTATTTCATCATCATCATTTCAGCCATAAAACGTCCACTGATGAACACAGGCCTCCCTCATGGATCTCCATGAGGGGTAGTTGCCATTCTTACCACGCTTGGCAGGCGGGTTGGTGAGCGCAGTATGGGATGTTGATACACGGATAGACGCTGCGGCCATCTTCCGGAGGTATCCCTTAGCAGGCTCTTACTGCATCCATGGGCATGAGAGGAGGGGTATCATTCTACTGCCGGCACCCCACGGCGTTATTTATTTGCATTGCTATGTTTAAAATGTTTATGTAGAATAATAATAAATTATTAAAAGTTTTAATCAACTTTCCATGCAATTTTACTTAATATTAGGACTAAAAGTTTTACGTCTGTACTTGGAGTTGGTTTTTTATTTATTTTCAAGAATAAAAAGAAGTCACACGATGCTAGGTCAGAGCTGTAAGGAGAGTGATCCAGGAGTTTGACCGGCGTGCTGTCTAGGAAGTTCCTTAATTTGGTCACTTGTTGCTCACAACAGAGAAAACTTCTGCCAAGCATTTGGTAGTACCTATAGCATTCGGCGTTATTGCTTATTTTGTTCGTTAAAGGAATTGATACCTAATAGCCAGTCAAATTGAAATAAAAAGTTGCGAGCCGTCACGGGACGCCTTCAGCTTGGCGTACTAACTAGTAATAAGTAGGTACTTTTATGTAAAATTAGCTATAATAGAAACGATAAAAGAAGTCTTTGACAGTAGCACTTTCTCTTTCACATTCACTTAGATCGCCAGAACATTGAACAAACATGGTATAAAACCCTAATAAATAATTTGATTAATATTACTTTGATATATTTCTTAGTTTGTAGTAATTTTTTTTTAAGTAATCTAGTGTTACTATTATGAAATCTGTATTGAATAAGCAAACTTTTGAAACTACTTGCCAAAAAAACATACACTGTTTTTCAGTACTGTAGATTAAGTTTGAGCAAAGTATTTTTTATTTATTTTTGGTTAAGAGAACCAAGCATTTTTTTTTCTAAATAAGATGACTTTAAATTTAAAATCACTATTGATAGAAGCATTACTCAGGGCTATATTCCAAAAACAAAACCGAGTAAAAGTTATAATTTGCTGCAACAAGGTTGGAATGATCGTCAATGAGTGTTGATTTTATAGTTTTTTTCTTTAAATACCTATAGTTTTATGACCAAAAGGTCTTAATTTTTTTTTTAATTTTTCAGCCCTCTCATGGTCGTGGAGATCCAAGAGTCAAACAGCAGTCCTACGTCTGAGATGATGAATAAATAATTACATAATCGTTTTAGGTTCGTGAAGAACGAACAAAAACAAGAAATCAATTTTAGCAGGCTCTTACTGCATCCACGAGCATGAGAGGAGGGGTAACATTCTACTGCCGGTACCCCACGGCTCCTCTTTTGAAGTCGGTAAAAAACAATTTCCAGTGAATACGGGAACATTACCTTACATTTACATATGCCCCCCATACATCTAAATCAAGTGCTTTGTCACGTCATTAAGCCCTTGTAATTGGTACTTATAAATCTTTGTTATGAGACTGCGCCATTTTTTTTCCACACGAAATGAGATACCTTGCTCATTTGTAATCAGTGTAACTCTAAACACGGTGTTAGCCGGACGTAATGTGCGTTATTTCATGAAAGTTTGTGCAATATCATTGCTCAATATAATGGTGACAATAACAGTTTGTTTTATGCAATGCAGTGCTACAGTTTTTGGTGTCAGGTCACATCTAACGATTTAAATCTTTGCCTTTAGGGACAAAGAATAAGCAGAGACACGAAACGGACAACCTTCTAGAGAGATCTCGAATGGTTTCGTAATAAAGAAACCTTCTAGACAGATCTCGAATGGTTGCGTAATTAAGAAACCTTTCTAGAAAGATTCAAATCGTTGCGTAGTGAAATAAACCTTCTAGAAAGATCTCGAAAGGTTGCGTTTTTAAATAAACTTTTTAGAAAAATCTCAAATGGTTGCGTAGTGAAAACCTTCTAGAAAGATCTCGTATGGTTACGATATAAAATATATCTTAAATAAGGGTCTTGAATGTTTGCGTTGTGAAATAAACCTTTTCGAAAGATCTCGAATATGTTACGAAATAAACCTTTTAAAAAGTTCTCAAATGGTCGCATTATGAAACAAAACCTTCTAGAAAGATCTCGTGAATCGAAATGGTTGTGTTTTAAATTACCTTCTAGAAAGAATACGAATGTTTGCGTTATGAACCAAATAAAATTTATTGTATACTTGTTGAAAAATTTTAATCTGCCCGCGGCTTTGCCTGCATTTTTAATGATTTATCTTTTTACGAGGAACCTAAATTATATTTCCAAAAAAAAGTAGCCTAAGTTGCTTCTTATAAAAACACATAACAGACGGACAAACAGACAAATATTTTTAATTGTTGTTTAAGGTATCGTATATATATGTGCATTATAGCAAAAATATGTTTTTACCCTTTGGGTATGGATCCCTAAAAATGACAGTAAACGTCAAAAATTACAGCATACATCAAAACATTACAAATCGCTTAAAATGTAGCGGAATAAATAAAATACTTTTAAATAAGAACGTATTATTGTTAGAAGCCGAATCGGGCTCAAGGTTTTGCTCATGCCAAAGTTAAGCTCAAATATGTCAAATTTTGTAAGACTTCGTCATTCCTAAACAAGGGCAATTCATTTCGTGAAACTCTCCCGGCTTAAGACGTATAAGCATTCGTGTCGGACCACAATGCATGCGTTGATTAATATTAAAAAGTTGCTAACTTTGCTCATAACGTAAGATTAGCGCTCAGCTCCGCATTTTGTGGGGAAATTCCATTGGAAAATTTTCAGTCGCCGAGTTTCCGACGGGTTAAGAGATATAATACCGCTTTGATAATAAGAAAATTGCCAATGAACTTTGAAAATTGTTTAGGATCGTACGAGTTCTGTTTGTATAGGGCTGGGTCGAAGAGGAAATCGAATAACGTTCTTGGAATCTGAAGTGGATAGACATATTATGCGCGGAAATTATTGTCAATTGACTGAAAAAGTGTGTGTAATAAAACTTTTTAACAAATAGCGAGCCGTGGGGTGCTGGCTGTAGAATGTTACCCCTCCTCTCTTGCCCGTGGATGCAGTAGGCGCCTGCTAAGCGATACCTCCGGAAGATGGGCAGCAGCGTTTTTCCGTGTATGTCTCAGGGCCGTGTATCTTCCCGTTTTTTCCACTCGCCAACCCGCCTGCCAAGCGTGGTGATACACGGCAAGACGCTGCTGCCCATCTTCCGGAAGGATCCCTGAACAGGCTCTTACTGCATCCATGGGCATGAGAGGAGGGGTTACATTCTGCAGCCTCTACTTATTTTATATTTTTTTTGGTTATAGTCTACTAATTACTAAATCCTTAATTTATGATTACTATTAAAATAGTCCTTACATTAGCTATTAACTGTTTCCAAAAAAAAATAAAAAATTATCAGTATCGGACTACTCTGTAAAGTTATGCGTGGTCATACATTACAATCAGTGAGTGAACAATCAATCATCCTTTGCTTTCCTACCCTTAGGGTTGGATTTTTCCGAAGTTGATCCCATATATTTTTTTCCATATTCATATGTGACCAACTCTGGGGTACTTATACCCTTTCCAATAAAAATAGAATTATCAAATCGGACGACTCTGTAAAAAGTTATGCGTGATTATAAATAAAAAAAATATAGTGTATATCTACTATATTATGCATCAGTCTGCTGTAAATACAAGTCTGATCGACACGTACTTGTCGTTTACCTAACTCAGTTAAATAGATTGCAAACATTTGGATCATGCAGTGCGCAGCGTGCGGTTCAAGTTTTAATGAAGGAGTGTAGTGCAGCATTTGTCGTAAATGCCTTGAAAAAAAATACTTTCATCTATTTATAAAAGGTTTTTGTTTGCATAATATTTATAATGTTTCCATCCAAAAAAATGCAAAACAAAATTTAGTTAAAATTTGTTTAGAGAAAAAAAAACCGCGTTCAAACTTGAACATATCAATAAAATGTTTGTAATCTCTTATTTCACCGCTGTCATTCTCATTTTTTTTTTGCTTGCTGGACAAATCATACATCATCATCTAGCCCCAAGCTAAGCAGAGCTTGTGTTATGGGTACTAGATGACTGATATACTTAATACATTATACTACATAGATAGATATTTTTATTATATATAGAAAAACACCCAGATCACCCTGAACAAATATCTGCAGATTGTACAGACATTTGTCCCGAGGCGGGAATCGAACCCGCAACCCCTTGCGTCGCAGGCTGACCTTCGCCCGCTGCGCCACAGAGCTCGTCGATTTATTATTGTTATACATATTAAGTAGGTCAATTTGCCTACCTGCTCGCATCATGCAATTACACAAATCAGCTGTGTTCGCAGAATACTTCTGCATATTATGCAAAAGGTACTATAGCTGCAATCAATATTGTTACTAGCAATTTTGCTTATTTCAATGTTATATTAGTGGAACATTAATTAGCTGTCTGGGAGTTTATATAATTCGTAGAAAGATAAATAATAATAACTATTTATCATTCTTAACCACTGATTCAGATTACACTGACATTCATCTATATCTATGTGCAATGGTTGAATATGGGTAGTACAAATTTTAAATATTTATTACCAAAATGTATTACCAAATGAGATATTAATAACTAAGATGTGGCCAATTCTGAAATGTTTGAACCGCTTAGGACATATGGGTCACAATGAGGCACAAAAGTAATTCTTTTATAAAATGTCACTTAAGTTTTTTTTTGTACCTTTTTAGACAATTTTTTTTTAATAATTTTATTTTTATGATAAACAAAGAAAAATATCTAGTTTTAATTCCGCTAATGCTGATATGCATATGCACCGCCATCCCGCCCGCTAATTATGCACATGCAGGGGGAACCAGGCTGTTAGTGCAACATGCATACCCAAAACCACACGACGACACGTGTTTCGCCTCTCCGCGAGGCATCTTCAGGTTAAACGCCTCGCGGAGAGGCGAAACACGTGTCGTCGTGTGGGTTTGGGTATGCATGTTGCACTAACAGCCTGGTTCCCCCTGCATGTGCATAATTAGCGGGCGGGATGGCGGTGCATATGCATATCAGCATTAGCGGAATTAAAACTAGATATTTTTCTTTGTTTATCATAATAATATGGATTTCCGCAAAGTAACGCCTGATTCTATTAATTATATAATTTTATTTATTAAGTAAACTAAATAACATTATTATTGCTAATCCTTCGGATAAATTTATTTTATTGGGAGACCATAATTTAGGTACTATTAACTGGCTATCTAGCCATGGCTCTTATCTGATGCCGTCCAATTACATCACCACTGAAGAAAAACTACTTATTGATGAGCTAAATTTTTAAAGTGATAGGTAACAACAAGCATTAGTATTAGCGTAGTACCTACTTGGATTCTCTTAAATAGTAAGTGTACTTTCTAAGCATGGAACATGTGTATGTGTGTGTAAAGACAAACTTTTTTTTTTCTATTTTTGTAATCAGTTAGTAATGACTGCATTAGAGTTTTTGTGTATCTAAATTGTTTTTTAGCCGTGAAGGCCACTTATTGACTTGTCTGGTGTATGTTTAAATTAAGTTAATGTTTTGTCTAACTAGTGTTTAGAACTATCTGTAGCTTGGGTTAAAAATTAACTTTATTTTTGTTCTGCTTTTGTATAAGCTGTAGGCCTTCCTTTAGTAAATAAATAAATAAATACTCTCAATCTGCGACAATATAATTAAATAAAAATGTTTTTTTTTCAAACAAGACAAATACCTTATCTGTTCTGATTTTACAAATAAAATGAATCTTTATGATATATCCATGTTTCTGTCGCTGGTACCTACTACCGGCAAGATACTTTTTATATGGCGAGCAAGTGACAATTGCAATTGCGATTTCAATAAACTAAGCGAGCAACTTGACCTTGATCTATCCTGCACAGGTGTCGGTTTGGCCAGGCAGCGGCTGAACAGAGAATTATTTGTAAAAAATGCTCAAAATTAGGTATCCAATATGTTTAAACATTACATTGATTTAAAACTGTAGGTATGTTTGTGTTAGATATAATCATATTGTTTAAAGCTGGTTCACATCTGTCATTAGCATGTTTCTAGACGTGAAAACCTCTAATTGGCCTTCTGTTATTTAGACTATTGTATAAAAAGATAATATTGCTGTTGGTTTTCTTACGAATAAAATAAAATTAATGTATTATACATAAAAACTTTCCTCTTGAATTACTATAATTATTTCAAAAACGGCATCAAAATCCGTTGCGTAGTTATAAAGATCTTAGCAAATACAGGGACAGACAGACACCGGGAAGCGACTTTGTTTTATACTACGTAGTATACGGTCAAATTAAGAAACCTACACCTTTTTTCGTCAGTTAATAAAATCTAAGCGAAAACAGTTAAATAGTAGAAAAAAATGTGACCAAAAAAGATGGCAAACAGCTCACTCAGCGGACTAAAAAAAATAATGGTAGTAATCAACTCAGTTACCGGACCATAATGTTGAGCGAGTCCAATGGGACCTGACTCAGCATTGTGTTCCCTCACATAAGGCATGCCCTGGGTTGCCGGCAGTAGAATGTTGCCCCTCCTCTCATGTCCGTGGATGCAGTAAGAACCTGCTAAGGGATACCTCCGGTAGATGGGCCGCAGCATCTTTCCGTGTAACAACATCCCATACTGCGCTCACCAACCCGCCTGCCAAGCGTGGTGAGTATGGCAACTACCCCTCATGGATCTCCATGAGGGGTAGTTGCTATACTCACCACGCTGGAGGCCTGTGTTCAGTAGTGGACGGTTTTACGGCTGAAATGATGTCGAATGACATAAGGCATGCTAGAGAGTGCTGGTTTTCAGTTAGACACTATTCACCACTATAAGCTCTAAATTAAACTATAGCGGTTAGGGTACTGTCTTTACTGTCCCGTCTCTAAAATTCACCCTGTATGTGTACATCGAAAACAATTTCTTATAATGAATTTAAACAAATAGTTTAACGTGAGGGTGGAATCAAAAAATCTTGTCTAGTGCGAAGTCCGTAAGGTACTGCAGAAAGACCGTCAAAGCAATACTTGTATAAAATCACGCCACTGGCTATATGTACCACAGGGCTACAAGCCAACCGATCCTCCCAGTTTTTCCAATTGCGAAGTAATCTCGCCGCAGCTGAGCGATAAACAGATGAATAAAAAGAACTATGTCATTTTAAATTGAAATGCCAGACCTCGTGATTTGCTATCGGTTCACTACGAGTTAAGGGCAGCGTTGTTTTTTATTATTCTGTTTTCTATTGAATGAGGTCGGATCGCTGTGGAGAGTTGGCCGATCTATTGTTTGTGTGTTCGTTGCTTGGCCGATCCAGTATCTTTATCTGGGAATGTTACTTCTAGGAAAACGAGTGTTAAGAATTCAAAATGGAAAGAAGATATATTATCATTTCAGACGTAAAACGTCTACTACTGAACACAGGCATCCCTCATGGATCTTCCGTGAGGAGTAGTTGCCATGGTCACCACGCTTGGCAGGTGGGTTGGCAAGCGCAGTTTAGGATGTTGATACACGGAAAGACGCTGCAGCCCATCTTCCGGAGGTATCTCTTAGCAGGCTCTTGCATCTACAGGCAAGAGAGGCGGGGTAACATTCTACTGCCGGCACCCCACGACAAGAGCATATATACGTTATAATAAAAAACAAAACAGATAGGTAAAGTGCGAGCCGGTCTCGCGCACCGGGAGGGTTCTGTGAATTGTGTAATAGGAGGTTTATATTCGTCAGAAAACCCTAACATAACAAAACCAATACGGAATGTTTAACTTTTGACGATTTCTAAAAGCTATGCAAGTAAGTGAGATCATTTTTGTTTTCCTGTAATATTTATATACATTTATCAACCAGGTTAAAAGTCCGTACTACGAAGAAAAGGGGGAAGATTCTTATGCCGGCACCTCGCGACAATTATGTCAAGGCACCGTATTTCCAACACATGTTCACACTTACACGATAGCCCATAGAGCCAGAATTGCTCGATGGTTTTGGTTGCACCCCTTCATGCATGCATAACTCGGGAAGTTTACCTAGGTTCAAAGCTATCATCCAGGGATATGTAAAGCGATCCGGAGCCTTTGCTTGAAAATCCCCCATTCATCGTATCCGGGCCACATCCTCTAGTGTTTGTAGGTACTACACAAGTACCATTCAAAGGACCTGGCCTTTAATCAAGTTGATCCTAGGGACGTAGTAGATCTTCAATTAGCCATTTAAGTGTACGTTTTGCTGTCAATAGTCAACGAAATAGGCTATAGTCGTATTTTTAATTAGACGAAGCCAACTGACAGTAGCTAATGTCACTTTGTAAAATAATGTTGCCATATTTAAAGTAATAGTGCGTGTGTAAATGCGTTCAGTACTCGTTCAATCAGATGAATGAACAATGAGTGTGAATAGTTAATCATTTCAAACTATAAAAGAATATTATTTCTAATTTACAATGCAATTGTATAAAAGTGCTCTGATATAAGTTACTAGTAGTATGTAACTACAATCAGTATTTTGACGGCTTATTACAAATCACGGCGCGGCGACTAGTGCCAACACCGATCAACGCCGCGCGCGTCGGTCGCCATTTTGTTTGTAATTCGGCTTCTAATCTCTGGTCTGATAGCACGAATGTTTTTTCTGCGCTTACGCTGTTTAGTTATTGTTTTTGTGAAGTTTTTTTTTTGAAACTGACAACACATTAAACGTCAGTGGGCTTCGTCTAATTAAAAATACGACTATAGATGGCTAAATTTTAAATGTAACAGACATTACATAGTAGACTAACAAAATATAATGGACACATATTATTTTCTTTTTAAAGTAGTCCATAATGTATCATATTATAATGTTTAATGGATTTATATAATCTGAAATAAATGAATACCGTAAAACGCGGTGAATAGAATCGCAGGGGTGAAAAGATACAAAACTAAAAATAGTTTTCAACAGACTATAGCCAAACATTTTAAAAGAAAAAAGATACGAATTTTATGTTTGCAGTATTTTTTATCTTGAAAGAACAACGCTGGATTGTCTTGAGGTGTGGCTGTGGCCAACATAATAAAAAGATCTTGAAGTGAGTCCCTTGAATGCCGGTTAAATGAAATCCTGTAAACTTTACAATTTTCATTGTGAGAGGAAGTGTTTTGTGCCATTACAACTTGTTAATATATTCGTTGGTTCCTTGTGATCGAGATTAATAAAAAGGTAAGTACGTTTGTGATGTAAATTTCGAAATATTTTAGAAATTGTAAACCAAGTCATTTTTTATTTTTGATTGAGGTAAATAGACACGGGGAAGGGGCGAATAGATACGTAGTATAGGGTCAATAGATACGTAGTATGGGTTCAATAGAAACGAGTAAAAATGATCAGAAAAATATGTGTTAGGGCTGCTACCTACTGAAATATTACATCTTGTCCATTGAAGTATTATTACTAGCGTATAGAATTGACACCCGCGAACAACAAGTTTGCGCCATGAGTTGTTGCCGGCCGGCAACAACTCATTTAGTCGTTCGTCGACGCCCATCGCGACCGCATGCGAATAAACCCAAATTAAAAATGCCGTCTTGCGTGTTAAAAACGTGTAATTAATCAATCAACTGCGAAGAAAAAAAATAGTGGCGTGACTTATCATCGGAAAGTAAACAGAATATCAACTAAAACCAACTAAAATTAATTTTTGTACATTATTTTCTATTGTACTGACATTTTGTTTGAAAATCATAGATTATGAAAAGTGATTCGTACAGATGGGATGTGTAGGTACCTACTAAGGGTTGGCGACAAAGGTTTAACTGATTATTTTTAACTCATATTACTCGCCCTATGCCGTCTGTCTGATCAGTAACAGTAGGTACTCTAGGTACCTACTGTAGGTATCTTTTGCAATCGTCATTACTTATAAACTGAAGCTGTATTATACCTATATTGTTGTCTGAACAAATTCTTAATGTAATAGATTGACGACCTCTGTGGCGTGGTGGGCGAAGGTTCGCCTGCGATGCAGGAGGTGGGTTCGATTCCCGCCTTGGGACAAATGTTTAGTGATCGCTGCAGATATTTGTTCTGGGTGTTCAGGTCATTTTCTACGTATAATAATAAATAAATAGGTATTTATGTATTGTATTTATTATATCAGTTATCTAGTAGCCATAACAAGAGCTCTGCTTAGTTTTGGGCTAGATAATCATCATCATTTCAGCCAAAAAACGTCCACTAATGAACAAAGGCCTCCCTCATGGGTCTCCATGAGGGGTAGTTGCCATACTCACCACGCTTGGCAGGCGGGTTGGCGAGCGCAGTACGGGATGTTGGTATATGGAAAGACGCTGCTGCCCATCTTTTGGAGGTATCCCTTAGCAGGCTCTTACTGCATCCACGGGCATGAGAGGAGGGGCAGAGTGAAATAAAGTGTGGGGTCTAGTTAGTGTAAGTACCTACCTACCTATGTACGTACTTGTTGGCTAAAATACCAATTTATTTAAAAAAAATGACTTTAAACGCTTAACGATTCGTTTTAATTTAATGTACTTAAATATTTTTACGTTTTGAAATATAATTTTCATAGGTACCTACTGCATTAACATTAATACTGCATTAATAGCTGTCTGAAGTGTCCCTTCTGCGGTGAAAAAAATCTATTAGAGCGACATGTTGTTACACTATGTTGAACGAAACGTGTAAGCGCCACGAAATTCACGGCGCTTACGACGTTTTGGTCGCGAGAAAACTATTCTCTATTAGCGATCTAGCGCTGCATGTATTGATGGTATGGATAGACGACATTCTAATCGTGTAGCGCTGCAGCGAATACTTGTGTGCGGGGGCGAGCGCGCCCCGCGCAGGCGCCCCCGCTGTCATCAAGTTGCGACACGTTTTTTGTTTGGTATAGCTACTCTAACTATTTACAACTCACTGATCTTGTCAGAAAATTAAGAATTATTCGGAGTTTTATGATACGGAGACGATATTGATGATTAATAGCTTTAGGTCTAGGCACCTCTTTTTATATATTATGTACCTAGGTCAGTGTCCTAGTGCGTATTATTAAATTACAGACTTCCAAATCAGGATATAAATTCTAGTTTCACATAGGTACTAAAAAAAACTGAAAATAACCGCGATACACTTTATCAAAATTTGCCGGAGGGTGCCGGCAGTAGAATGTTACCATCTCCTCCCACGCCCACAGATGCAGTAAGAGCCTGCTAAGCGATACCTCCGGAAGATGGGCAGCAGCGTCTTTCCGTGTATCAGCATCCCGTACTGCGCTCGCCAACCCGCCTGCCAAACGCGGTGAGTATGGCAACTACCCCTCATGGAGATCCATGAAGCCAGTGTTCATTCGTGGACGTTTTACGGCTGAAATTGTGAATGATGAATAAATCGAAATGTCGCGTGAACGCTGACGTGCCTCGGTACAGAATTATTACGTCACGAGCCCTCACTCGTAAACTTCAACTCACTTTATCTAAGTATCGTTTCATTAGTTTAAAGAAGCAAAATAATACGTGTTTTTATATTTGTATTATCTTACTGGCATACTAAATAGAACTTTGATTGTCATACCTACCATTCATGATGAAAGAATCATGCCTACAATAGACATGGTATTATGTACTTAAAACTGTGTATTGAATTGCTGTTAACTCTAGGTGATGTAGTTTAATACTACACCTTAAGGATGAACGAGTCGCTCATCATTCCATACAAACGTGGAAGGGTAACTACTCCACTGTTTGACGTTAACCATCCAAAACTAAGGATTATATCAATTTATCTCGTCATAGTCTATGTTTGTATATAACCCAAACCGTAAAAAATGTGTTTATTTCAAAAATACAAGCTTCTAAACTTTCGTATTTCAACACTGATTTTAGCCCAACTTTGGACGAAACTAAATAAATTAAGGAGAAAGAAAACTCAAAAATAAATAACGTTCCGACATAGTTTAATTATTCAAAAGTTGAAATAAATGTTATTTTGAAAAGATTACACTCAAGTTTTTCTATAATAACCCTTATAAACCCATAATAAAGGTAAATAGCGCGATAAATACCCGGTTAAATATGTGTTAATAATAACCCTTGTGCTAAAAGTCTATTCACATATTTTTGCGCGGTCGGTTTAGGAATAAATCATTGTGCATTTCATTCTAGCGCGCGGGAAAACATGTGAATATGTCGTAGGAGTGTCTTAATAAATAAATAAATAAATAAACACACTATGTCAGGTGAGATGGCATAAATTTAGGCCGCGCTCACTGACGACTTTGCCTCCGCGACTAGTTGGACCGTAAGTACCTTCTACTGTGTTAGTTTAGGTACTCAAGGTGTATTAAAATTTCGATTACTTAAGTATTTTACAACACGGTGGTAGCATGGAAGGCAGCGGAGGGACAGGCCGAGGAAGCGATGGCGGGACGACCTCGATTCATTTGATGATGATTGATTCCATATTTCAAAGGATAGAGATGACTGTTTGTCCAGCAGTGGGACAAAATGGTTTAAAAAAGGTAACTTTATTGATAACTTTGGCTCTACACCGATCAAAGTTTACCTAGGTTGAAAGCTATCATCCAGGGATGTGTAAAACGATCCGGAGCCTTTGCCCGAAAATCCCCCATTCATCGTATCCGGGCCACATCCTCGAGTGTTTGTAGGTACTACACTAGTCCTATTCAAAAGGCCTGGCCTTTAATCAAGTTGATCCTAGGGACTTAGTAGATCTTCAATTAGTTATTCAAGTATACAGTTTGTAGCCAATAGCTATAAGTAACTATAATATATGCATATTTTATTTTAGGTAATATTTAGTTATTCTTTAAAGAATTATGATTATTATTTTTTTATAAATTTATTGTATGAAGAATGAGATGGCGGGACGAGCATGACACTTATTTACCATCTTGGCTTGTAACTGCGTTAAGTCGCGAGGAGTGGAAGGAGGAAAGGGAGGCCTTTGCCCAGCAGTGGGTCGGTAACGGCTAAAAATAATAAAAAAATATGTTTTTAGTGTATGTAGAGTACACACCATTGCCTCTGTTGCTTGAATCATCATTTCGGCCGTAATACGTCCACTACTGAACACAGGCCTCCCTCATGGATCTCCATGAGGGGTAGTTACCATACTCACCACGCTTGGCAGGCGGGTTGGCGAGCGCAGTATGGGATGTTGATACACGTAAAGACGTTGCTGCCCATCTTCCAGAGGTATTCCAGAGGTTGCTTGAATATTTATCTCCAACTAACGGTTGTCTGGAAACGCTTCTGAGCGATAAGACCGCCCATTGTACAATTTTTTTTATTCTTAGTTTTTTTCTGTTTTTTGGGTGTTTTGTATTGTGTATTGTATTGTTACCTCTAGGTTATGTAGTTTCATTCTACACCTTGAGTACACCTACCTTGTATACCTACAACCTATAGTATATTACGTACATCGCGCTTTCATCCGCGTAGTTACCGTTCCCGTAGGGATACAGGGATAAAATATCCTATGATACTCAGGGTTAATGTAGCATTATAGTGGTGAAAGAATTTTGAAAATCGGTCCAGTAGTTTTTGAGTATATTCGTTACAAACTTACAAAATACAACATACAAATCTTTCTTCTTTATAATAATGAGAGATAAAGTTTTTCATTTAATAAAAACCCTACACAAAAAACTCAGCGAGTGGATGCAGTAAGAGCCTACTCCTAGTAAGATACTCTTGTATTCTCCAGACTTATTGAGACTTAACGTGGGGTGCCGGTAGTAGAATGTTATCCCTCATGCCCGTGGATGCAGTAAGAGCCTGCTAAGGGATACCTCCGGGAGATGGACAGCAGCACCTTTCCGTCTTTCAACATCACATCCCGTACTGCGCTCGCCAACCCGTTTGCCAAGCGTGGTGAGTATGGCAACTAACCCTCATTGAGATTCATGAGGGAGGCCTGTGTTCCGTAGAGAACCTTTTACGGCTGAATGATGATGATGATGATGAGAAGCAAGACTTTGCTTTACTGCTCGTATCTGTACACTATCTTGCGGCTGTGTTGGGTAAACTCGACTGATTGCTGCCTCTTGCGCGACCTGCGATACATCTTCCCTCATACTATTAGCTAATGAAAATGTTGTTGTTACGTTGGTCACTCCGTTGCTATGGCTTTAAATTTCAGTGCTATCACATGGATTTTTTTATTTGGATTTTTTGACGACCTCTGTGGCGCAGCGGGCGAAGGTCCGCCTGCGACGCAGGGGTTGCGGGTTCGATTCCCGCCTCGGGACAAATGTCTGTACGATCTGCAGATATTTGGTCAGGGTGTTCTGGGTGTTCTTCTAAATATAATAAAAATATCTATCTATGTAGTATATTGTATTAAGTATATCAGTCATCTAGTACGCAAAACACAAGCTCTGCTTAGCTTGGGGCTAGATAATGCTGTGTGATTTGTCCAGCATTATTTATTTTTTAAGGAAGAGAAGTCGAGAGTAATCGTTTGTAACGTTTTTTACCTATCGAGAGTCGTAGTAGACCTTGTATGAAAATAACTTTACGGGATATTTACCATGATTTGAGTCTTTTTGAGTTAACTGATATTTAGACGCAGTTTCACACGTCAAGGAAAAACTCAAAATAGGTATAAATTCAGTTTATCCGTTATCATGAAGTATCTATCAACATCCACAGCCCGACTTCACCTACTGCTGGGTATAGGTCTCCCTATGTTTGTGCCATAACTCAAGATCCTGCGCCAATCTGGTCCAGGTCAGTCCTACGCTTGTGATATCTTCTGCTTATCTCGCTAAAGGACGACCAACGTTCTTGGACACCATTTACCTATCGCGTGAGTGTGTAACTGCGTCGAAATATAGGGTAAACTTAAAAGGACTAATCATATAATGTTCACCATAAAGACAGTTGAAAAAAAAAACTTTCTAGCCCACGGCTGGGGTATATACCTCCTTTAGTTTATGCCAGCCTCCTCTGTCCTGTGCATCGCAACCAGGTGTGCCCAGCGACTGCGACAATGCCGTCGACCCCTCGCGCCTATGACACGACTTATCAATAATGTAAATTGTTTAATTCGGATAGATTACATCTGTAGCGACAAAAACATGGAAATGAAACTAGATAACACTTCTCATCATCATCATCATCATCATCATTTCAGCCGTAAAACGTCCACTACTGAACTAAGACCTCCCTCATGGATCTCCGTGAGGGGTAGTTGCCATACTCACCACGCTTGGCAGGCGGGTTGGTGAGCGCAGTATGGGATGTTGATATACGGAAAGACGCTGCTGCCCATCTTCCGGTATCCCTTAGCAGGCTCTTACTGCATCCACGGGTAGGAGAGGAGGGGTAACATTCTACTGCCGGCACCCCACGGCATAACACTTCTGCCGGGGCTTAAATATTTACCAGAAGTAATCAGTTATCCAAAACAGAATACAGTAACAAAGAGAATACTTATAGATAATAGATAAAACGGGTTGTCAACTGCGAGCGGTGCTACATCATTAATTAAATTTTTACATTAGGACGAAGACGATATTGGCGTCAGGGATTTCAACTTTTTTCAGAATTTTTTTTAAGTACAAAATGACGAGATTATCAGAAGGCCCATAAATGATGTTAAACGGTAACCCCTACCTAATACAATTGCAATAGCGCGGTGATCACTAAGCAAAGCACGTGACCGTGCATTGCATTGCGCACTTCAACCCTGAGACAGAGTTGTTTGTATTAATGTGCCCGTATTGTTGTAGTAATGTGCCCGTACTCTAACCGACCTTCAAACCGGCCGGGTGATTATGTATCTCGCAACAGGTTTGCAACAGGTTTGCAACAAGCGCAAATCTCGCGATCATCGCTGTCAAACGTCAATTCTTGAATTAAATTTATGTCGAATATTTTTAAATTTTATTTTTATTTTATTTATAATCTAAAACTCACAGTTACATTATTGTTTTTTATTACACTGTAAAATATGTACTATTCATAAACCAAATCGATTCTACGAGTACATTAAATTAATAGCACTTACTAAATTAGGGTAGGTAGGTAAGCAATGATGCCACAAACAAACTAAAAATATTATCAAGATAACATAGGTAGGTACATGTAAACTAAACTACGAACAAAAATCGCATAGTGTAAGTAAATGTGTAGTGTAAGTGTGTAGTGTGGCTGTGAGTTGCATGCATGTGTATAAACCATTGTCCTACAACTTCTGAGCACTATTCTCTTAGTACTATAGGTACATATATCTCAATCGACAACAACAAGCTGTAAGGGATGGTTGATGGATGGATGATGAATATACAACAATATCTGGTAACTAAATCAAAATTGACGCTTTAGAGCGATGATCTCCAGATCCAAGCCTGTTGCGAACGTGTCGCAAACACACAATGCAAACATTACTGCTTGGCGGCGGAAATAGGGTTGGTGGTAGTACTTCTTCACAAGAACTCTTCACCGGTCCGTGGCCTCCACTCGAGAAACTCTCGGTCATTTTGATTTTGAAAAAAAAAAGGAGAGACAAAATGTAAAGACTTTTTGAAATTACTTGTCCTTCAAACCAACTTAATGGAGTCCTGTATTTAGAAAGTAAGACTACTCTTCCACAAAGCGTACTATAAAGCCTTCCCAAGTATTCCAGAGGATATTTCGACCCTAAAAACTAATTCAAGTGCCCTTAATCAAACCGTGGGACGTGGTCAAGTTGCCCTAATGTTGATTAAAGCCTTTTAGCTGAACAAGTTTAGAGGTTTGACCCAGAGATTTCGTTTTATGTCTCCAGACAAGGATACGTCAATGGAATGGTAAAGGATGTGCTTTTTAATGTACATTGTATGTACATTAAAAAGCACACAAGTGTGCCACCACACGTGGCCGGCAGATAGTAGTGCCTTGCCAGTGAGAGTAAGACAGAAGGGCAAAAAGCTAAATAGAATAAAGTTAATTTACAAAAGAACAAGACACATTTAAATGAAGTAAAGCACATAATTGGAATAATTCGCTTCAGATAACTTTTTACAAGTGAGGGAAAGAAGCGAATAAGAAACTTCACTCTTTCTGAGTATACAGTGAGAATCTGCCAGAGATACCTAATGAAATGAAATTGAAGTGAAGTATTAAAAATAATTAATAAATAACATAATTGGCTTTTGATTTTATCTATATATAAGTGTAATATTGTGTTAGATATAAGCTGTCGGTCTTCCTTAACAAAAAATAAATAAATAAATGGTTACAGTAACAAACAAGTATCACAAATTGGACCTGGCTCAGCATTGTGTTAGCTGCGTGAACAACTAACGCTGATCTTCCGCCAGAACCGACAGTAATCTGAGCAGCAGCGTTCTTCCATGTATCAACATCCGGTACCGCGCTCTCCAACCAGCCTGCTAAGCATGATGAGTATGGCAACAACCATACTCACCAGTGTAGTAGTGACACAGTTTTATACTTTTTGCGGTTAGCACGGTTATATGAGTTCCAGGATAAGGTCATTCTGTACCTTTTTGATAAATAAATAAATTATTTTTATTTTATTTATTTTATTTTATTTACTTATGTAAAAAGGCCTACAGCTTATACAAAATCAGAACAAAAATAAAGTTAATTTTTAACCCAAGCTACAGATAGTACTAAACACTAGGCAGACAAAACTTTAACTTAATTTTAACAGACACCAGACAAGCCAATAAGTGGCCTTCACGGCTAAAAAACAATTTAAATACACAAAAACGCTAATGCAGTCATTACTGATTAATTACTAAAATAGAAAAAATAAAAATTTGCCTTTACACACACATACACATGTTCCATGCTTAGAAGTAGGTACACTTACTATTGAAGAGAATTCAAGTAGGTACTACTCTAATACTAATGCTTGTTGTTACCTATCACTTTAAAAGCATGAAGTATGAAGAAGCTAATGGGTCCTAAGACAAAGTTTAAAACCAGTTCAAGAGCCTATGGATGATACAACTAGTTATTATCTTATATTTTTAGCCTATACTGTCCCACAGCTAGGCAAAGGCCTCCCTCGTTTCTTTCCATTTGTCTCTATACCATAAAATACATCAGAGGATACTGTCAGTGTTGTGTGTCATCAACCGTCCATTCCTGATTCAGGTGACTAATTGATGGTAGTCTCGGATTCTACTCTAACTACGACGGTCCTACTGCAACCGTAGTTCCAATTCACAGACCACAAGAGCTGCTGAGAACTCGAAACATCGGAAAATAATAATATACGTTAATTACGCGATAAAGTCCCGTTTATATTTTTTTAAAATATACCATCATACTATTACAATACCATCATACTAGCCGTGGGGTGCCGACAGTAGAATGTTACCCCTCCTCTCATGCCTGTGGATGCAGTAAGAATCTGCTAAGGGATACCTTCGGAAGATGGCCAGCAGCGTCTTTCCGTGTATCAACATCCCATACTGCGTACGCCAACCCGCTTGCCAAGCGTGGTGAGTATGGGAACTACCCCTCATGGAGATCCATGAGGGAGGCCTGGGTTCATTAGTGGACGTTTTACGGCTGAAATGATGACTTAGCAGATAAAATAAAATAACGCAAAATGATTTAAAATAAATTGAATTAGCAGAGGGGGGGTGTCGGATATAGATTATTGCCCCTAAAACTGTGACATATTCTAAGATACTCAAATCGACTCAAATGCAAATGTTGCAAAAGGCAATCCCGTTTAAAATTTTATACATACAAAAAAAACTGAAGCGAACAAACTCAATTATGTGCTATAATCAATTTCAATGTGTTTTGTTTTTAATTTGTAAATTAACTATTCTACGTAGCTCTTTGCTTGCCTGGTCTTGTCTTTTTATTTTATGGCTTTTTGTGTTTGGTTTTACACAATTCCGCCAGTGTCAAGTTTATAAATTCTTATGTTAGTTGGCTGGCCATGTTAACCAGCTGTTTGCTTTAATGAATAAACAACTATTAACTTTGACTTTGAATGAAATAAGAAATGTAGGTAGTGCTGCCTGTATTTCAAATTTCTTTTTACACCACTAAATGACAAGTCGAATGTTTATAGCACATAATTGAGTTTGTTCGCTTCAGTTTTTTGTACGTAAGAATGTTAAGAGGTAACCTCTACCCACAACAACCTCTCTGTTTCTGTTTACCAAAGCTATAACGTTACTTTGTAAACCGCTCACTAAAACCCAATATATCTCACTGCCAATACTCATAACATCAACAAACGGGTCACAGATACAATAAAAATATACATCCAACATAAATGCGTCCCGGGTATCTGATCATGGAGAGCATTACATTATCATAATGGACACTTGCGCCGCCTCTATGCTCAAATAGATTGATATTCAATTTTTCCTTGCTCTACGGCGGCGCTTATTCACTCGATTCATTTTAGGTTAAGTTATATCACTATGGGTTTTCGATAATAGGCATGATGACAGGGCATCGAGCAAATATTTAATAGAGGGGAAATAAGGACATAAGAATTGCGAAACATAGTGCTTTGCACTAATGCAAAAATAGTGTTATCAGTGATGACATATGAAACCGAGACGTGGTCATTCACGATTGGCCTTATAAATAAGCTTAGAGTCACTCAACTAGCCATGGAGAGGGCTATGCTCGGGGTTTCTCTACGGGATCGAATCAGAAATAAGGAGATACGTAGGAGAACTCGGGTCACCGACAAAGCCAAACGGATTAGCACGTTGAAGTGGCAATGGCCAGGCCATATAGCGCGCAGAACAGATGGCCGATGGGGCCGAAAAGTTCTCGAATGGAGACCGTGGATCGGCAAGCGCAGCGTAGGACGTCCACCTACAAGATGGGCAGACGACTTGGTAAGAACCGCAGGTCGGCGTTGGATGCAGGCCGCTTCCAACTGCAGTTTCTGGAGATCAATGAGGGAGGCCTTTGTACAGCAATGGACGTCCTACGGCTGATATGATGATGATGATGATGACTAATGCAATGACGACTGTCTCGCCTTTGACAGTACAGCAGCGCCAACAGCCAACCTGTACTTTTCCGTACAATAAAATTATAAAACATTTTTGGCGGAATTCTTGTTCAGACAACATAAATGACATTTCCTCTTTATTGGGTAAGTCCTCGATGTGACAGGGTTTTTTCATTCATCATTTCAGCTATAAAACGTCCATTACTGACCACAGGCCTCCCTCATAGATCTCCATGAGGGGTAGTTGCAATACTCACCACGCTTGGCAGGCGGGTTGGCGAGCGCAGTACGGGATGTTGTTATACGGAAAGACGCTATCGTATACCTATAAAGACGCTATATTTATAGACGCTAACGACCATATTCCTGAGGTATCCCTAAGCAGGCTTTTACAGCATCCACAGGCATGAGAGGAGGGGTAACATTCTACTACCGGCACTCCACGGCACTGATGATCGCAGGGTATGGAAATCAAAATTCCATTTAATCCGTAAGTTAGATAATACAAAAATAATAGTGACGCATTATTTTCTTTTTAAAATTAATGAAACAAAACTTAGATAAAGCGAGTTGAAGTTTAGGAGTGGGGGTTTGTGACGTCATAATACTGTACGCCGTGGGGTGCCGGCAGTAGAATGATACCCCTCCTCTCATGCCCATGGATGCAGTAAGAGCCTGCTAAGGGATACCTCCGGAAGATGGGCAGCAGCGTCTATCCGTGTATCAACATCCCATACTGCGCTCACCAACTCGCCTGCCAAGCGTGGTGAGAATGGCAACTACCCTCATGGAGATTCATGAGGGAGGCCTGTGTTCATCAGTGGACGTTTAACGGCTGAAATGATGATGATGAAACTTAAAAGAGAGAAGATAATAAGTGTCCAAAAGATATTGTTAATCTACATGACCGATTAGATATTCAAATTTCGTCATCTAGGCTATTACGAGATTATTCGAATGGGAGCCTTCGAGAGGTCGAGAGATGAAGGAATTAATACGTGACGGAAGAGTCAAATGTGATCATTGGATTGGGCGGAAATTGAATTCCTTAGCTTTTATCGACTGGCTCATTGTTATTGTCTACGATTTTGCAATTAATCATATCTTGCCCCACCTCTCTTGCCCGTGGACGCAGAATTTGTTCGTACTTCCGGATGATGGGCAGCAGCGTATTTCCGTGTATCAACATCCCGTACTGCGCTCGCCAACCCGCCTGATCAGCGTGCCGAGTATGGCAACAAGACCACATGATCAGTACTTACTTGGAGATTCATGCGGCCTGTATCCAGCAGTGGACGACTTACGGCTGAGATGGTGATGAGTGATGACGAATCGACGAACGAATTAAATTATGTGCTTTATTCAATTTAAATGTATCTTTTTTATTTTATTTTTTTATTTTATTTATTATGGAACAACAAACAGCTACATTATATATTTTAAGTACATTCTTTGTAGGTACATTCATAGAATGTTAAAGTGGTTAATAATGTAGCCCACAGCGTTATTCACAGATTAAAACATTATTTTCAAACAGAGAGTCTAAAAGCAGTACAATTAGAAATAATTAGGTATAAATGAATGTTTTTTTTAAAAGTCTTATAAATTGTAAAAAAAAGATATTGTTTCTGTGATGAACCATTATGTTTTTAGGAGATCAATGTCTGCCTTGAAAAGAATATAATTCACTAGATTTCTAAATTTATATAAAGAAGAGATAAAAATGTCTATATCTACGAATAAGATATTATAGGACTCAGTCATACGACGAATAGGGATACGACATCCCGAGTTAGTGCGGCAGGAAGTTAGCGCAAACAGCGTACAAACGCGAGTAGCTCTTGGAGTACAGGTTCTTGGAACGACGTAGCACAATTTTGCAACGAGGTCAGTACAGTCAAATTTATTATGTACAATACTGTATAAGGTAACAACATCGAGGTATTTGCGTCTAGATTCGAGGGTGAGGAGCTTATACTTGGAGAGTAAGAGAGAGTATGAGTAGTGTTGATGAAAACATTTGTAAGTCATTGAACGTCTTGTTCTCGTTCTTCTCTCGTATCTAGTTCATCTTTCGTTAATTGACTATTCTATGTAGCGTTTTGATCTATTGAATAAACACTTATTGACTTAGACTTTGACTTCAAGTCTGTACACATTATGTTTCACATAACACCAAGAAGCACTAACGAAATTACGCTCCGTCAGGAATCGCGCGGACGCCGGCGACCGGCAACAATAACTAAGACTTTGTCATGTTTATTTTAGGGATTAAAATGGCTTGTAATCTTTTTGGCATTTGATCCCTAAATATACTACACTCTGAATGTCATTGTTTATTGTCAACACGCATTTTAGTGCTTCGAGGTCGTCAAAATCGCCCGCCCCTCTACACCGCGTTCCTTGACAGTTTAAAAAAGATTTTTTTTTTATGTTATAAAGCAAAAAAAAAAATCCAGAACACTCTGAAACATCTGCAGATCATACAGACATTTATCCAGAGGCGATATTCGAACCCGTCTCTTGCGTTGCAGTCAGACCTTCCAGATATCCAGCAGAGTCTACTTCTGTGTATCAACGTTCTACTTCTGAGATGATGATGACGATGATTACTTCAAGTCAGTATCATTATCATCATTTCAGCCGTAAAACGTCCACAATTGAAAACAGGCCTCCCTCATGGATCTACATGAAGGGTAGTTGCCATACTCACCGTGGTTGGCAGGCGGGTTGGCTTGCGCAGTAAGGGATGTTCATATACGGAAGGACGCTGCTGGCCATCTTCCGGAAGTATCCCTTAGCAGGCTCTTACTGCATCCATGGGTAAGAGAAGAGGGGTAACATTCTACTGCCGGCTTCCCACTAAGTCAGATATTTCACATAACATCACGAAGCATACTATTAATAGTCAGTCACGAACACTTGAAGCAACTTTTGCACGTCCTTCCTAATTAGGTCATTAGGTCCCCATAGGCCCACGCCCCCATGCCCCATTCCTGTGGCCCTTATTTGGCGGACCCTGATACCAAAGGGTTCTTAGAAGTAAAGATAATCTTTTGGGTAGGTAAAGTTGATTCTTAATGTTCATCATCATCATTTCAGCCGTGAAACGTTCACTACTGAATATAGGCCTCCCACATGGACCTCCATGAGGGGTAGTTGCCACGCTTGGCACCTGCCAACCCACCAGGGCGAGTGCAGTATGGGATGTTGATACTCGGAAAGACGCTGCTGCCCATCTTCCGAAGGTATCCCTTGGCAGGCTCTTACTGCATCCACGGGCATGAGAGGGGGGTGACATTTTACTGCCGGCACCTCACGGCACAGGTTATTGTTCATCATCATCATCATCATTTTATCCGTAGGACATCCACTGCTGGATATAGGCCTCCCTCATGTTATTTCCAGTTATTGCGATTGGAAGCGAACTGCATCCACCGTCGACCTGCGGTCTTCACCAGGTCATCATCCCATCTTGTTGGTGGACGTCCTACGCTGCGCTTGCCGGTCCGTGGCCTCCACTCGAGAACTTTTCGGCCCCATCGGCCATCTGTTCTGCGAGCTACATGGCCTGCCCATTGCCACTTCAACGTGCTAATCCGCTTGGCTATGTCGGTGACCCGAGTTCTTCTACGTATCTCCTCATTTCTGATATATTTTTCAGCGTTTTTGTAAATAAGTCAAAAAATATCGATAGCATTAGTAGTTCTCAATATATCCATATAATGACAGACAGACAGACATAGTCACACCATAAAGGTTCCTTTTTACCATTTAGTCCGGAACCTTAAAATAATAAATAATGCTGGACAGTTCACACAGCATCATCTAGCCCCAAGCTAAGCAGAGCTTGTATTATGGGTACTAGATTACTGATATATGTACTTAATACATTGTACTACATAGATATAGAGGTATATTTTTTATTATATATAGAAAAAACATCCAGAATACCCTGGACAAATTATCTGCAGATCGTGCAGACATTAGTCCCAATGCGGGAATCGAACCCGCAACCTCTTGCGTCGCAGGCACACCTCAGCACGATGCGCCTTAGAGGTCGTTAATTATTCAATTTTAACATAATTCACATAATGCGTTTTAAACCGCAAAAGAGTGGGTCTAATTTTGAGTCTACGACAAAAGCAGTTTTCAAGTTCCTAATGCTATTTACATTCACATGTTTACATACATACGAGCAGAGCAGTGAACAATACCTGAAATGTTTCACCATAATGAGTGACTGTTTTGCACTGGTGTGCGGCAATAAACGTAGCAATGTCTGTGTGCAGCGGAGCGCGCAATGTGCAGAGTACATTCTACTAGCCGATACGTGCTCGATATTTATTGTGGTATTGTCACAATGCACTGTTCTGGAATAGAACTTGAGTTTTCGTAATTGAACTGCGGCAATCCTGGGTATACGGAGCGGAAATGACTGGGAGAGAGAAGAGAGAATTTTGAACAGCGACTGACTACACATCATCATTTCAGCCATAAAAACGTCCACTGATGAACACAGGCCTCCCTCATGGATCTCCATGAGGGGTAGTTGCCATTCTCACCACGCTTGGCAGGCGGGTTCGTGAGCGCAGTATGGGATGTTGATACACGGATAGACGCTGCTGCCCATCTTCCGGAGGTATCCCTTAGCAGGCTCTTACTGCATCCATGGGCATGAGGGGTATCATTCTACTGCCGGCACCCCACGGCGGGACTACACATGCAGTACATCAATTTCAACTGCGGCCGATAAAATACATTTCAGCCAGTATGCCAGTATGGCAGAATTGTGTAAAACCAAGTAACATTTAAAAATAGTTTATTTATAGTTTTTATCACGTGTTTGCCATTAACCTTTTGGTCACCCGCTAAGTGATTTCGTTGCAAGTAGGCTTTGAGAGGCACACTGTCAGCTAACAATCCTAAAACCTGCAGGGTGATTACGTATCTCGCAACAGGTTTGCAACAGGCGTATATCTCGCGATCAACGCTGCAACAGACGTAACTATCGTGATAATCGCTGTCAATGGTCAATTTTGTAGTTTATAGAGCGATGATCGCGAGATATACGCCTGTTGCAAACCTGTCGCGAGATACGTAATCACCTTAACGGAAACCCTATTAATACAGCAGTTGAAAAGTCTGTCATGTCAACGTCAAAAGATGGATGTCTAACTTCACGAGTTGATGCTAAGTTAAGCCCTTGAGAGTGCGTCAAAATCAATTTGTTGAATTTGAGCGAGCGAGCGGCTCTTGACGTAATTACCATTGAAAAATGTTAAGTTCAAAATGTAGGCGTGAAAGAGCCACGAGTTTAATGGAAGGGATCATTTTCATCATTTCAGCCGTAAAACGTCCACTACTGAACACAGGCCTTTATGGATCTCCACATCTTCAAATCCATGGTTAAGGAACACTATTTGTCCTGCTGTGCTAGCTGCTTGCTCCACACATAGTTTATTTTTATTATGTATATATGTAAGTTTATGTATTTATATATTACGTTTGTAATATTTTATGTAGGTATATACGTCTTGATATTATATAATGTATGTATGGTATATTTGAAAATTTCATTAAACCTTTCGTACATCTTTAAACCCCTTGTTGTATCCACAAATCCAATCCATCCCAAGGTTGTCTGCTAGAGATCGCTCTTTAGCGATAACACCGCCAATTGTCACTTTGTGTTTAGTGTTTATCTTTCTGTTGTTATTTTTTAATTTAAGGTGTGCAATAAAACATTTTCTATCTATCTATCTCCATGAGGGGTGGTTGCCATACTCACCACGCTTGCTAGGCGGGTTGGCAAGCGCAGTACGATCTTCATCTTGCGGAGGTATCCCTTAGCAGGCTCTTACTGCAACCACGGGCAAGAGAGGAGTCGCATCATTCTACTGCTGGCACCCCAAGGCATGATGAAATGAAAGAGATATGTCCTGGCTTTCGGAGAACTTCACTATTACTCAGGCGTGGCAAGCCTTCACTCGAATAAAAACGATGCTCCTAACCGTAAGTTCCTACAGTCGAAAACACAGATCGAGTGTCATGATTTTTTTAACTTTAATATACTTATGTACGTAAAAAAAAAAGTAATCGTTTATTTCAATTAAGTACAAAACATATTGTTATAAGCTCTCCCTACCAAACTAAGTTAAAGTAAACTTGTATCTTGGTAGTGAGTATCTTCCCAAGCGTATCATTGCAGGTTAATGTTCTGAATATAAATTAATTATATTAGTTAGGTAAGTACATTTCAATAGAAAAAAAATAAGATTCTATTATTAGATAAAATGTAAGCTTATGAAGTTATACTATGTGTATGATATAATGTTAAATAGTGTATTTAATAAGTATTATTCCTTTATTACTGAAACAACAAAATAAAATAAAAAGATAAAAACATTCTCGTTAGCCTTTGGGTAAAAAGTTATTTTTAAATTTTAAATAAATTTTCAGTTTCTACATAATGTCATTGTTTTTAGCCAATCAGTCACTAGTTTTTTACATTTGACAGAGAAAAACATAGTAAATATTATACGTTATATTACATTATAAGCTACCGAAAACTTTAAGAGATATGCCTGATCCAGAATTTACAAGGAAACTTTATGATTGGCTGTACAGTAAATGCTTTTATACAATTACAGAATTTGAAAAAAAAAAACAAATTTATTTTATTATTATGTATTGTGAAATCAGATTATATTGTTTGAATTTCGACATAATCAGTTACTTATTGGATTATCCCTACTAATATATGTATAAAAGTGAAAGTGTGGATGTGTGGTGCCCACTACTAGGCTACATAATGGTTAAAATATCTTTTAAAGGGCAATGTATACGCTTCTACAACAAACTCCCAAGTGAGTTGCAGAAGTTATCATTGAATAAA
Organism: Pasiphila rectangulata; assembly: GCA_963082625.1. Taxonomy (NCBI): domain Eukaryota; kingdom Metazoa; phylum Arthropoda; class Insecta; order Lepidoptera; family Geometridae; genus Pasiphila; species Pasiphila rectangulata. Next base: position 19,804,604 of record OY720248.1, read on the forward strand.
TTCAAAAACATTATCAAACGCAATCTGTGCAATAAAGCTATAAAATATCAGATTACCTAGAGGACAAAACCACTTGGGACGGAACCTGCTCCAACTTCGTCAAACGTAACATAAGGCAACAGTTTTTACGACCGAGTTAGGTTCTTCTGTTCGCTTCTTTTCCTAACTCGCGTGTCATCTGAAGTGAACAGATTCAATTATGTGCTTTATTCTATTCATTTGTGTTGTTTTATTTTGTAATTTGTGACGCGTCAATAAGGTCCATGCGGCCGCACTGAATAAAGTATTTTTTGATTCTTGATTCTCACTGCATCCACGGGCTAGAGAGAAGGGGCAACATTTTACTACATCCCACGTCAAACTCTTTACACTCAAAACATTTCGAGTATGGCATTCTGAGCACACGCCGGTAAAAATAATTTGGTAAAGTTTTCACGAACCGGAAATTAGTATCTTCAGGCGTTCATGAAAAGGCCCGACTTAAAGCGGAACTGACGGATTTCCGCCGGCCTAAGTGGCGGGAACTAAATCAAATGCTTCCAAAGTAACAACTCGACGACCTTCGTGACGCAGTGACTAGACTGAGCTAAGCCTGTCAACTATAATTCTTTAATTCAGAAAAAAAAACTTGTATGATAAAATCCGTGACTTGTTGCTTAAAACAACTAAACCGTTATGTATTGTGTTAAGTGGTTTGCAGTTCAGACATATACCAGGACAGTTTACCTACCATCTTACATCCTTCAATATTATGAAGCGGAAAGATTTTGTATTTTGTGTGTTTTTTGTTGTACTTTGTATGTTAGCCTCGAATAAACTCAAAAACTACTAGACTGATTTTCAAAATACTTTCACTATTTGAAAGCTAAATTATCCCTGAGTAACATAAGCTATTTTTATCCCCTCATTCCTCGGGAACGGGAACTACGAAGATGAAACCGCGAAGTGAGTGAAGGCTAGTTTTAAATATATTTGATTATTGGTTTTTAATTGAGTAAGAATAGGCCAAGGGATACCACCGGAAGATGGGCAGAGGCGTCTTTCCGTGTATCAACATACCATACTGCGCTCGCCAACTCGACTGCCAAGCGTGGCGAACATGGCAACAACTCCCTAATGATCTTAAGATCTATCATCATCATCATTTAAGCCGGCTTGGCAGGCCTACGCTTGGCAGGCGGGTTGGCGAGCGCAGTACGGGATGTTGATACCCGGAAATATGCCGCTGCCCATCTTCCAGATGTATCCCTTGGCAGATTTTTACTGGTTCCTATATATGTAATATATATAGAAATATATATATATTTTGTGGCAAGGATTGTGCATTCTAACTGCATTGCCACACGGAATTGCAATGACTTAAGGCTGGTAGATCTACCAAGTAAATATATACATTCAAGGAAGGGAGAGTTCCCTTCCTGAAACAATTTTGATAAGATTCTTCTTTCCTTGAAATGTTCTACCTAAGTGTAATTTAACAATATAAATATAACAAATTATTAAATGTATACACTCTACAAGGAGCTCGTCAACTGGCGTTACTTGCTTACTAGCTTAATTGCTTCACAAATCTGTTTTTTATACCATATAATCACCGGGATATTAAAAATATTTGTTAATAGAGTTTTAAATTTTATTTTAGGTTTATTTTAATACTGGGTTCTCGAAGTGATTTTCACAACAACATCATTAACTTATAACCATCTAGGCTTCTTATAAATCCAACAAAACAATGCAGGCAAAAATATTCATATTGCGTTGTGAGCAGCAGCGCACACGCACTGCCAAGAGTAGCACCTTTGCCTGAAGGTGGCGTGGATCCGTGCGCGCACGCACAATTGCTAAAACTGACCGCCCGGTTTTACAAAAGTCCATAGTTTGTTAGGATGATGCTGTCGTGCCGTGTTCTACTAAGAGGATTCCCTTAGGTATCTAAAATAATACAGTGTTAGAACAAAGACGTTTCTAAATACCCTCAAAATAAAGATAAACCACGTTTTCAAATGGTTTTCAATAGACTATGATAAGGGAATAACCCTTGAAAATTCCAACCGCAAGTAAACCGGGCGCGCAATTAAAACATGACTCCCATAACCTCGTAAAACAAACTCCTACATATGTACACGGATAAATTTAACAAAATGCGAGAAAAAGTTCAAAAGCACTTACCATTCAGGCTGAGCGCTAACCGGAAATTAGAGCGTGGAGCCTCCAGAATGGATTTCCTGCGGGAAGCGGACCGCCGTTTATTTCGCCTTATTGTAGGTGGGTTCTAATGCAGCGCCTTTCCAGCTTATAGCTTCTACACTCTATAAAATAATTAAGTACTATAAAACATCATAAAAATATGCGTCAATCCGTGCCGGCAGTAGAAAGTTACCCCTCCTTTCATATACCCATGAATGCAGTAAGAGCCTGCTAAGGGAAACCTCGGGAAGATGGGCAGCAGCGTCTTTCCGCGTAACAACATCCTGTACTGCACTCGCCAACCCGCCTGCCAAGCGTAGTGAGTATGGGAACTACCCCTCATGGAGATCCATGAGGGACAAACCTCCCTGTTCAGCACTGGACGTTTTACGGCTAAAATGATGATAATAATAAAAGATGTAGAACAATTAAAATACCCCTGATTTTCGGTTCAAAGGTGTAGGTTCGATACCGGCCGTGCACTAATGGATTTTTCACGAAACAATATATGGGCACATTTAACACGTGATTTAACGCGAAAGAAACCTTACGGCATAGTCAGTCAGTTTCAGAAATATAGACTAGTTCTTTCTTTAGAATAACAGCTGACTGAGCAGATAGGATGGTATAATAAGGGAAACCTCGGGAAGATGGGCAGCAGCGTCTTTCCGCGTAACAACATCCTGTACTGCACTCGCCAAACTCACTTCTAAGCACGTCAAATCTAACGAATAATGTCCCATGCACAACGTCTCGCACAGTTACGAGATGCTGACTCTGTTTGAATTATCTCAAATAGATGTGAATCCGGACGACATTCTGAAGACAGCTGAAATTCCAAAATGTCATGTGTATTTATTTTAAGAAAATTACAATAGTTCTTAAACTAAAATACACTCAAAAAGCCCTTTTGGGCTTGTCCTAAGCGTCTAGAAACCCGGCTTTATAATCAATATGTTTTGCCCACCACGACTTATGGTGCCGAGACATGGACGGTCACGCAGGAAGCTGTGTACAAAATAAGAGATGCACAGAGAGCCATGGAGCGTGCCATGCTCGGCATCAAGCTTATTGCTTATAACAGTACGGGATGTTCATACATGGAAAGACGCTGCTGACCATCTTCCGGAAGTATCCCTTAGCAGGCTCCTACTGCATCCGCGGATATGAGAGGAGGGGTAACATTCTAACGGCAAGGTTAAATAACTTTGTATAGTTTTGCCTAAAATAAACGTCTTTCCGTGTATCAACATCCCGTACTGCATGCGCTCACCAACCCACCTGAAATTATGATGCTGTTGATGATGAAACGTATCTTATTTATTATTTTATCCATTAGGTTTTCTTATTGTGCTTTCTCAGTTTTGCGATCCATTCTTTCCTTGTAGTTTTATCTTAAGCACTACCTACTACGTTAGTTACTCGGTAATTTTATATTTGCCAGTATCAAGCCTTTAAAATGCTATTGATCATTGTCTAGTCTTAGCCGACTACTACATACGACTATCTTATAGACAAAATTTACACAAGATATCACTATTAACCGTGCAATAGAATGTTGCCCCCTCCTCTCTTGCCTATGAAAACAGTAAGTGTCTACCATGGGCTATCTCCGGAAGATGGGCAGCGGCGTCTTCCCGTGTATCGACATCCCATACAGTGCTAACCCACCCGCCTGCTAATGGTGAATGTGGCAACAACCCTTTATGATTTTGGAGTTCCACAAAGGAGGTATTTGTCTGACAGTGGACGAGCACAGCAGTCCTTTAGAGATGATGATGACAGTGAATTTAGATAAAGAAGATAAAGAAAGAAACGTTTATTTTTGTCACATTTTTACAATCAAATAAGAAGAATCATCAATTCGGTTTTAAAACTAGTGACAAAAATGGTCACTACTCAGCATGTGCTGTGGCAGAACGAGTCGTACCACAGCGCTGGTCTTCCGTAATTTCCGCAAACTCCAAAACGTTCACATTGAACGTACACTTAATTAACAGCAAATGCGACATAAAAACATAATCTTGTTTCTCAATTCGCTCCACAGTCATAAATTAATTCTGCATGTCCCCGCAAGCGCCGACTACGCAAGGTTCCGCGGTCGACGTATCCCGCGGAACCCTAGAACAGCGCAAACAAATTACGTAGTCACGCCGTGTTCCCTGAAAAATCTTCGTGAATTTATTTCCTGCTCGCATTAAAACCGGGCGCTCTGTTATTATTTGGCCTAGATAGCAGTTCGTAATTGGCCTATGTTCAGCAATCAATAGCTTTTCGAATTTAGGAAATATAACGGGAATTTCTGTGAGGTGCCGGCAATAGAATGTTCCCCTCCTCTCATGCCCGTGGATGAAGTAAGAGCCTGCTAAGGGATACCTCCGTAAGATGGGCAGCAGCGTCTTTCTGTGTATAAACATCCCGTACTGCGCTCGCCAATCCGCCTACCAAGCGTGTTGAGTATGGCAATTACCCCTCAAGATCAGTATGTGGAAATCCATGAGGGGGCTTTGTCCAGCAGTGGCAAAATTATGAGAATTTGTCTAATTAAACAAAACTACTTGATTATTGATTAATCATGAATCAACAGAACTGGGTGTAAAAACAAGTAAACATTATAAAGTGAAACAAAAACTCAAGGCTGCAAAGATATATTTAGGGCCTGAAACTATGCCTTGCGGGACTCCAATATTTATCCTTAGAAACGATCACCGCTGGTTTCTTATCCCTCAGCAGGCTTTTACTGCATCCACGGGCATGATAGAAGAGGTAATATTCTACTGCCGGCACTCCACGACACTTTATAATGTTTACTTGTTTTAACACTAAGTTCTGATGATGAGATCCATGATAAATCATGGGATATACTTAATTATGACAGGCATACATATATCAGTTTAGGGGTTTATAGCAAAAAATCAGTCGTCAGAATTTCTGAAATTTAATATTCTACTGCCGGCAGCCCACGGTACAATATGCATTATAATCGCCTATAGATAACCCTATCAGATATTCTATAAGCGATACCTATTGTACGACTGAGTGAGCAGAGGAACTTAGTCCAATAAGCCACACACGATTTGGCAACGTACGCGGACTGTTCCATTAAAGTAATACAGCGTATTATGGAGTCAGTAAGCACAGAGGTGTAAAGTAATATTTGATATAATTCAACGGTATTTATAAAGGTGTTAATTAATTAGGCAGTTTAGGATGAAATTAAACTCGGCTTAAAAAACTATTATAGATTATCGCCGTGGGGTGCCGGCAGTAGAATGATACCACTCCCCTTATACCCATGGATACAGTAAGAGCCTGTTAAGGGGTGCCTCCGGAAGATGGGCCGCAGCATCTTTCCGTGTATCAACATCCAGAACTGCGTTCGCCAACCCGCCTGCCAAGTGTTGTGAGTATGGCAACTATCCCTCATGCAAATCCATGAGGGACGCCTTATATAGATATAGTGTAGATATTAGTATTATTATAGATATAGTGATTCCTTAGTATAGATATAGTGATTCAAGAGAAAGGTTTATATGTATAATACATGAATAATGTAGTTGAGAAACAGCGATTCATTATTAGGCGGCATGATGGCCGAACGTTTTTGGGAATATTCTATTATATCGGCAGGACAGGTAATAAGCAGTAAAGTACTAAAGTTAAAGCATAAGAATTAGGGCAAAGAGCAAGTTTAAAATGTTAAAATACAGAGAGTTTGATAAAGTTCTTGTTTTAAATTGTGTTTCTCATATATTTGAGATTATTGCGTAGGACTGTAATACTTAATTGTCGAAATCCATTCAACCGTTTGGAAGATACGTGGGAATAAAAAAAATACAAACATATTTTTTTTTGACATAAAGTCCAATAATCCCTTTCGCAGGGGATCGTCGCAGGGTATTTCTCGAATGAGCCCTTCTTCAGGATAGTTGCTATACTCGCCACACTTAGCAGGCGGGTTGGCGATTGCAGTTCATCATATTGATAGACGGATATACGCTGCTTAACACCTTCCGGAGTTTATATCTATATAGCTTGATATTTTTACTGCATCCAAGGGCAAGAAAGGAGGCAACATTCTACTGCAGGCACCCCACGGCAAGAAAGAGCAATACCCTTGATATTATATTTTAATTATGAGCACGATTTTAATTGAAAACTCAGCACAATAATGAGTCAGTGCAGCGCATAATGCTGTGATTGATGTCGATAACCAAATTGGTTCCCACAAATTATACAACAATATACTGTATTATTGTCGAGCGAGTGAGCGATGCCGTGGGGTGCCGGCAGTAGAATGTTGCCCCTCCTCTCTTGCCCGTGGATGCAGTAAGAGCCTGCTTAGGGATACCTCTGTAAGATGGGCAGCAGCGTTCTTCCGTGCATCAACAAAGTACTGCGCTCGCCAACCCGCAGGCCAAGCGTGGTGAGTATGGCACCTACCACCCCGAGAAGTTCCATGAGCGAGGATTATCGGATTTTGATGAAATTTAAAACTTAACTTTTGATATAATATGGGGTAGTTGTAGGGGTTGTAAAGATCTATATCACACACTGGCTCGACAACGCCCTGATATTTTCGGTTTTAACTCACCCAGCACTCACCGATCTTACACACATGAAAAGCTATGTCCTCCCGCCCTTACGGCTCACATGACAGTTCCCATTGTGACAGTGACAGTTCGCTAACCAATACCGGTCAATACCCAGGTCACACGAGACATCGTATGTATGCGTATAGTATCACATACACTACATCCCTCCTTTGAGGATATATTTAGATTCATACCTACAACATTTTATACAACCACATATAATATTAATTAGGTGTAGGTAATACTTGAATTTATAAGTAAGGTTAGTTACCAAATCAAACATAAAAACTAAGTTTTCACATACACACTTACACTTGTAGTAGTTCAGTTCTTTAGAAAACAATAAATAAGTTGCATTTGAAATTTCTTCCTTTTCTCATTACACCATCAGCATCTTCTTTCTGCTCCTTGTCCAAGACAACCGCTACATAGTCCACTGTCTGTGGCCCTAGTCTTAAGAAGATAGTGGTTGAGATCACAGTATACCGTGATGATGCCCACCATCATCCGTAGGTCTTGTCTTGTCATATTAAAAAGCAGAGTATTAGTTATATTTTTGTTTCTCTCTGGAAGCATTGTTTTGTATGCTTGCAGTCCGTTCTGCGTTCCCATATTTTCTGGTGTTTCATTTTGAGCCTGGTTTTGATCTGTGCGGTCGGAGGTTTGCAGAGTGCCTTTCTGCTAGTTTTGTAGGGAACTGTGGCATTCTGCAACGGATTTAGACCTGGTGTCTGGTCTACCCAGTGCGTTTGTAAGTACGCTAAGTAAGTGGGGCGCCGTGGGGCAATAGAATACTGCCTCTCCTTGGCAGATTCTTACTGCATCCACGAACAAGATTGAAGGGGCAACATTACTGCCGGCATTGCGCGGCCAATCATAACAATAGTAGTAAATGTAGCCGGTAAATATCTATACTGATATTATAAAGAGGAAAGATTAACATTATTATTATATTATTGCGATTAGTATTATATAATCCCCCGCCGTGGGGTGCCGGCAGTAGAATGATACACCTCCTTTCATGCCCATGGATGCAGTAAGAGCCTGCTAAGGGATACCTCCGGAAGATGGGCAGCAGCATCTATCCGTGTATCAACATCCGACACTGCGCTCACCAACCCGCCTGCCAAGCGTGGTGAGAATGGCAACTACCCCTCATGGAGATCCATTCTGGAGGCCTGTGTTCATCAGTGGACGTTTTATGGCTGAAATGATGATTATATTATTATCATTATTTATTTTTTCAATTTCTGTGTGATTGGTCCAGCATTATTTGTTTTATTTATTTATTTATATTATTTGTAATTTGTGTGTTGTATTTTATAGGTTTGTAATGAATAATGAATAATTATAATTATTAATGAATAATAATGAATAATCCTGCTACATGTGGAAATTTGTGATTAGCCCTCAGTAACTATAATTCTTTGTCTATTAGTTTATAATCTAGCTGTTAATTTCCCAAATATTGTAAAAATAAAATAAAAATAAAATAAAATAAACTCAAAACTACTAGACTGATTTTCAAAATTCTTTCACCATTAGAATGCTACTTTATCCCTGAGTAGCATAAGTTATAGTTAATCCCCGCATTCCTTCGGAAACGCGGTTATATTCAATATTCATTTCTGAAGTAGGTATATCATAAATAACGTTTATACCTCTATAAAAGCAAGGACCATTAAATCAACGTATGTGAGCGATAACTTGCGAATATTCCCATATTTTCAAGTTTCATGCTAATTAATGATGAAATAGTCGTTCAGATATTCATTTTATTAGTTTGAAGTTTTAAAACGAATTTTTCACTTTTTACCAGATATGCTCTTTTCACCGAACTCGGCAGACTGAACTGAGAGGTTTTGTGGTTTTTACTAACCACGTTATAGTCCCAAAATAAGCAAAGCTTGTGCTATGGTGTTAATTTAAGGGCGGAGGATTGTGGTATATGCACTGTTGTGCGGGTAGGTTAAAAAGATTGGCTAAACAGATGTCATATCGGTATCAATACATTCAGCTATTACTCGCAACCACGTCGTTTCATTTGTGCTTCACTTATCCAGTATTTCACAGAAACAAGATAATTAAAATTATATACTTATCATACAAAATTTAAATCAATAATTACATTAAATTAAATTCATTTAATGTTTCAGATAACACGATCCATAGATTGGAAAAATAATGTCACGCAGCTAGTCATACAATTTTTAAACAATAAAGAGACATACACACAGAATAACCTAACAGATAGGTACATACACACAGAATTAATTTAAATAATTCTAAATTCAAAAAATACTTTATTCAGTGCGGCCGCAAGGACCTTATTGACGCGTCACAACTTACAAAATAAAACAACACAAATAAATAGAATAAAGCACATAATTGAATCTGTTCACTTCAGATGACACGCGAGTTAGGAAAAGAAGCGAACAAAAGAACCTAACTCGGTCGTTATAGTCATCATTTAACAATTTGATTTTGTCTTATGTTACGTTTGACGGAGTTGGAGCAGATTAATAAATTTGTTTGGCACAAGGGTTAATGAGACTTGGCATCCAGTGGTTTTGAAGACTGCTGCACGGTCTGTCAGCCAGAGTCCTTATCAGACAGTTGATGCTGCATGATGCTGGACAGGACAATTCACATACCATCATCTAGTCCCAAGCTAAGCAAAGCTTATGTTATGGGTACTAAGATGACTGATATACTTAATGTGTTATGCTACATAGATAGATATTTTTTATTATATATATGTAGATAAACATGGATCAATGTCTGGTCGAATTAAAAAATTTACTTAAAGATCTAAGGTGGGACATGATTGGTTTAGCAGAGGTAAGAAGATTGGGAGGAGAAACAATCGAGAGAAATGATAATATATTCTTCCACATCGAAGAGACGCAGGGGCTCTACAGCGTAGGTTTTCTCGTATATAGAAAGTGGAAGAATAATATTATTGCATTCAAAGGGTATTTAGATTACCTAAAACAAAACCTTGTAACAGACAAGGTTTTGTTTTAGGTAAAACGTCCACTAGTGAACACGGGCCTCCCTCATGGGTCTCCATGAGGAGTAGTTGCCACACTCACCACGCTTAGCAGGCGGGTTGGCTAGCTCGATTCAGGATGTTGATACACGGAAAGACGCTGCTTCCGGAGGTATTCCCTTAGCAGGTTCTTACTGCATCTACGGGCAAGAGAAGAGGTGTAACATTCTACTGCCGGCACCCCACGACTGTTTATTTAATAAAGCAAAAAGCTACATAGCAGCAGTGGACGTCGTACGGCTGAGATAGTAGTGTCACTCTAAGATCCAAATAATGTAATGTCTATCTTTGCTTGTAAGACTTTGTAGCTTTATTTTTCGATTTTATTTAATCTGGAAATGATCATCATCATCCCAGACGTAGTACATCCACTGCTAGATAAAAGCCTCCCGAATGGACCTGGTGATACTTACTCCAAGGCGTGGAATGTATGGACAACCCCTTATGATCAGCACTTGATCTAGAAATGTGCTTCTGGCCACGTGGTTCGACTGCATTGTCTGTGTGAAAAAATAATTTAAATTTTAAAATAGTTTAATTAACGTTTTTGATAAATGGTTTGATGTGTAGGAACAGATTTGTTTTATATTTTAAGGATTCCAATCCAAAATTCTCATTCAACCTATAAAAAGCAACTAAGTCCCTCTATCCATCTCAACAATTATGTTGTAAAAAGTTGTATGGAAATGTATGGCGGCAAAATTAAAACCTGGCATCTCAGTGAGTTATTATTGCCCTAGCCTTTTGATCTGAGCCGAACCTAAGTAAAAAACTCCTCAGATCCAGTTAAAACCAGTGTAAACCGAATCTCAACAAAATCACAAATCAACTACACTACGTAATATCAGACAGCATGAAATGTTCGTAAAAGTACACGTTCAACATCCCACGAGACGTAGTGAACGTAGTGAAACGTCAGCGGTACTACGTCGCTACGCCGCGGAGCGAGACGGAACGAACCCGAACGGAAAGGATTCAGCGGGCATTTCAGCCTACTTTCTATTACTGTATGTACTACTTAGGTACCGAGCGGTTGAAGAGGGTTTGTTTTTTATCCTTTTTATTATGCTGAACCAAAATTCAGGATTAGCAAGCACTTAAATTATATTGCCGTGAGATGCTGGCAGTAGAATGTTGCCTGCCTATCTTGCCCGTGGATTCATTAAAAATCTGCTAAGGGATATCTCCGGAAGCTCGGCATCGGCGTCTTTCCGTGTATCAACATCAGTACTGCGCTCACCAACCCATCTGTCAACCGTGGTTAGTATGGCATCAATCCGCTCATAATCAGTTCTTAGAGATCTATGAAGGCCTTTTTCCAGCTGTGGTTCGAAGGCTAAGACAGATAGATTTACTCTTTATTGTACGTACATAAAAATTATAATGTAATACTTAATTTGCTCGAACGGAATATGTCCGTCCGTAGTAGAGCAATGAAATAGTGGATATTATTGGAACTGGTTTTATATTCGACAAAGCAAGCCGTGCCTTATTATTCTCGTGTATGGATGCATTAGATAGTCTGTCTTTGAATACATTTAGACCTGTCCATTTCCATGTCAGACTAATCCATACGTGATAGGATGGTTTACAATACAGCTTACTATGAAATATCTGTTCTGCTCCAATTTCAAAACAACTAAAAAGCTAACTATTAAAAAGAACTGTGTTTTCTAATCACTTTATATCACAGTGTTTAAAACATGGAAGCGAACAGATTAATTCATGCCTTAATTATTTACGGGACATAAGATAAAATATGTTATTTTTATTGTAAGCCGACGTGTGATGTTTTGTAATTGCAAACTCTGGAAATAAATGAATGAATTTCTGAATTTCTGGTACAGCACCTAGCTGGACAAGCCTTAAGAGCTAGACATAATGCCGATAACCTTGCTAACGTTTATATCTCTTTCATCGATATGGATATATGGCGATGACCTTGCTAATGTCTAGCTCTCTCTCTTTCACACATAGTTACCACAACGTTTTGTTCCACACTGATTGTAGGGCTGGCATATGGCAGGGATTGCTCGTGCGGAACCTTATGGATCTCTAAGATTAGGAAGGGGTTGTTGCCATACTCACGCGATAGAGACGGGTTGGCGAGCACAGTAAAAGATGTTGATATAGACGCTGCTGCTTCCGGAAGTATCCATTGTCGGGTTTTTACTGCATTACTGCAAGAGAGGTGAAGCAATATTCTATTACCGGCACCTCACGGCAACAATTACCAATCATTACTTAAACAAAATGGCCGGCCTCTTAGATATCCACTTTTGTCCATGAAACGAGGCGCAGTGGAGTGGGTAAATGGCGCAATGATCCATTCAGCTCCCGAGTCGCCATTAAGTCAGCATTACCAATTAGCTCTCTTTATTTTAATTCCATTCCCTACAACAATGTCGTAATGGTAATAACTGCAGTTACCTTTTTCATCTTTGCGGAGAAATAACTAAGTAGGAAGTTCTTGAGCTTAAAATCTGGAGTTGTGGCGATGTGTGTGCGATTCAGTGTGTCAACGTAATTAGTGTCTTGATGATATCTAATTTATTATTTTACAGAATAATAAGATGAGTTCTTGAACAATAACAAATTTGATATACATAGTTTGAGTTTAAAAAAAAAATTATGTTATCCAATTAATTTGTTTTTTTCGACGCGAAAATGCTCATTACGCATCTCATTTAGCTCGAGGAAAGCTGAAAGGGCTTATTGGGCTCACCACTGGTCTTGGGGCTCCACTTGGCAACCTTCAGTGACTTCATGCATCGTTTTACACATAATTTACAATTTAAATAGTATCTAGTATAAACAAGGTTGACGACGTTACACCCATAGTTTTGTCAGTCGCGGAGACAATATGTGAAATATAGTCCTGCGTTGAGCTCTATTGTGTATTATTCCCCTGACAACTCCTTGACATCACGGAGAAGAACTTTGAGCCACTGCATTCTTAATACATATCCGAAGATACATTACTGTTCGCACTACACGTTGTACGGAAGCTTGAGGGGCAGAAAAAACGGAAAGCTAGCTAAGTTCGACACAATCCGCGCCTAACGAGCTGCTCTCTGGGTAATTAACTATTTGTTTCCAAAGTCAAAGAGTGGAGTTTTGCCCCGTTCCGGTCGGGGGTGAGTTTGCGAGCATAACAGATTTGTTGGCGGTTTTCGGAGGCGGAGTTTGTGGTGTAGTTATCTAATTTGCGTGTATTTATTATTCTGTTATTTTAGGTCATTTAATATCGCAATGATAATTCTCATGCATGTTTTAGATTTGAACTGGATTTAAACCCGCATTGACCACAGCGATCCTTCCGAAAGCCGAAAGTGCTCTAACAAATCTCTTGAAGTCGGCCCGAAAATTTGGATAACTTCATAATCCGTGATGCACCGATTTACCTGATGACTTTCTTCCGTGTAATTGGCTATTTGTTTCCACAGGTCAAAGAGTGGAGTTCTGCCCAGTTCTGGTAAATTTGTGAGCATAACAGATTTACTGGCGGTTTTGGGATGCAGAGCTTATGGCAAGTGCTGTAAGGAAGTCCTTTTAAATTTTTAAGATTTTTGCTACTTTAAAGATAATTAAAAAATAACATTGAAATATCCATTTAAATAGTAAAACCGCCGTTAAAATTGCCACACGGATGCAAGCAAATTTCTAGGTACCATAACAGTTTGCCATTGGTAATTGCATATAAAAAAAGGTTGACGGAAATGGCGCAAACACGCAAAGATACTATTTTATTAAATTCTCTTTCTCATACATTTGTGACTAATTAAATACCTGAAGTTTAATATTCGTTGCCTTGCACCACCGTCAAGTACAACGGCCCGAACACCCGCAACTAGAGTTTTTAACTTGATGAAAACGAAATGAAGTTTATAATAGAATTTTTTAACATGCAAAAGTCTTTGTCGTTGCGCGAACGCAGAACAGAAATGAATAAGCATTATTTAACTTACTTGTTAATTTTATTGTCAGAATGTAATTATGAACTTGTGGTTTGATTAAAACAATATCTGCAAGAATAATAGATCTCGGGTGCCTTCCGTGGCTCAGTTGGTGTAGTGGCCGACTGATACGCAGGACTTAGCTTCCCGCCATGGGACAAATGTTTGTAATTGATCTGCAGGTATTCCCTGGGTCTGGGTATGTTTCTATGTATCAATTATTTGGCTTATTGCTTTCTGTAGTACAAGCTCTGCTTAGTTTTGGACTAGATGGTGTTGTGTATAGTGTCCAGTTTTATTTATTTATAATTTTTTTATTATCTACAAAGACTTCTTACGCACATCTTACTCCAGATTCGCAAGGGATGGGACCAGGGAACGGACGTTGCAGAGATTTAACAGATGCTGCTGCCCATCTTCCGGAGGTATCCCTTAGGTACATATATGCCATGGGACCTCCGGAAGATGTATTTCTTTCTATTGTAAAGTACACCCCTGCCACTCTTGCTTCCATATTTCTCTCCATCCAAAGGTTGTTTGATTTTCCATTAAACCAATTGTTTATTGTTAGTTTTTTTAGTGTAATTTTTTAGGGTGTGCATTAAAGTGATTTGTATTGTACTTGACTCTAAAAGGGCCTACCAAAAAAGCCATCAGATGTTTGTTCCCATACAACTTTTATCTCCACCTTTAGCTATGCCACATGTCTACTAAGACCCTTATCTGTAAGCCCTGGCTTGGATTTTCAATAAAATTCATGTAAAAAGCCCACAAGGGAGGTGTTGCGTTCTGGTTTTTACTCATGAATAACAAAATATACAGCGGGACTTTCTACCAGAATATTAATAAAACTACTTACTCTCGCGACACCCGCACTCTGTTACTTTTTACGAGGAAAATGGTTTATTTAAGGTGTTCTTTATAAAGAACAATTATACTAAGCGCGTCGGGGGTGAAGCTTGGTTTTAAGGTTTCATCATTTAAGCCGTAAAACGTCAACTACAGGCCTTAATCATGGACCTCAATGAAGGGTTGTTGTTATACTCACCACGCTTGGCAGGCGCGTTGGCGAGCGCAGTACTGTCGAGGGATGTTGATACAAGGATAGACACTGCTGCCCATCTTCCGGAGGTATCCCTTAGCAAGCTCTTACTGCATCCACGGGCATGAGAGGAGGATTAACATTCTACTTCTAGCACCCCACGGCAACTGTGGTTGGACAGCAATCATTGCTGTCAAATGCCTGTTGCAAAACCTGTCGCGAGATACGTAATCACCCTGCCGGTGTACTCTGCGCCTAAACGTGCCTATAACGTATCGCTAGTGCATGTTTTCGTTAATTTCACGTCACAAAATGTATTAATTAAAACAGGGCGGGAATACTCACACGAATTTACGAGGTAATAAGGCTTCATTTCCGTGGGGTGCCAGCAGTAGAATGTTCCCCCTTCTCTCATGCCCGTGAATGTGCAGTAAGAGCCTGCTAAGGAATACCTGCGGAAGATGGGCAGCAGCGTCATTCCATGTATCAACATCCTGTACTGTACTCGCCAATCCGCCTGCCAAGCGTGGTGAGTATGGCAACTACCCCTCATAGTGATCCATGGGAGAGGCCTGTGCTCAGCAGTGGACGTTTTACGGCTGAAATGATGATGATGATGATGAAGGCTTCATTATAACCGCTTTATGCATCCGACTGTTGTTATGCATTAAATAAATAATGCTGGACAATTCACAGAGCATCATCTAACCAAGCAGAGCTTGTGTTATGGGTACTAGATAACATTAGTTATCTGTCACTGTTTTTCTACATATAATAAAAAAAATCTATTTTTGTAGTATAATGTATTAAGTATATCAATACATAATTCATTATACTAAATAGATAACTAGATTTTTTTTATTATATGTAGAAACACATCCAGAACAGCCTTCTGCCTATATTTTGTAGATATCCCTTGGCATATTATTTCTGCATCCTCGGGCAAGAGAGAAGGGGCAACATTCTATTGCCGGCACCTCACGGCGATTAGCCACTCGAAAGTCCAGCTAGTAAACCGTCCGGCCGCGCCGCGCAGTAAAATAGATGACATGTTGTCTAAATAACTACTAAGCCACCACCCACCCAGTTGCTGTGGGGTGCCGGCAGTAGAATGTAGCCTCTCCTTTCTTGCCGGAGGACGCAGTAAGAACCCGCCAAGGGATATTTTCAGAAGATGGGCTGAAGCATCTTGCCGAGTATCAATATTTCGTACAGCGCTCGCCAACCCGCCTGCCAAGCGTGGCGAGTATGGCAACAATAATCATGAGGGGTCATGATCAAGTACTTGAATTACGAGTTAGTTTTTATCTGTGGGGAGGGGTCTATGGCCCGAATGGACGGCCTACGTCTGAGATGATGAAATAACTGCTAAAGCTCGAATGAAACGCCTACAAATGGAAATATAGAAAAACTTGTAGAGCGTTTACACGTACTTAGCAAATTTGACTGTAGTTAAAAAAAATATGAAAACATGTAGAGCGCCTCTAGCGGACAGTTTGGTATGAAAATACGCAGTAAACTATACTGCACCTACTGTGGTTTGATCTTAATTTGTTTAGAATTTGGTACCATGAATTACAAATCTGACAAATGTCATAGTAACGTGCTATTACTACCTTACTACTGTAGTAACGGCAGGCGATCTAGCAGTGACAACTCATGGTAGACACACAGAAGTAGGCCAAGTAGTTAGCCAATTATTTAAGCTGGCATGTACTCGTACGAGTGAAACTAAACGCGCACAAAGTACGAATGAGTTATATACCCGCTATCTATGCCCTGCGTGGGGTCTATTCCACTTGGCTCCTAACTTTACACAATCAATTTTGAATATTTGTATCTATAATATTTAATTATGTTTGTCTGTAAGGCATATCTGAAGGCACCTTAATGAGGTATTTCTTTAGGCGTGGGGTGCCGGCAGTAGAATAGGCATCATTAATGATGTTATGTTATGTAGGTATTATACGTACTCTTAATTTGCCTGTGTTTATTCTTTGTGTGTTGTGTTTGTATTTATACCTCGATATTTACATATATCATATTATAGCTGTGCGTACAAATGTTTATTTTACAATCAAGATCTAGTTTATAAATTTTATTTTACTTTATTTTGTATATGGTTGTAAAGTGTATTGTACGATAAATAAATAAATAAATAAATACGGCTAAAAATCCTCCGGAAAATGGACAGCACAGTCCTATGGCTGACATTTTTATTTTTATTTATTTTATTCGGGAAAACAAACATAGACATGGTAATATGGTATTTTTATTTATAAGGCATGGTTTAAGAGACCTAAGCTTACCGTAAAACAGTTTGTAACTAGCACTGTTCTAATTATTAAAAAAGCAGAAGTATAAAATAGTTACATATATGGAACCACTGCACATAATGTTGCCTAAACTAAATTTGAAACGTTGAACTGCTGCGAAAGTTAAGAAAACTGTGTAACAGAGGCTGCGCCCACCTCCAATTTAACGAGTTTTGGCTAAATGTGTAAATTTTGTTGAGTTTTGTCTATACTAATATTAAAAGGCTGAAGAGTTTGTTTGTTTGGTTGAAAGCCCTATAATTGCCAGCCACTTCAACGTGCTAATCCGTTTGGGTAATCGGTGACCCGAGTTCTTCCACGTATCTCCTGATTTCTAATTCGATCCCGTAGATAAACTCCGAACATAGCTCTCAGTTATTTGGAGTTTAGGTTAGACTTTTCTAGAAAATTTTCCGGTTTTCCAATTTCCAATTTTTTTTAACAAATTGTTAGATATTCCTTGGATTTCTGCCTATTGTAATTTGGCTTGCGAACTGCGGACTTGTCTCCGGCTTACTACAGTAGATGGTAAAGCCTAGAATATAATACATTATTTTTGACTGCCTTCGTGGCTCAGTAGGTCTCATAGCCGACTGATACGCATCAGGTAGCGGGTTCAACTCCCGCCAAGGGACAAATGTTCGTAATTGATCTGCAGATATTTCTCCCGGGTCTGGGTATTTTCTATGCATGATAAAGTATGTGTTTACAAAAAAAATATTTAATCATTCTATCTATCAACTGGTTTCCGTAGTACAAGCTTTGCTTAGTTTAGGACCAGATGGTGTTGTGTGTAGTGTCCAGGGTGATTTATTTTATTACTTATTATTTAATTTTTATCCTAAATAGTCATGACGTTGTTAACTTTGACAGAGGATGGTGGGGGTCTGCAAATGCTGGGGATGGTTGGAAGACTTTAGGGGACACCTTTTCCCAACAGTGCGACCACAGTTTAAATAAAAAAATAATAAAAAACTATCATTATTAGATTTTGAAACCATTAAAAAACTTCCGGGATCTCGTCTCGTCATCTCGTCGCACTTATTTTTTGAATGTTATTGTTTCAAGGTAAACGTGGGATGGCGGTAGTAAAATGTAGCTCTCCTCTCTTGCCATGCCAGGATCTGCCAATATCTCCAGAAGATGCGCAGCAGCGTCTTTCAGTGTATCAACATCTCGTATTGCGCTCGCCAACCCGCCTGCCAAGCGTGGTGGTTATAGCAATAAGTCAAGAACGTCCTACGGCTGAAATGATGATGACGAATTTTTTAAATTAAAATGGTCAGATGCGTACTGAGGGGGGCCGCCTGCGAACAAACCAATGCAAGAAATTAATAATGCAGGTGCCAACTGTAACACACCCAAAATTAGGTTTAATTCAGCACGCGCCCGTTATCAGCAATATTCCACCGTTCAGTTTGTATTTACGTGCCACAATCCACTATCTATCTGCCCCAGTTATCTTCTCCTATCTTCGATCAGTTTATGAACTCGTAAGTTCAGGTCAAAATATTTGCGCGAAAATGCACCTAAAGCCGAGTACTTATTAGCGAGCTGTAACCGTAACTTGGGTGATACAGTTACGAGGTTCTTTTGTTACGGTTTAGACTCATGACGTCGTCGTATTAACCGGCAACCGCCGGCTCGCTTTGATTCGCTCATGTGGCGCTCGTTGCAGAAATTCATTAGTTTATTTCCATAGTTTGCAATTACAAAACATAGACACGTCATCTTACAAAAATAAAAATAAAAACATTTTAATCTTATGTTAACAGGAAATAAGGCACATGAATGAATCTGTTCGCTTCCCTGTTTTAAGCACAGTGATAAGAAGCGATTAAAAAATACAGTTCTTTTTAATAGTTAGTTATTTTAGTGGTTTCGGAGATGGAGCAAATTTCATTCCAAGCATTATTGTCTTCTAGATAATCAGATATTTTATAGTAAGCTTTATTATGAAGGATACATTTTATAACTTTTTTGAAGTTATTGATAGAAAATTGCTACATTTCTATAGGAATTTTATTGTAGAAGCGTGTACACTGCCCTCTGAAAGATACACTGACCTTACGTAGCCTAATAGTGGGCAACGCGAGTTTTTCTTTATTTCTAGTATTTACATTGTGCATATCACTTTTCTTAAGAAAAACTATTTATATTTTTGTTTGTATACAGCGGAATTTCATAAACATATTCACAGGGAACTGTTATTAAATAATTTTTTTAAATTTATCACCTAGCGATTCTCTGGGGCCCATATTGTAGATTGCACGAACAGCCTTCTTCTGCAGCACTTAAACATTGTTTATATGTTTAGCTCCAGCGCACCCCCACAACACTATGCCATAAGACATGATACTACGAAAATAGCTAAGGTAAACAAGTCTAGATGTACGTAGCTATGTCTTTGAGGTAACGAACTTTTGTAACTGCATATGCAGCAGAACTGAGCCTGTTCGATAGCTTATCTAACTCTATGTGCGGACCCAATTAAAGCTTATTATCTAAGGTGATGCCTAAAAAGACAGTGTTAGCTACAACTTCTAGGTATTCACCTTTCATTTGAATGTCTGCCTTAGTATGTTTTACTATAACGACCGAGTTAGGCTCTTCTGTTCACTTCTTTTCCTAACTCGCGTGTCATCTGAAGTGAACAGATTCAATTATGTGCTTTATTCTATTTATTTGTGTTGTTTTATTTTGTAATTTGTGACGCGTCAATAAGGTCCATGCGGCCGCACTGAATAAAGTATTTTTTGATTCTTGATTCTTACATTTGGAAATGAAAATCTGATACATTTAGTTTTGTTTTCATTAAGTAATAGATTTTTAGAATTGAATCAATGGACAACTTTAGAAATTGCATTATTCACATTGTCATTATTGATTGTACGGCGTTTCATTTTGAACAAAGGTGAAGTATCATCAGCGAATAAGACAACCAAGTGATTATCCTAATAAGATATGGCAGATCATTATTATAGATATAAAAAAGGAATGGTCCAAGTATGGATCATTGTAGCACACCCATTGAAACCACGTACGGTTGCGTGAAACGTTACAGTTATAGGTATAAGTACCTTGGGTGTGATGTACCGGCAGTAGAATGTTACCCCTCCTCTCATGCCCGTGGATGCAGTAAGAGCCCGCTAAGGGATACCTCCGGAAGATAGGCAGCAGCGTCTTTCCGTGTATCAAAATCCCGTACTGCGCTTGCAAACCCACTTGCCAAGCGTGGTGAGTATGGCAACTACCCCTCATGGAGAGACATGTGTTCAACAGTAGAGTTTTTACGGCTGAAAAGAAGATGATGACTTAAGTACCTTGTTATCGTCGGCGTGTTGCTAGCCGCACGCGAACCCCTCGCAGCACGTTCGCGAACCACACACACAATGTTTTGGTAACAGAATATGCAACGGTTACGGTTACGGCTCGCTAGTGGGAACCCAGCTTAAGACAAACAACGTGCGAGGCAAAGTTTTTCGATGTGAGTCGCGACTCACTTTGTTCGAGGATACAGTTTAGTGCGACTTTTCAGTTCTAACATTAAACGTTAGTTTTGTGTTCTTTTGCATGTTGATTATATTTTTTTGCATGGATCTCCAGTTACTTATCATCAGGAGGCTTGTGCCATACTCACCACGCTTAGCAGACGCGTTGGCGAGCTGTACGAATGTTGTTACACGGAAAGACGCCGCTGTTCATCTTTTAGAGGTATCCCTTTTCAGATTTTTACTGCATTCACGGGCAAGAGGGAGGGGCAACTTTCTACTTAAAAATGAATTCCATTTATAAATGAATCAGTACGCACAAATCTCTGTGAATCCCTGGTTTTGTCTAAGCTCAATTATTGTGACACAGTTTATGGCCCTTGTATACTGAATCGTACAGCAAATCTCATTCAAAGAGTTCAGAATGCATGTGCTAGGTTTATTTTTCACATACCACCATACACACATGTCACTCCATATCTTAATAATGGTAATCTTCTGAAAATGGCTGGTCGTAGAAAACTTCATCTTGCAGTGCTTCTTTTTGGAGTAATAAACACAAAGTGCCCTAAGTACTTATATGATAAACTTGACTGGGCTGATACCAAATCAAGGTATCCTAGTAGAGCATGTACCTCAGTTTTTTCCACACCAACACACAGGACCATGGCTTTCCGTGGGTCTTTCAAATTTGCTGCCACAAGGTCGTGGAATGTAATCCCACCACCCCTCCATGCTGTAAAATCAATTAACACATTTAGAACTAATTATAAAAAACACCTACTTAACAAACAAAAGCAAAATAAATAAATTATTGGACAAAAAAGATATACACATAAATAAATAAATATTATATACATATTTATATAATTATAAAAGTAAGATTAGTATAATTAGGTAATTTCTAATTCCAGCTGTAAAACATCCACTACTGAACACAGGCCTCCCTCAGGCCATACTCACGGTACTTAGAAGGCTGGTTTGCAAGTGCAGTATGGGATGTTGATATGCAGAAAGATGCTGCTGCCCATCTTCCGAGGGTATCTCTTAGCGGGCTCATGCTGTTTCCTCGATACACATAGGAGTGGGGGTAACATTCTACTGCCGGCGACCCATGGCAATATTTTATATCATTCTATAATATTTTATTTTATAAAATTATAATATGAAGGCACTTACCTTATACTATATGCACGTTATGCTCGTGAGTTTGGTGAACCCATTCAGAAATCTCCCGCTGGCATCTCAAATCGTGCACAAACGCCACCCATCCATCTGCCCTTCATGTCTGCCAAAAATCCACTATAGCAGGGGTGCATGGGACTGAAAACAAGCTTGCTTGCTTATTGCACATTCTCACAATGTTTTTATGTAGGTTTGGAAGATCAACTTGATCATTCTTACCTAAGGACTTTGCACGACAGACTTGCCTAGTGGACCACTATTTTCTTGATTTCTTCCTTCTTGCTTTGTGTTTCCCGTTCTCGCTTTTTAACAATAATAATCACTTGCACACTGTAGGTAGCCCAAGACATTTTATGTACATATAAAATTTCAAATTTTTTCATGCACTTTCTAACGTCCCTCACCCTCATATGGCTGCTAAACAGGTGTCAGACCGGGCGCGTCAGTGTCTGTCTATCAGGTTGGCACGGCTGGCTGACAAATAGACAGACATACCTAATCCTGGTGTTGCCTGTCTGGCAGCTTTTTGAGCGTGACAGATTTTCTTTTAATTTGTTTTCTGTTTCATAAATGTACCGTAATCTTTATTATTATTATTTTGTAAGGTTTTTATATTTGTGTTTTTGTTTTGTTTGTATACGGTTTTATTGTTTGTTTGAGTTTGATGTTGTTTTGTTTGAGTTTAATGTTCCTTTCCTGTCTCCTTCTTCTCCGTGGTCGTGAATTCACCCAGGGCCCCAACTGAAAACCAGCGTAGCGTCTGAGCCTGGCCAGGTGCTACACAATGCTGAGTTGGGGACCCATTTACCCGCGCTACATCCTTTTCTTCCTGTCCGTATTTTATTGTTGAGTTTTATTTGTGTTCTTTGTTTGTTTGTTTGTATGTGTAATTTTAATTTTTAATTTTTATTTTCTTTGTGTATAATCTGTAATGTGCGTGTGGTAAATAAATGATTTTCTTCTCTTCTTCTTCTTCTACTGTCGGCATCTCACGCCACTGCCGGCACCTTACGGCAAAATGCCGGCACCCCACTCTCCCATATTAGAGAATGTTAAGATATCTATACACTCTTACGTTACACCATCACAATTATCATCAAATTACGAAATAAAACAACACAAATTAATCGAATAAAGCACATTGAATCAGTTCACTTTATATGAGTTAGGAAAAAAAGCGAACAGAAGAAACTTAGAACCTAACGCGGTTGTTATAGTCATCATTTAACAATTTTCTTTTGTCTTATGTTACGTTTTGCGGAGTTAGAGCAAATTTTGTCCCAAGTGGTTTTGTCCTCTAGGTAATCTGATATTTTATGATAGCTTTATTGCAAAGATTGCGTTTGATAGCGTTTCTGAATTTATTCAATGATACTTCTGCAACTCACTTGGGATTCATTTAAGTCTTTTTTTGTTGACTATTACCATAATTGTCACTATGGTGGTAAAATAGTTACATCAACGCCATTATGTAATTTAGCTGTCTCATCTCTTTTTCCATGTCGTTCCCTCATTGTGACGCTGATCTTGATCAGCGTCCTGCTACAGCTTCCTGTTTTAGAGTTTGTCTCAATACACTCCTGCCTTCTATCTTGTGTAGGGCTGCGCTGACCGACATCTCTAGACTCTTAGAGACCTAGTCTGACCAGCGTTTTGGGCTTCCACGGGGTCTTTTGCTTTCGAACTTTCCCGTGACTATCAGATGTTCCAGGTTGTCGGGGTTTCTGCAAGCTATATGGCCGAAATATTGCAGAATTCTGTGTAGGCAATAATTTAGCATAAAAGGTTTTACTGCAACGTGTACATGGATGGTACCCACATCGTCAAAACGCAGACATTCGGCCGCGCTGCGTGCGCGGGTGGCCACCGCAAATCAGCGCCGGCCGATGTCATGCGGTAGGCGCGCCCAATTAGTGATGTTTTAATGTCTGCCTAAATGTCCATTGGGCTAGGATTCCTGGAAAGGCTGAATCAACCCTCAATGATGCGCCTGCCGCACCATCGATGAACCGCTGGTAAAGAAAGAAAGAGAAAGAAAAAAAATCTATTTATTGATCCACATACACAAACGTGCCGTGGGGTGCCGGCATTAGAATGTTACCCCTCCTCTCTTACCCGTGGGTGCAGTAAGAGTCTGTAAAGATATATCTTCGGAATATGGGCAGCAGCGTCTTTCCGTGTATTAACATTCCGTACTGCGCTCGCCAACCCGCCTGCCAAGCGTATAGCGAGTATGGCAACTACCCCTCATGGAGATCGATGAGAGAGGCCTGTGTTCAGTAGTGGACGTTATACGGCTGAAATGATAAAACACAAACAAAAAACATACCCAAAAATAAACAAAAAACATAATTAATATAAAAATAAAAAAAAGATTTATAGTTTGAGTTTGAGACCAAAAGGTCCTGCCTCAGCATAACGTTGGTCCTTATATTTATAATGGACCAACGCTGGTACTCTGGCAGGACCTTTGGTGCGTGTCGACACGTTATAATAATCCACAATTATAAAACTAAATACAAAGTAACACAATTAAAAAAAAAATAATACAACAAATTTACAAACATTAAAAAACTCTCACACTATAGGATAAAAAACTTAAACTAGTAAAAATACAATAAAAATAAATTATTTTCTACACGGGGGGATATAGGGCACTTAACATATGCTTGTCGTAACTTAATATTTATGAGAATCTTTATGAACTGTTATTTAAAAAAAAGCTTACCGTGGGTGCCGGCAGGAGAATGTTGTCTCTCCCGTCTTGCCTGCGGATTAAGTGAGTAATCTCTCAAGGGATACCTCCGTAAGATTGGCAGCAGCGTCTTTCCATAAATCAACATCCCAAACTGCGTAATGAGTATATGAGCATACTCACCACGCTTGGCAGGCTTGTTGGTGAGCGCAGCACGGGATGTTGATATACTGAATGACTCTGCTGCTCTTATTCCAGAGGCAACCCATGGCAGATTCTAGGCTTCATCCACGGACAAGAAAGTAGGGGCAACATTCGCTTCTAAAAATCTTCATTTAGAACATTTGATCTGAAACAGTCCTAAAACATTGCGGTGGGGTGCCGGCAGTAGGATGTTTCCCCTCCTCTCATGCCCGTGGATGCAGTTATAGCCTGCTAAGGGAAACCTCCGGAAGATAGGCAGCAGCGTCTTTCCGTATATCAACATCCCGTACTGCGCTCGCCAACCCGCCTGCCAAGCGTGGTGAGTATGGCAACTACCTGTGTTTTGTGGACGTTTCACGGCTAAAATGAATGAATGAGCCCTAAAACAAAGCTATACTTTAAACAAATCGTCAGTATATCTCCACTTTGCACGTCTCGTAAGTTTACCTCAACGCAAACATAGCAGACAACCTTCCATAGCTGCCGCAAACCGCGGGTTAATATTTATCTAAAGTTAACTAAATATAGAATTCTGCACGGATGACTGTTTAACCGCTCCGCTGTTCCAGCAGGGTTCCGTGTTTGAACTGACTAGCAGACAGATTTTCAACCTAAAGATTTTGTTTTGAGTTTCTGAGCGCTAGTTAAATTATTTGTTCTAGGAAATTGTTTGAGCTAGGGACTATGTTATTCATAATACGTGGTAATATCTTACATATTATTTATTTATACAAAGTGCTTAGTTGTCTCGATAATACAGGGTGTATCATGTCCGAAAGTCATGGGTTAGATACCGGCCGTGCACCAGTCGAATTATCTTTCTTGAAAAATGTATGTGCACACTGCACACGTGCTTTAACGGTGAAGGAAACATCGTGAGAAAACCTGCGGCTTAGTTAGCCTCAGAGGTTATTGACCTGTTCTTTCCTTTAACTTACGGCTAAGTTGAGAGTATGGTATAGGTGCTGGGCAAGCCTAATCCATCAAAAAATATCCCAGGTACTGAAGCGTCCCGTACAGCATGATTACCAGTTGCTGACGCTGTATAAATCATCTATAATAGATACAAAGGCTTAACTACCTTTAAAAATGTGTAGGTACTAACCCAAAAGGAGGATGCTGACCACCCCAAGGAACAACTTCAGTTTACGACTTTCCAGGATTCAGTAATTTTCATTAAGGAAAAGCCCACGAAAGTGTTTAGTTCAACAGCTGATTAAACAATAATGACAACTAAACGCCAGCTGATTCTTGATAGGTTCGTTGAACTCCGCAAAAAGTAGACGCTTTCACGTAGAGATAATAATACATAATCTACTATATTTATACTTAATAATCTACGAAATATATACTCGACATCAAAAATGTACAATCAAAGGACTGTTTCAAGCAACTTACCCGCAAGCACTTTCTTGATAAAATATACCCGTAGGTTCATCATCATCTCCCCTTGCTTAACCCTCGGCTGTTCTATTGTGAAGTGTAATTTGATTAAATTATGTTATTTTCTGTTTGTTTAGTTTTTAAGTAAGTACCATTATAGCACGCCAACCACACTCTAAACTACAGTTTTGGCTGGTAGATAATGCTTTAGAATTAAGCCCACCTTTTGTCATTGTGCATTAAAGTATTAAATAATTAATAGTTGTTTTGTTGTTTAAATAGTTGTAAAAACACTTGCAGACAGATTAAAACTCGGTTCTGATGAACTATTTTTAATTCCTCATGAATTAAATAATTGCCTGCCGTGGTGTGCCGGCAGTAGAATGTTACCCCTCCTCTAAAGCCCGTAAAAGAAAAAAGAAGAAAAAAGCAGTAAGAGTCTGCCAACATCTCCGGAAGATGGGAAGCAGCGTCTTTCCGCGTACAATATCTTATACTGCGCTCGCTTACCCGCTTGCTAAGCGTGGTGGGTGTGGCAATAGCCCCTCGTTATTTTCGGATCCATGAGGGAGGCCTCTGTCCAGCAGTGGACGTGGACAGTTAGTCTAACGGCTGAGATGATAATGATGATGACGAAATAACTATAAATTGTCTACTGGAGTTCCTCAAGGGTTAGTTATTTGCTCTCAATCCCACTCATATTATAAAGCCGAAAGTTTGTTTGGAGGTTTGTTAGGTACCTCTTCACGCAAATACTACCCAACGGATTGAGCTGAAATTATGCACACGTATATCTATACTGGTATATTATTACTGGCTCACATCTGTGAGCCAGTAATAGCACATAGGCTACTTTTTATCTAGGTACAACGCATGCAAAGTGGCGGGCACAAGCTAGTGTAATATAAATCGGTGGTTGTGTTTTTTAATACACTAACGAGTATTTTTTTTTTCTTTTTTACTTGTTAAGTCAGTTTTTTCGTTGATAAATTAAAGAATTATGTCTTATCATTGCTGCAGCAACTATGGGGGCAGTAGAAAGTTGCACCTCCCCTCTTACCAGTAGATGCAGTAAGAGTCTGCCAACACCTCCGGAAGATGGGCAGCAGCGTTTTTCCGTGTATCAACTCTCCGTACCGCACTCACCTAACCGCCTGCCAAGCGTGGTGATTATGGCAATAATGATCACGATCAGCACATGTCCAGCAGTGGATATCCTACGGCTGGGGTGATGATGCTAGCTGCAGGAAGGATGCACGAAGTAGACACTCACTCAGTCTTTTATTTCATTTCTTGGTGGTAAAATATGTTTATAGCAACATAATAATATTTAATTAATGGAATCAGGCGTTACTTTGCGGAAATCCATAACAATATGAATGATGGATGATAATGAAAATATTTAGTTTTAATTCCGCTTATGCTGAGATGCAGGAGCACCGCCCTCCCGCCCGCTAATTATGCACATGCAGGGAGAACTAGCTTGTCAGTGCAGCATGCATACCCAAACCCATACGACGACACGTGTTTCGCCTCTCCGCGAGGCATCATCAGGTGAGACGCTGAGGTGTTGACTGGTCGGCGCCGGCGGCGTGCGGCGGCCGAAAAATATTATTTCGCTGGAACGAAAATTATATTGTATTATGAAATATATTTTCGTTCAAGCGAAATAATATTTTTCAACCTGTAGAGCACACCTAACATTTAAATGATATTTTTTTGCAAGCCTGTCTGTAAGAAGCCTGGAAGCCTACAAATGGTGTAACTACATAATTAAAATATCACAATCGAGTTTTGAAAAAATAGGGCCACCTCTGAAACATGACTTACCTACCTTAATTTTAATATAAATTTTATATTTTTTTTTATTATAAATTTTATAATTTTTTTTGCAGGTTTTTTTTCACGTTTGACAAAATCCATGTTTAATGAGACTTTCTCGCGTAATTACCTTATTTTATTATATCCCGACGTTTCAAATGCCCTGCTGCTCTCATGGTCACGGGTAGACTAGGGCAGGTTATGCGATAAAGTCCCGTTAATCAGTTTTAAAATTATGTCTACAGATCTCGAAAGTTTACAAAGTACTATGACTTACCTTGAAAAAATAATCATCAAAATCCATTCATAATTGGCGTCAGACGCCGGCCGGTGACTGAACGAAGTTTCGCTCCTTCTGGGAGCGCGCGGACGCCCGTGACCGGGAGCAATAACAAAGACTTTGTTCTGTTTATTTTAGGGATTATAATGGCTTGTCATCTTTTTTGACATTTGATCCCTAACAAAATAAACTATACTCCGAATGAGTCAATTGAACACGTATTGATGCTTCGAGTTCGTAAAAATCGCCCGCCCCCTCCACACCGCGATCCTTGAAGATTCCATTTCTATTTGATAAGAAAGCTTTAATGGTTAGCGCTTTAATGCTTTAAGTGAAGTGAAGAGATTAAATTATTATTTAATTTTATTCTTTAATAGTTAATCTTACACGTATTTTTACACATTTTGTATTTTAACGATGTTTTTACCAAGCTAATGTTATTAAGGCTCTCCCACATTTCCATTTCCGGCCTCATTACTGCATCTTGTTAGCTGCATTGTGGCTGCACTAACTAGATGAATTCCCCTCTTTAAATAATTATTTATATTTGTATTGTTTTATTTTGTGTTTTCTGACGCGTCAATGAGGTCCATGCGGCTGCACTGAATAAAGTATTTTTTGATTCTTGATTCTAACAAACCGCAGGGTGCAGCAGTAGAATGTTACCCCTCCTCTCATGCCCATAGATGCAGTAAGAGCCTGCTAAGGGACACTTTAAGAAAATGGGCAGCAGCGTCTTTCCGTGTATCAACATCCCGTACTGCGCTCTCCAACCCGCCTGCCAAGAGGCGGGTATGGCAACTACCCCTCATGGAGGTCCATGAGGGAGGCTTGTGTTCAGTAGTGGACGTTTTACGGCTGAGATGATGATAATAGTTAATCTAACATGTATTTTTACCCATTTTGTATGCACGCCCACTTTACGATGTTTTTACCAAGCTAATGTTATTAAGGCTCTCCCACATTTCCATTTCCGGCCTCATTACTGCATCTTGTTAGCTGCATTGTGGCTGCACTAACTAGATGAATTCCCCCCTTTCTAGCACGCCCATTGTGGCCTCGCAAGCTCCCGGGGAAGCTTGACTTTCCTTGCCTTTTGTTGGGTTCCATTTTTTTGAGACTTCTTTCAAGTTTTCAGCAAGGAATAAATGTGGGTAAAATACATTTTAGTCATCCCATAATTGTTTCAGTTACTTTTACGTATTTTTTGATGATTGAGGTTAGCAATCCCGCTCCGGCTTTTCGCGTAAATTTTCTGAAATAATATTTCCGTGGGGTACCGGCAGTAGAATGTTACCCCTCCTCTCAGGCCCGTGGATGCAGTAAGAGCCTGCTAAGGGATACTTCCGGAAGATAGGCAGCGGCGTCTTTCCGTGTATCAACATCCTGTACTGCAACTGGACGGAATATGGCAACTACCCCTCATGAAGGTCCATAAGACAGGCATGTGTTCAGAATTAGACGTTTTACTACTGGAATGGATGGATGATCAGTCTTTATTGACCCACTGCTGGGCATAGACCTCCCTTTGCTTTTGACATTCACCTCTATATATGTATTAAGTCATATATTATTTATATTATGTCATGTGTTAGTATTAAGTTAAGTAAAATAAAGAGTTATCTATCTATCTATGTCTATATTAAGCCAGGTGCAACCCACGGTCTTCTGAACATCGTCAACCCATCGGGATGGTGGACGACCCTTTTTTCTGTACCTTTCTTCCGGCCCCCTGAGTGAGACTGAGTTTCACCGCTTTTTTCCACCTGTCGTCACTTCGTCTGACCAGGGGACCTGCCCAACTCCATTTGAGCCCATTGTTTAAAAATATTACCGATCAAGGCTAGGGTTTCGACCGGAGTTTATACTGTGACACAAAATAAAAACTTACTTAATAATTACGCGTTCGCGTCTCTTACTAGCAACGTCATCGTTTGTTTGCTGCGCGAATTTTATTTCTAAAAGTGGTAAAATCCGATAAAACTGTGTAGTGACTTGTACAGTTGTGTGACTGGTGGAACATACTATCTAGTGACAGTTATATTGTGTAGATTGACCCAGCGGTTCTGGATATATAAGCAAATCACTTAAAAGTTTTGTCAACCGCTTGCGTACTATTAACTCGCTCGCTTTGTTCGTGCTCCGCGTGAGTCATCACCAACGGCCGCCGCGCCGGGGACCGCTCGCTCGCTTCGTTCGAGCCTCGCGTGAGTCATCACCAACGGCCGCCGACGACGCGGACCGCTCGCTCCTTCGCTCGGACCGCGTGAGTCATCACATCACCTACGGCTGCCGCGTGCCGCATAGTGCGTACTACTTGCGCCGCGCGCTTACTACTACATCTTCTGTGGCACGGACTTTTCTACTATAACTGAAAAGTGTCGGTGGACTTATAAAACTGCACAAAAGAACGAACGAGTATCATAAATTTACATCGTAAAGGCCAACCATAATTTTGACTAAACATCTAAGGTCAAATTGGTCGAGCGGTGACATAACGCGGATCACACGCAGAAGACACTGGAAACGAATCCTCCAGGAAAGAGCTGCAAATTTTGCGCGAATATTTTTCCATTCAAGCTCATACAACGCCATTACGCCATTTAACACAAGGAAAGTTTCGAACCATAACAAAGTCGTACTCACTAAGGTTCCAACCACAACTCAACTGTATCCAAACTACAGGCCTAGCGAGCTTAGTACTGAGAACATCCACAAGAGGGCACTATGAGTAGTATCAATATGAGTTGCGGGGCCTGCAACTCGATAATGTTAGAATCAGAGGATGGATTGGCATGCACTATACAAAGTTGCAAAAAGTTGTACCACCAGGTTTGCGTCGGAGGTTACAAAGCATCTCCAGGTTCATGGGTTTGCCCAGAATGCCGCTGCGCGCAGAAGAAAGGTGGAGACAACAGTCTTACCCCTGTCGGCGTTGGGAAGAAAACCAGTACAAATCGCGACCCTAATGTTACTCATAGAACGAAAAAGATAGTGCCGATATCTCCGATTTCTTCGGATGAAGAGCCCACAAGTAAGGAAGCGACCGTGTTGCAGCTTTCAGTAGAAGTTCGCAGCTTGAGGCAGGAGGTATCTCTATTGAAAGATCAACTTGCTCTTGCTATTACAATACTTACCAGCTACGACACGAAACTAGAAGGTTATTCTCAGCAGGTACAAGCACTTCATAAGAGGTATGAGCAGGCTGGGAGTATTCCAGAAGCTATCCACCCAAAACCGACCAGGGCACACGCGCAAACTCCAGTAACGCCCCCCCGCCCAATGAACAAACCAGCAGGGAAATCAAGACCGGTCATAGCAAACCCCCAGACACCAGTAGTGCCACCACGTTCAGACACTGGCACCCGCACCAAAGGGATGCAGCATCGTGCAGGTGAAACTGCTTCCGGTGCCTGTGAATCGTCGGGTTCAACTCTTATCCTAGACCATGGACTAGAAGACCAGCGGCAGGGGACGGAAGCAAGAAGAACCTGGAGGCCTGCCTCACTGTGTGGTACTGCGGGCCCGACTGTAACAACACTGAAAGCCGTGGAGCCCCGGAGCTATGTCCACCTGTGGAATATGGAGTCGAGCGCTGAAGAGATCCGCACCTACCTTCGGGACCTGTGCCCCGGCGGGACCTGCTCAGTAACGGAACTGTCGGCTAAAGGGGACTACAAGTCTTACAAAATAGGAGTTCCCCTAGCGTATCAAGAAATATGTCTGTCCGTTGAAGTATGGCCCGTTAACGCGAAAATAAAGCCCTGGATTGTATATCCACCCAGATACAATGCTCACAAACCTAAACCTAACCAGCCCTTTCGTGTCGGCGAAGAAAACCGGCGCTAAAAAAGTTAGTAATATAGAAATATATTACCAGAACGCGAGAGGACTGCGAACGAAGTTAAACCGGTTCTTCACAAACATAGAGGGTTCAGGGTGCGACATTTTCGCGATAACAGAAACGGGCTGCAACGACTCGATAGACGACGCAGAGATAGTACCGCCGGGGTTCCAGATACTGAGGTGCGACCGCACGGATGGAAGAAAACACGGCGGGGTATTCCTAGCAGCTGCGCCGCGAGTAGTGTTGCGAAAAGTGGATGTACCAGGGGGGGTAAAAAAAAATAAAAAAATAAAAAGAGCTTTATTTTCCGAAACACTATAAAATTACTGTACATATAAACGAAATAAAATGAAACTAAACTATTTGGTGTACTAAAATATAACACTAAAAGTTCATTTTCACAAAAGGTCAGTTATTGTAGTATTTGGACCGCCTGCGGCGGTAAAAGCCTCCTCCAAGATATGCCAGTTTTCTCTTTCTCTTGCTTTTCTCGACCAGTGCTTTCCAGCCACATTTATAATGTCGTCTTCCCATCTCTTATTTGGTCGTCCTCTTTTTCTTTTTTCGTTTCGGGGTATCCAATTTGTGACTATTTGTGCCCATCTATCTGTCTTTAGTCTTTGTAGGTGTCCTGCCCATCTCCATTTCAGTCCCAATACCCTGTGTACTATGTCTTTGGCTTTAGTTTTTTTTCTTATAAAGCTATTTTTGATTTTGTCTTTTAGCTTAAAGCCAACATAGCTTCTCTCTATTGCCCTCTGGCAGACGCGAAGCCTTTCCAACTGCTTTTTAGTGAGGGACCAGGTTTGACAGGCGTAGGTAAGGCAGGGCGTCAGGCAGATGTTCATAGCCTTTGTTTTTAATGTGACTGGTAGAGTACCTTTAAAAACTTCTTTCATAGCCCAGTATTTATTCCAGGTACATTTTATTCTTCTGCTTATTTCTTTTTCATTACAAATTTTAAATGATATGAGGTGGCCGAGGTAAACATAATCTTCTACATAATCTAAAGTGTTTGAGTTGATCGTGATGTGTGTTTTAACTCTGTTGGTCATAAGCTTAGTTTTTTCTTGGTTTACCTCCAGACCTATGGATCTACTTTGTGTGCCAAGTGACTCTATCATGTACTGCAGCTTGATTGGGTCCTCAGCGAGTATTACTAGGTCATCCGCGAATTTCAAGTGAGTTAGATTTCTGCCATCGATTTTGATTCCCATTTCTTTCCAGTCTAGTCGTTTAAAAATGGACTCTAAGACGGCTATAAAAAGGTTTGGGGAAAGCGGATCTCCTTGTTTTAATCCTCTCTCTATCCTGAATGTCGGCCCTACTGACTCTAGTCGTACTCGCGCTGTGCTGTTTTTATATATTTCCTTGATCAGATCGATGTACTCATGGTTTATTCCTTGCTCCGTTAGAGATTTCCAAATTGATTGGTGTGAGATAGAGTCGAATGCTTTGGAATAATCAATGAAACATATATAAAGGGGTTTGTCATATTCAACATATTTCTCTATTACCTGTTTCAGGGTGTGTATGTGATCGACGGTTGAATAGCTTTTTCGAAAACCCGCTTGTTCGACTGACTGGTTCTCTTCTATAATCTTAGATATTCTTCGGAGAAGTGTCGCCGAGAACACCTTATAAAAGCACGACATTAAGCTTATCGGTCTATAGTTTGTTATAAGTTTAGGATCTCCCTTTTTGTACAGCAGCACTATTTCAGAGCCCAACCACTGGTCCGGTAATCTTTTGTCTTGAAGAATAAGATTGAATAACTGTGTGAGTGGTCTAATAAGTATATTTTTACCTGCTTTGATTATGTCGTTGGTAATTCCATCTGCACCTGGACTTTTTTCAGACTTAAGCTTAGATATTGATAGCTCCACTTCATTTTCCAAAAAAGGTAGGACCGGGTCATTATTTCCTTTGTGTTCGGTATAATTGTTATATATTTCTGGGTTGTCTACTTTCGAGCTGCTGTATAGGTTTTCGTAGAATTGTGTTGTTAACTGTAGAATGTCTTTTCTGTTTGTTACAATAGTTCCTGAAGTGTTATATAAATGTGTCATGAGTTGTTTCATATTTTCTAATTTTTTGAACGCTTTTTTGACGCCGCCTGTTTGTTCTAAAAAGTCTTCTAACGTTCTTAGTCTGTAATTTTTTAAGTTTTGTTTAGTTTTCTTGTTTATTGTCCGGTAAAGCTTGCTGAGTTTGAGTTTTTCTTCCCTGGTTTTTTTTTCTTTGTATTTTAGTTCATGTCTCTCTTGTTTTAGTTGTATAATTTCTGTTGTAATGATTTCTTGTAATGCTGTCTTTCTTTTTGATGTTTGTGGATGTTGTGAACATTTAATGATATTGTTTTCTATATTATCATAAAGACTCTGTACAGTTTGAATTCCTGGTAGTGTACAGTTAGAGAGCTCGTTTTCAAACTTTTCAAAGTCAATTTTTCTTTGAGGACGCTTTCCGTAGCTTGCTCGTGATTGTTTTTGTTGTTCCACTGTTAGAGTAATTCTTGCCATTCTGTGATCGCTGGAATGGGTAAGTCTACTGAGGACGCTGAAATTATTTACGTTTTTGGTCTGATTTGTAGCTATAAAATCTATTTCATTTTTTGTTTTTCCATTTGGCGCTAGCCATGTCCATCTAAGCTTTTTTGACTTTTTGAATAATGTATTTGTTATTTTTAATTTGTGTTGTAGACAGAATTCTATAAGCATTTGGCCTCTTTTGTTTCTTTTACCATATCCGTATTTTCCTAGAACAATATTTTCATTTGTTTCCGGTTTTCCAATTTTAGCATTCATGTCTCCCATGAATATGATATTTTTAGTGCATTTATTCATAGCTTTATCTAGATCATTGTAGAATATCTGCATTTCAGGTTTCTTGGCTTTTTCGGTGGGGGCATAAACTTGAATGATTGAGTAAGTTTTCTCGTGTATTTGCGTTTGTATTAGGACAACTCTTTCTGATATTGCAATGAAGTCTTGCATCTCTACATTTTTCTGTTTTTTGACCATAAAGCCAACTCCTTTTTCGCCTTTCGTTTGCCCGTAATAGTAGAGGATGTAGTCACCTCTATCTTCAATTTTGTATCCTTCTCTCCTTACTTCTGAGATTCCAATAATATCCCAATTTATTCCAATCAATGCATGTTCAAGCTCAATAACTCTTGATTCACTCAGTAATGATCGAACGTTGAATGTTGATATATAATAATTCTTGGCTCTTGTTGGGTGGTGGTCTGTTTCTTCCCTCACAGAGACCAACTGCACTGAGGGAATTTTATCTATAGTTTTCATATATGTTGTTGGGTCGGTTTTGTAGCATGGGTCTTGAAAGAGGGTTGTCGGTCGTTGCTATGCATCTGACTCGTCGGAAGAAAGCGCAGTCGCGTAGGTCTTCACCGGTTTTTCATACGTATGTTGTGTCTGAAAATAGTTTGTGAGCGAGTTATGGCCTCCCTTCGTATTTTTTTTAACTTTGCTCTTCTTTAAAGCTTGGTATTTGGGTGAGGTAGTATATTGGTCATTTGGTATGTACTGACGATCCTTCTGACTGGGTGGAGTTATTTCTAGCTCTCGTTTTTTGAGGTTTTTGTTTATATTAGTCTCTTGTATTTGTTTTGTAGAGGAACTCGTACTAGGTTCTTTTATTATAATTTTGTCATAGCGCAGATAGGCGATTTTTCCATCCTTTCTCTCTTTTTCTACTTGCTCCTGTAAGATTTTCCTACTTTCAAGGATTTGTTTTGGAAAATCTTCTTTCAGGTATATGGATTGGTTTTTCAGTAGGTGTTTATTTCGTAGAATAGATATTTTTTTACCGTACGTAACAAAAGTAACAACAATTGGTCGCACTTTTCCATCAATCTTTTTGCCCATCCTCCTAACAATTTCCAAGTCTTTTTGGTTGCATTCTATTTTCATGGTGTTCTTAATTGTGTACAAAATTTTACCCTCCAGCTCCTCGTATGTTTTTTCTCCTTCTTCAATGGCAAAAAATATAATATTTCTGTATCTTATATGTTTCTCGATGTCCAGAATTCTTTTGTTTTGCTCTGAGGAAGCTTTTTTCATGTTTTCTATTTCACCATGGATAATAGAAAACTTTTGATCCATGTGTTGATTTATTGAAGTCGTGATTCGTGATTCAATTTTTTTCAATGATTTTTCCGAGTCCTTGGCAATGTCCATTCTTAAATCTGTGATAAGTTTCTGTAAATTCTCCATTATACGCCCTCTGTTGATTTTTGCTGGTACTACGTGGAAGGTGGTTGGTTCCTTATTGATCGCGAATCTCTTAGTTTGAACAATCGCCAATAGATGTCATTTTTGACAATTTCGATGCAGAGGTGATTTGCATAAATTTGACCAGTTGGTCAGTGGATTGTTTTTATTAATAGTACTTAATTATGGATTATTCACTGATTTTATGATGGTTCACTAATTATTGTTCATAAATTGCTTGCCGTATAAAAACTTTTAGCACTATTTAACAACGTAAGTTTTCCAATAGTTGTTGGTTGTTTCACACTGTTTATAACGTCACTGTCTTTGCTGTCTTTTCCACTTCCTGGTAGTCTTTCACTTTTTTATAACTACAACTGCACTTTGAACTGGATTTCGATGTCTTTTTTATTTATTATGATTTAAAAACTGAGGAGCTACTGAGACCCAATGTTATCAAAACAGCGCCATCTGTTGAAAAAAAAAAAAAAAAAAAAAAAAAAAAAAAAAAAAAAAAAAAAAAAAAACCAGGGGGGGTAAATGTTAATAATTGTGTTTTCGAAATAATAGGGGCAACAATTCATTTAAATAATATTTTTTTGTTTTTTTGTAGTGTGGTGTACATCCCCCCAAATAGTACGGAAAATGACTATATGATTTTATTTAGAATAATCGAAAATTGGTGCGCAAAATACAATTCGTGCTTAGTTATAGGCGACTTTAATATGTATTCTTGTAATGATAATGTTATTAATTATTTTGAATTTGTGCAAGCCTTTTGCGAGTTCGCTCAAAGAAATGAGGTAAAGAACTGTAATGATCGAATATTGGATTTAGTGTTAGTCTCTCTGGGCATGGATGAGGTGGTGGTATGTCCCGCTGACGAGGAGTTAGTGCCGCGCGATGAGCAGCACCCACCGCTCGCGGTGTCGGTGCGCCGCGCGCCGCCCGCAGCACGCGCGCCGCCCTCTGCGCCGCTGCCCCCGCCCGACGACGAACACCAATGGACCTTTTCCAAAGCTGATTATCACGAACTGTATTCGTCGATTGCAGCAGTGGATTGGAGTCCTTTATATGAAACACCAGATCCCGAGGAAGCCTTGGATTTACTCTATTGCACTTTGATAGATAGATAGATAGATAGATAGATAGAAAACTCTTTATTGCACACCACATTAAAAGAACATAAACAATTTAGAAATAATGTAAAAAACAACACAGGAGTACAAAGGGCATAGATATTTTTGACAAATGTGTTCCCAAAAAACGCCATCATCGAACAGACTCTAGGTATCGGTATCCCAACTGGTACACAGCGGACATCATAAGAGAGATTAAGCTGAAGGCAAGGCTACATAGGCAATACAAACAAAGAAGATCGAGTTATGCAGCATTTTCGGAAAGTAGAGCAAGGGTGAAGAAAATGATAGAGGAGACGCAAACTCAGCACCAGCATCGAGTAGAGCACCGTCTGATAGAGGATCCGAAATCGTTCTGGAATTTTGTGAAAGCAAAAAGAGGGACTGTGAACCGAAAACAGATTACACTTAACGGAAAAACTCTCTCGGAACCGGAATGTGCCGAAGAATTAGCGAAATTTTTTCATTCGGTTTACGGTACCACACCGGCTCAACTAGACGTGGCAGCGGCGGAGGTGGCGAGTCCCGCCAGTGCTGCGCGCGTGCACGTGCCGCGCTTGACGCTGGCCGAAGTGCGCGCGGCGCTGACGAGGCTCAAACCAAAGCGGTCTGCAGGCCCGGACGGCATACCAGTCTATATTATGAGAGACTGTAGAATGCCGCTTGCGGAACCACTCGCCCACATTTACAATGCCTGTCTAGAGAAATCACACTTTCCAGAACGATGGAAGATAACAAGGGTCATTCCTATACCTAAAGGATCTGGAACAGATGTGACGGAGTACCGACCGGTGGCCATTCTGTCGACGGCGGCGAAGAAGTTTGAATCAGCCATCCAGCGCAGCATGCAGGAGCAAGTCTCGGCATGGCTGTCCGACGCGCAGCATGGTTTTCGGCCGGCTCATAGCACCTCAACGAACCTCCTTGACTCCATGGCCTTCGTGGTACCGCAAGTCGACGCAGGGGTGCAAGTCGACGCCGCCTACTTCGACTTCAAAAAAGCGTTCGATCTAGTCGACAACGACATCTTGCTTCGGAAGTTGGCGACGATCGGCTGCACTACCAAACTGCTGCAGTTCTTCGCAAGCTATATGAAGGACCGGCGGCAGTATGTCGACTACGCGGGATGCAGATCACAGGCTTACTCTACCTTAACCGGCGTGAGTCAGGGAAGTAATCTGGGGCCGCTAGAGTTTATTATAATGATAAACGACCTGCCGACCGTCGTCAAAGACGCCAAATGCTTGTTGTCCGCGGATGATCTAAAGTTACTCTTGCCCATAAAGGACGAAGAAGACTGTGTACGCCTTCAACGGGACGTGGATAGAGTGGTAGAGTGGAGTAAGGTAAATGAACTCCAGTTTAATGTCAGCAAATGCTCTGTAATAACCTTTAGTCGAGCAAATACACCACTCTACTACGACTACCAGTTGAGGGGTACTCAGCTGAAGAGAGTCGACTCAGTAAGAGACTTAGGGGTTCGTCTGGACGACAAGCTACATTTCCGGGTGCAGGTTGTTAACATATGCAAGAAGGCCTTTAAAACTTTAGGATTTGTACTCCGTCAGACAAACAGCTTTAACAACCTGCAAGCAGTGAAGTCGCTCTATGATGCTTTAGTGAGAAGCCATTTGGAATTTAATTCAGCGATATGGGCTCCGCATGAGGCCAAGTACAAGCAAATGATAGAGCGCATACAAAATAAGTTTACTAGATTTTTATACCTGAAGGTCTACGGTATATACCCCTTCTACCCTTTGATGTATCCAACCTTGTTTGTTATTGGCATGGTTGGATACAACAAGCTAGAAGTAAGGAGGGATGCAGCACTCGCTCAACATTTGTTTAAGGTGTTGAGAGGGATGATCGTCCATCCAGGTATTTTGGAGGAAATGCGGCTGAATGTGCCCGCGGACTTTGTTCACAGACGTCGGCGTCCCGCCTTATTGGCAATACCAAAAGGGCGAACCAACCTGCTACATAAAGCACCTCTGACGCGTAGCATCCGCACGCTTAATCTGATTGCCGAGAGAATCGATCTTTTTTACTGTTCCTGGAGCGAATTCCAAAAAGCTTTGTTTTTTATTTTATGTTATATTTAATTAATGGTGACTTTTAAGATTTTTTTATTTTATTTTATTTTTTTATTTTTATTGTTTTCTAAAATGTAAATAATTTCAATATTTAATAATTTTCTAATTTTAATATTAAATAAGAACACTAGACTAGAATATAAGGTAGGTACTCTATCGAATTGGGGGTACCCGTCAGGATAGATGTACATGTAAATAAATAAATAAATAAAAAATAAATAAATAAATAAAAAAGTTTATTATTTTATCTTATTATTCTGTCTTTAGATTCTTAATTAAATATTTGAAATTATCTTTAGTGAGTAATATAAGGGTTAACATTCTCATGCCGGCACCCTACGGCTATAAAAGCTGATGATGATGAATTATAAATAAGAATACTCGTTACTGTACCATAAGACAAATACATAAAGTGCCGTTATCACACCATGAATTTAAGTAACTGGCACATTACTAATAACTTTAATGTACGCAAACACTTAAAAGAACATTGGACCATTAATTTGGCTCTGCCTTGCCCGCGCCTGGCATCTTAGCGAAGTGATACAATAGAGAGAGGTGGCCAGTATGAACTGTCACTGTTAACATCACATTTCCCTAACCTCATCTTACATCGGGTCGGCACAACAAGTCCATAACTTCTCTGTAGGGCGACGAAAATCAACTCTTGCACCTTTTCCCTCGAGCGAGAGCTGCAAAATCTACCCATTGTTTGGCCTACCTATATAGGATATACTCGTATACCCATACTCGCCACGCTTAGCAGTCGGGTTGGCGAGCGCAGTATGGGATGTTAATGAACACGGAAAGGCGCTGCTGCCCGTCTTTTGGAAGTATCCCTTTGCAGACTCTTACTGCATCCACGGGCAAGAGAGGAGGGGCAACATTCTATTGCCGCCACCACACGGTAAAATAATAATTACTAGGAAAATCTTCAATTCAAAACTTAGTATATACAAGCCGCACTCCGCCATTTCTCCTGCGTAGTTCCCGTATTCCTAAGGGGAATTCCTACATTATCTACGTAGTAAATAATAACCGCCGTGGGGTGCCGGCAGTAGAATGATACCCCTCCTCTCATGCCCATGGAAGCAGTAAGAGCCTGCTAAGGGATACCTCCGGAAGATGGGCAGCAGCGTCTATCCGTGTATCAACATCCCATACTGCGCTCAACAACCCGCCTGCCAAGCGTGGTGAGAATGGCAACTACCCCTCATGGAGATCCATGAGGGAGGCCTGTGTTCATCAGTGGACGTTTTATGGGTAAATAATGAAATAATAACTAGGCTATATAATAGCCTATGTTACTCAGGGATAATGTAGCATTCTAGTGGTGAAAGAATTTTGAAAATCGGTCCAGTAGTTTTTGAGTTAATTCGTTACGTACGACGACCTCTGTCGCGCAGCGGGCGAAGGACCGCCTGCGACGCAAGAGGTTGCAGGTTCGATTCCCGCCCCGGTGCAAATGTCTGTACGCAGATCTGCAGATATTTGTTCAGGGTGTTCTGGATGTTTTTCTATATATAATAAAAATATCTATCAATGTAGTATAATGTATCAGTCATCTAGTACCCATAATATAAGCTCTGCTTAGCTTGGGGCTAGATGATGCTGTGTGGATTGTCCAGCATTATTTATTATTTATTTATTAGACAAGACTCGTCTACGACGAGAACCTAACTCTTTTAGATATAATGACACGAACATATGAAATTCATACATAGCTTAATTTAGTTACTCTCTTTGTTGTAAAATGAGAAATAAATATCTCTGAACTGAATATAATTGAATATGATTAACGTTTGTAGCGAGTCCTGGATAGCCCGTAGCCTGGGAGAGGATATGGTTCAGTTTTCCTTTGTAGTTGACGAGATGGACGGTGACTGTTTTGCGCTTGCCCTGAGGCGGGCCGGGCATTACTGATAATAATGCTGGACAAAACACAGCATCCTATACTCCTAAACTTAATCAAGCTTTTAGGTATTATAGATACTATAAAAATGACTGAATTGAAATTATCGTTGCTAGACATTTAATAAATATAATACGGCTTACACCACGTACAAATGATAATAAGTTAGGTACGTGGTGTAAGCCGTATTATATTTATTAGGTACTTTAAAAATGAGATGAATGTTCATCATCATCTCAGCCGTAGGACGCCCGCTGATAGCCAAAGGGCAAGTACTGATCATGAGGTAGGTTGCCTGGTAGAAATTGATTTGAGCAATAAGGCCACCAATTTTTACATATGTTTTATCTTGTGTTTTCTATTATTTTTACTATATATATACTCACCAAGCTTGGCAGGCGGGTTGGCAAGCGCAGTACGGGAAGTTAATACCCAGAATGGTGCTGATGCCTATTCTCAGGAGGTATCCCTTGGCAGATTCTTTCTGCATTATCAGACAAGAGAATAGGTGCAACATTCTACTGCCGGCACCCCACGGCAGATGTT
The DNA here is from genome assembly GCA_963082625.1 of Pasiphila rectangulata. Classification (NCBI taxonomy): domain Eukaryota; kingdom Metazoa; phylum Arthropoda; class Insecta; order Lepidoptera; family Geometridae; genus Pasiphila; species Pasiphila rectangulata. The sequence goes on from OY720248.1 coordinate 19,846,579, forward strand.
TGTTACGATGACTTACGGCATCGCATATTCGTGCAAACCCGTCCATAAAGTACGAAGCTGCCACAGGTAATTTATACCGTTATACAATTTAAATCAATAACATGTGAAGGCGCGCAACTTTACAATAAATTACCGTCTGATACCAAAAATGTAAATACATTTGATGCATTTAAATTAAAGTAAACGCCTACCCGCCGTGGGGTGCCGGCAGTAGAATGATACCCCTCCTCTCATGCTTATGAATGCAGTAAGAGCCTGCTAAGGGATACCTCCGGAAGATGGGCAGCAGCGTCTATCCGTGTATCAATATCCCATACTGCGTTCACCAACCCGCCTGCCAAGCGTGGTGAGTATGGCAACTACCCCTCATGGAGATCCATGAGGGAGGCCTGTTGTTCATCAGTGGACGTTTTACGGCTGAAATGATGATGATGAAACGCCTAGTTGCCACTAAGAATTTCTTTCGGTTCGCTCACTCGTTCGATAAGACACATCGGTCGCCACTCAGCATTTCCTGTGACAACACGCTGGTTTTAGTCATGAAGGCGATCCTACATATCTTTGGTTATTACTTTCATCCTTACTAACATTACATTTATTGGTTGACGAGCTCCGTGGCGCAGCGGGCGAAGGTCCGCCTGCGACGCAAGGGGTTGCGGGTTCGATTTCCGCCTCGGGACAAATGTCTGTACGATCTGCAGATATTTGTTCAGGGTGTTCTGGGTGTTTTTCTATATACTTATAATAAAAATATCTATCTATGTAGTACAATGTATTAAGTATATCAGTCATCTAGTACCCATAACACAACCTCTGCTTGGGGCTAGATGATGCTGTGTGATCTGTCCAGCATTATTTATTATTTTTATTTATTATTACTGCCAAGCTAATACCAGTAACAGTGTTACGGCCGGCGCGCTGAACGCTGTGCAACAATCTGTTGAAAGGAAAATAGACGATGCATTTTCAACTTTTGCATAATTGGATTAGTCGAACGAGAGTTGAGAGGTATTCCAGTAAGTTTATAACAATACATGTTATTTAATCAATTTCAAAGAAATTGGTGCAGATGAATCACGTCAAGCAAGTCGTATTCGTGCGTTGAGGGTTCCGTGCCATTATCCAATATAATTTATTTCATAGTACCTATTTATTATCTAAAGTTCTTACGAGTATCTTTCAGCGAAAGCTTTAGAGTTGATAAAAGTATAAAGATTACAGGTAAATGATTTCTCTAACAAGCATAGTTTCTTAAGAATGTTCCTAAAACTTCTATAACATAATTTAAGTATAGCATCATCATTATTATCATTTCAGCCGTAAAAGGTCCACTACTGATCCCCTCATGAATCTCCATGAGGGGTAGTTGCCGTTTAGCAACGAATACGAATATGATGGCATGGAAGCCTCGGTGCGCGAGTCTACCTCTCACTTAACCGGTTATATTCGAAGTCGGTTCAAAAACACATTTGAACTTGAAGTTGAATTAAAGCATTATTTTATCAGCGACAACTCCTTCACATTCTACCGCCGTGGGGTGCCGGCAGTAGAATATTACCCCTCCCCTCATGCCCATGGATACAGTAAGAGCCTGCTAAGGGATACCTCCGGAAGATGAGCAGCACTGTCTTTCCGTGTATCAACATCCCGTACTGCGCTCGTCAACCCGCCCGCCAAGCGTGGGTAGCAACCACCCCTCAACGAGATTCACGAGGGAGGCCTGTGTTCAGTAGTGGACGTTTAACGGCCGAAATGATTTTATCAGCGACAACTCGTTAATACTAATAGCACACTGTAAATCACACCAACACTACTAGCCCCACTTCGTATTCAACCAAGTTATCGTTAGCATACCGCATACCTGTAAGAGATTAAAACAATGAACAGGTAAAACTAACTGGTCGTGCCCACGAGCAACGTGCATACTTTCGAACATACCGCTAGTGAGTATTACAGGAAGACGCAGCTGACATGTTGACTAATAACAACTAGAGGCTTTTCGCGTTTTTGCAGTAGACGTGTTGATGGAAGTAAGGTAATTACCCGAATATCCCGTGAACTTCGCAAAGAGCCGAAAATTTCATAATTGCAGCTGTACGACGTCCACTGCTGCACAAAAGCCTCTCTCATGGACCTCCAAGTAGCAGTCCTTACCTGGTCGTCTGCATATCTAGAGTATACTTTATCAATTGGGTACACTTATGTATACTAAACATCAAAAGTCCCCATTGATCCCACATGTGCATAAAAAAAATATTCAACGTCATTGTTATCGGTTATTTTTTTATCGTAACTAGCATTAACTTACAATTGTATTGACATTTGTATTGTACCCATTATTTCTATTTTTATAAGTGATATTTTTTACTGAATTATTTTGCTTATTGTGTTTTTGACTTATTCATTATTTTGCCTGATAATATGTATATATATTGTGGATTACTCTATTGTATTAGGTCATATCCTGTAATAATAGATGTAAGTGTTCTCAATAAATACAAATAAATAAATAAATACAAATAAATAAATTAATGTTACTAATTTGTTACAAGAAACATTTTTATTTAGGCGTTTTGCAATAGACGTGCTGATTATATCAAGGTAATTGCCCGAATAGCCTGGTCAGTAGGGAGGTTTACACTAACTAGCGTCGAGCTGAAAATAAATAGGGTAATTGGCTGAAAATAATCGTGATGCTCATCTAAAACCATATTGCATAGGACTTTAAGCAGCTGACGATAAAAATGCCAATGTTATTAATAAAAACAAGTTACACCAAAGCTACAAAACAATGCAGAGGAAGTTTTAACACGTTTATAGCCGGAGCGCAGCGCAGGTAAATGCAGTGATTAGGGCGCGATAGCATCGGACAAATGGCAGCGTGGCCGGCCGTACCCGCGGCGTTACCGGGATATTATCTAGTTGCACTGTCAGAGAGTTATATGGCTTTTGGAGTGGTTGGTTTACAAGGGCTTCGTGCTTTGTTATTCCTTTAGGTAATTGGACAGGAACCGGAAGTGTTTGAGATTAGTCTTCTTTAAACTTTCGCGATCACAACACATTATTATTATATTAAAAAGGCGCAATCCGGTCAAAACGTCGGGATTAAAATAAAGGTACCTAATTACGCGATAAATACCCTTTCTGCCACGCTTGGCAGGCGGCTTGTCAAGCACAGTGAGGGATGTTAACACATGGACAGACGCTGCCGCCCATCAGTCAGAGGTATCCTTGATTCTTACTGAATCCACGAGCAAGAGAAAGGCAACATTTTACTGCAAAAACTGTGAAAATGTTGTCGTTTAATAAGAAGTCATATAATTTTTTATATTTGTCGCTATCCCGGACCAATGCGGCCCTGAGCCTGTCTCCCGAAGGTGCCCATATCTCCACCGTTGTAAAGGCCCGACATTTTCCCGCAGCCACCGTTCGCATAATGACAAAAAATGATACCCATAAACCCTATATTCAGTAGTTTTTCGACAGTAATCGCCCATATCATAGGAGTTTCGGTTATTTCCTTCTATCTGGGAACTTACCCCGACAAAGGCAATTGCGTAGAGATATGAACAAACATCTAAATCGAGAACGAAATTTAATAGCTTCCTATAATAACCGAATGAGGGTCTAAAAATTATCATAACCCGAACACTACTGGCAACCTTGAAGCAAATCCGAATCTCCCAGTCATGCCCGCTTGCCAGTCGTAAATGAACCGTATTCCCAGGGGATAAGGAAGTGAGTTTGTGCATCGGGATACGTTGGTACTGAAGTACATCGATGCTGAAAGGATCGAGGACTTGGCCAATGTTTTATTCATGAGTTGAATTGGTGTTTGTCTAAATTTGACGTGCCATATCTTGCAGGCAGTATTGAAATTTTGCCAATAAAAAGTTACACTGCTTTAGAGTTTATGTTAAGGGTATTGTTTGCCCGATGTGGCACAAATGGTGCAGTTCCCTGCTCGCATCCGGTAACAGGGTTTGTATGAATTTGGCATAGATGGTATACTATACATTCATTGAATACTTCATGTATTTCATTAATTTGAAATTCTGGTAGGTATTTTATAATATCTCAATATTATAACAAATATACCTATATATTATAATAATAATAAAATAATAAAAAAAAATGTTTATTTGCTAAAAACAATAATGTTCGCTCTTCTAAGCTTTAGGTGTTAGGTATTTGCTTATAATATATGTAGGTCCACTTATCATTAAACAAATATTGTTAAAATAAAGTAATGTACGAGTAGATACCTAAACAAGAATTATGCTAAAAACAGTGATTGCAATAGGTAGCATGCTAGTGATTTCTACCCTCCGTACTAGTTAGTTTAAGAAACTGTGTTACGGCAGGGTAGCTCAATGTATATACATATATGTATATATATTATAATATATAACTAGGGTTTATGTGCAATGCAGGGGAGGGCCTGCATCACACAGGTGTATGTATAAACCAATCATCGTTCATATTGTATGAAAATAAACAATAATCCTTAAATTTCTTATGAAGAAAAAAATGTGCTTATTAATAGGCAGATCCCCCTGATTCCGGATTTCCTGGTATTTACCACGGAAGTGTACACTTATGAATAAAAAACAATGTTTACAATCGATTCACACATGACGGAGAAATCGGTGCATAAACATACATAGAAAAATAAAATATACAGTCGATAAAACCTCCTCCTATTTAAAGTCGGTTAAAAATATGATTTTCCAAACATGTAAAACAAAAGTTGTTCAGGTTGGCGAACACAACAAGTGTCTTTTGTTACAGGTTGTACGAGTATACAGCCGCAGTAGAATGTTGTCCCCTCTTTTCTTGCCCGTGGATGCAGTAAGAATCTGCCAAGGGATACCTCCGGAAGATAAACACCAGCTTCTTTCCATTTATCGACATCCAGTACTGCACTCGCCAACCCGCTTGCCAAGTGTGGCAGGTATGGCAACAACCCCTTCATGATCTTGGATATTTATGAGGGAGGCCTGTGTCCTGCAGTGGACGCAGACAGCAGTCCCACCGCTGAGATGATGAAGCCATTTTCTAATATTTGAAATGACAATAATTGCCAGCAATTTCATTCTGGCGAGTCATTTATAAGCCGTCTCGCAGGGGGATAGCCCGCTTCAATCTCTTAAGTAATAATTATTCTAATTTTTTAACAACAAAAAAACGGACTTCGTCGTAAAATTCCTTACGTGTTGCTGAAAATACCAATACCGCAATATGCACACCTCATACACTTGACTTTTTCCCATGACAGCCGTAGGGGTCACCCACACAGGGCTAACATTCTACTGCCTGCCGTTATGCTGATGTTAGCAGGCAGTGGAATGTTACCTCTTCTCTCATTCCCGTGGATGCAGTAAAAGCCTACTAAGGGATACCCCTCGTAAGATGGGCAGCAGCGTATTTCCGTGCATCCCATCCATTACATCAACATCCCGTACTGTGCTCGCCAACCCGCCTGCCAAGCGTGGTGAGTATGGCAACTACCACTCATGGAGATCAATGACGGGGCCTGTGTTCAGTAGTGCACGTTTTACGGCTGAAATGATGATGACAAGTCGTGAGAAATGATGATCATTTCCTTATCTCACCTATCATCAGAACTGGGTGTATGAACAAGCTAACATTAGAAAGTGAAACAAAACACCTAACTGCAAGCTTAAATCTTGGGCATATAACTGCCTTGAGGGATTCCAGTAGACACTATTCATCATCACACATAAGGCGGGTTAGCGAGCGCAGTACGGGATGTTGATACACGGATAGACGCTGCTGCCCATCTTCTGGAGGTATCCCTAAGCAAGATCTTACTACATCCACGGGCATTAGAGGAGGGGTAATATTCTACTGCCGGCACCTTGCCTGTCACGGCGCGGCACATCAGGGCACCACGGCATGTTTCCGTCTCATTTTATCACGCTCTTTGTCGCTTTCCTTTATTGCTTGGGTCATATTCACTAGATTTATTTCCAAAGCTTGGAATCTTGCGGCTTCTAACTGAGAATTCAATCTAACTTGAGCCTTGTTTTTCCACCTCCTTTCTGAAGCAAAAGTTCACATTTAATTTATTGTAGACTAGGAGACCATTTTTCTACCTTATTAAAACTTAAATTCTTTTAAAGAAATTTTCTTGCTCACAACAAAATGTCTTTAAAAGAACAGGTTTCCTTTTGTACACGGTCTGTTACGCTCATGAATCATTATAATTATGCACAATTTTTGATGCTCCGATATTTTTTTGTATCAGAACGTGGTGGGCTAATTTCGTTTTTTATATGGGACGTGACAGGACACATCATCAAAATTATATAAACGAAATAAAATCTGGCAATATTTGTTTTTTTTCAGTACATGGGGTCAGTTTTGCTGGCAATAAAAGGCATTTTATATAAAAATCACATAGTTTTATTTACGTAATTATAATCATTAACACATTTGAAATCACTATAATTATTTGTCCAAATACACATCAGTTTTTATGGTTTTCATTGAAACAGCTCAAGCAGAAGGCTTTGTTACACATCCTGCACTGTTTGTTTACTTGAATGGCACGAAGGGGATTGCCTGGAGCTGCTCTTATATTGGAATAACAGGCAGAGCACCGCTTCCGAACTAGTTTTTCGTCATTGAGATGGAAAATTATATATAATATTATATATTCTTTTGGATTTCTGTTAGTTGGCGACTTGTGATGGAAGTATTTCCTTGCGTTGGAGACCTTGGGCGGTGCTTTTTGGCCGCTGCTTCTCCGAGCCAAGACCGAGTAATTATTTCTTGAACTTGCAGTACAGTCATTGTTTTTCCTGTGAGTTCATTGTAAATGATGCGCGTGTTTACTATGGCGGCGATATGCGAATTTCTTATACCAATTTAGGCTTTTTCTAAGAGGGGAATCATATGAACCAAGCAGATGTGAAACATCAATCCGTTTTTTAGCGGTATTGTATTCAAGTGTCATTTTAGAGTTCAATATCGCATCTCTTCTCCAGTTATAGGCATACATATGCCTCCCTCATGGATCACAAAGATCATGAGGAGTTATTGCCATACTCACTACGCTTGGCAGGCGGGTTGGCGAGCGCAGTACGGTATGTTAATTCACGGAAAGACACTGCTACCACTCTTCTGGAGGTATCCCTTGGCAGATTCTTACTGCATCCACGGGCAAGAGAGAGAGGCAGCATTCCACTGCCGGCACCCCACGGCAGTAACAACATCACTAGAAATAAATAACCACCTTCAACAATTACGAAATACCAAATGAACCGATATTGATAAAACACCGCTAGAAATCTGCTTTCTATGGAAAATCTTCACCAAAATACATGAGATAAAGTTCCCGTTCCTTCTCCTGGACTATTGATCCAGGAATTCCCATTATTGTTTTCAAGGAGATTCAAGAACATTAGATATTTTTGCGGGAGAAAGTTGGAGCAATTTTTGACCGCAGCGCGGAACTCTTTGCAATTGAGTTTAGAGCGTAATATCTTTGCATGTTATTAGAAATTTCAAGATAATTATGATTTAATAATCCCGCCCTTATATAATTTTATTTTGGAACGACTTCCGTATTCACAGAATGGAACAGTTACAGGGATATTCAGGCATTTCACTTAATGTGGTAATATGCATAGCGCTGTCTGTCTGTGCATGAGACGATTACAACCAAACGCGTTCACCGATTTACATTAAACCTTTTTTGTTAGCACGGTCTTAATGAGAGAATCACCCTTTTCAGCTTACACATATTTTATTACACCCCGTAGATGTAAAATTTAATTTACAGAGGGACATTTTGAATGAAATCGAATGCCCAGCATGTATTCATTTATTGACGTAAATGTTTATTGCATCACTTATTTAAACATTCACCGTATTTCATTCGAAAGCCAGATTATTTGCAAGGCCAACTGAAATAAACTGAAAATAAAAATCACGATGCCCCGGAAACCATGCGTATTGCGTATTTCATTGACAATTTGCAAGTGAAACGTATAAAGAAGGCTTTGCAGGAATGAAGACGAATGGACGCGGCGCGGGCAGGTTTCGGGAAGCGTGACCCAGATAGACGGGCCTAAAATACGACATGGCAGGAATCGCGGGAAACTGTTATATTTGTACTGACTAGTACCTAACTTATTAATAGTTAATGTTAACTATACCATATAATATTATAAAGATATGGCGTCCTGACTGAATAACTCATCAACGCATAGCCGAAACTACTGAAGATACAAACTTAAAATTTGAAGAGTGGGTTCCTTTAATAAGGTAGGCAAGCTATTACTTGCTTTGCTTATTTGCTTCTTTCTTACACATCAATAAAAGTTTTCTGACGCAAAAAAATCAATAACGATGTGCTTCTTCAATTAATGTGTGTTGTGTCTGTTTTCCTTTAGTAAATTGACATTACATGTGAGCTTTGGGTCCAATTGAACAAACACTTTTTGACTTTCACTTCTAAAATTAAACAAATAACGCTCCAAAACCACCTCGCCGCACAAACACCGTCCGAGGCAGATTGACTAGCATTTATTTTATTTATCGGCGACTACCCTCTTTACAGCCCGCCCCGCAAGCAAAGTGAATTTTGATGCGTTCCCTTTTATGTCCCAATGAAACGTTTACAGTTCCAGTTTTTGTCTCCCCAGTCTTATTGAGCCGTGGGATGGGTTTGGCCCGACCAGAATACCTAAATCCCTAAAAAAATATTAAGTTGCAAGTCACTGGAATACATTGTTCCAGTATCAAATCAAATAAAAAAAAACTTTATTCATTGCGGCCGCATGGACCTTATATTGATGTGTCATAATTATAAATTACCAAAATAAAACAACACAAATTATAAACCTTACACTTGGGTCAGATAGTTCCCTTCAACAACCGGCAAGACAATTAAATCAGTCGCCGCACCGATCCCATCCGTTGGACATTCACTGCTAGAAGTAGGCCTCTCTCATTACCCTAGAAGGAGATGGGATCCAACTGCTGATTTTGCTGATTATTCTATACTAGCCGCACTCCGCGATTTTAACCGCGTAGTTACCGTTTCCGTGGGAATACGATATAGCCTATTTTACTGAAGAATAATGTAGCATTCTAATGGTGAAATCATTTTGAAATTTGGTCCAGTAGTTTTTAACTTTATTCGTTAAAAACATACAAGTTGCAGTATAACAATTTTCCCTCTTTATAATAAAAATTAGAAGTGTCCATATAAAATGATCATGCCGGGTAACAGTAAAATGCAAAAAAAAAATCATACGTAAGATAGGGATGTTTTTTATTTTTGTTCTTGTTTATCCCACCGTGTGTCGTTAAATACTTAATTTTAAATCATAGAGGGATTGCTAGGACATTTATGATTAAGAGTTCTATTTGCGCGATTTCTATTTTATTGACGTGTCCTCTAAAATCTTAACTTCTCGATGATTTAAGCAATCGACGTTTAAATAAATCATACTCTTTACCAAGCATATTGCATTACTTTGAACTGAAAACTCAAAGCGTAGGTAAATGTAACAAAACAAAACCCGTAGATCTTTTGTCAAAAATTGGTGGTAAATACACATCACCAACTACGTAACCCTACACAGCATGTGACTGCCAATTCTCTAACTTGTTTAAAAAAAGTCAGAATAATAAAACTCCAACTGAAAATTGCCGTGGAATGCCGGCAGTACAATGTTGCCTCTCCACTCTTGCCCGTGGAAGTAGTAAGAATCTGCCAAAGTATACTTTCAAAAGATGGGAAGCAGCGTCTTCTACATCCCGTACTGCGTTCGCAAACCCACCTGCCAAGCGTGGTAAGTATGGCAGCACTTGGAGCCTTATGATCAGTACTTGGAGATCCTTGAGGGAGGCATTTTGTCCAGAGTGGACATCCTACGGTTGACTTGACGAACTGGGTATCACGTATTTAGGTATTATGGTATAGCTCCTTTCAGTTTGTATTGCTTTGTTTTGAGCTGAGCTTCTGACGTCGTTACCGTTTCGTTTGGCGTTTCTCTGTATTCGGTTAGCACTTTATTGGACTTTGCGAGTGTTAGCTATATCGATTTATGTTTGCTGAAAATGTGAGCTTCCGTCAAATTTCTTTGCGTCTTAAAATATATCAGATTGGTTGCGGCTTTGCATACACTCAGATAAGAAAAGAATAATGTTCATTTTCCAAAAACATGTATATTCTATAACTTGTCTGTGAAAAATCTTATTTTGCAATAAGATCGTTAATTGTGTGATTTTGTAGTTGAAGTTAATCTTTTATTATGTTAATACCTTTTATTATGTTAACGTGACCAACGCTGCATTCCGTTGCGCTCGACTCCCTGAGACAGAGTTGTAGGGTCTTATGTCATCAATCAATGGCCTAATTCCATCTATAGTAAGATGATTTAAGTGATGCCAGTGCACGAGCATATAGGCACCTGCGTTCGTGACTATACAGGCCTATTCTGGAGCAACAGCTACGGTCACACCATCGACATTTAAAGTTCCCTATAGGTGTTGTAGGGTTTGCAGCACGTTCATGTCGCAGAGTTCTCTTGCTAGCTAGCAGTTCGAACCAGGAAGAATCGTGGGAAACTACTCCGTCTTATGAGTAAGTTCAAACCAGAACACTGCAATGCAGACATCACTGCTTGGCGGCAGAAACAGATGTGGTGGTGGTTACTTCCACGAATATATTTATAAAATGGTTACGACGAATTGTAGATTAAAATAATAAAACCTAATATATTCTTCATCTCAGGCAACTATACATAATTAAGTTACAAGATGTAAAATACATAATCTAATGCCCTTATATTATAATAATTTAACTAACAGAATATCATATATCTATATAACTCGTATTAAGAGCATTAATGTAACATAGCATTGATACTCATCCCTACGTTTCGATATAATTTTCTATTCAAGAAAAACATCGTTATCAAACTTTGTAATATAATTTTCTCGATATCTCAATATCGTATAATGAAGTAATTTTGATCCATTGAATGAGTCTGGTTTTATTCCAGCAGTCATGTTCTAAGGTATCTCCCATTTAAAGCTGAATTTACTAACTTAGCTTCGTTTTCTCGAATTTTTTTTTTGTAAAGTAACGGCAAATACTTTTTGGAATAACAGCTTTTATGATGGTGGGTTTATTTTAAATATTCCTAATGAGCGAAGATTGTCGCGGGGTGCCGGTAGTAAAATGTTCCTTTTTTGCCCGTGGATTAAGTAACAATCTGCTTAGGGGTACCGCCAGAAGATGGGCAGCAGGGTCTTTACGTGTATGATTATTATTTAGTACTGCGCTCGCCAACTCATCTACTATACATTTAACAACGACCTCCTGGTGATCAGGTTTTAACAATTTCTGATCGATCTTTAGACATAACTGAAACTGTTTAACGTTATAAATATAAAGAGTTGTTTGTTTGTATGAAAGCGCTTGTCTCAAGAACTACTGGTTTTAAAAAATATTTTGACTATGTTTTTTAAAACTTGATCTCCTTCCGAGTAATCTTAGTCTACAAGCACTTAACCTTAATGATTCCAATCATTAACCTTATCACACGGGTCCAAGGTTCATTATCGCGTGTACTGTCTGTATTACGTTGGTAATACGGTGTTTTTGCATACAAAGTAAGTTGTTACATCCGACAGTAACGAGAAGACCGGAACGGGCACTGTTTGCTGAGCCAACGCCATCTAGAGTGGGAGCTAGTTGAACAAAGGTGAAGTTTGGGATTAGAGTGAAGTGGACATGTGTAAGTTCCTTAACCCGAGTTGGGAGAGGGTTCGATTTCTGAACGTAGTTCTAGATTTACTGGTGTTTTATGACTGAATGTGTTCATCATGACTATTTCAGCCGTAAACGTCCACTACTGAACCTCTACTAAGATTAAGGGGTAGTTGCCATACTCACCACGCTTGGCAGGCAGTTTGGCGAGCGCAGTACAACCCCACGGCAACCCACGCCATTCCATATGGTATAAAGATATTTATTATTCCTTAAATACGCTTAGTTATTGTTGTGCAATGTGTCGTGGGGTGCCGGCAGTATTATGTTACTTCTCCTATCATGCCCCTGGATGTAGTAAGAGCCTGCTAAGTGATAGCTCCAGAAGATGGGTAGCAGCGTCTTTTCGTGTATCAACATCCCGTACTGGGCTCGCCAGCCCGCCTGACAAGCGTGGTGAGTATGGCGACTACCCCTCATGGAGGTCCGGTGAATGACTTTTTACGGCTGTAATGATGATAATTGTTGTGGAAGTGGCCCAATAGTGATTGTTGCACTGTCTAAGTTTCTCCGGTTTCCTTTATTATGTTATCTACAAAGACATTTCGTTATCTAGCTTTGTTTCGAATAAGCAAAACGTCCGAAATTCCACTGAATCTCATCGAATTTCTATCAGGCTGTACGGTTCGTATAGTAAGTAAATGCTGAGTTGCATTCTCAGAATTATACCGGGGAATCTGGACGCAATCATTTTGTCAACTTCATAAATTTTAGTTACTTGATATTTTATTTTATTTATTTAAAATAAAATTAATGGATAAAATTTATTTAGGAAGAGGTGTCAAATTACAGAGAGTGTAATTCCGTGGTCCACAATGTTGTTATTCACTCGTAGTAAAAACAATCATTGAGCTCTCTTCAAAATAAGGGAGACATAACTTTAAAACTATAAAAATAAATAAAAAAATACAAAAAAAATGCCCAAAGCCCTATGAGGCAAATTGGAGTTGGCAACTTCAAAACGGACGATTACTTGATATATTTTTTATGAGAATTATGATAGCGACTGCTGCACTGAATTTCATACCAAAATTAATCCTGTTTTTGGGCTTTTCACTCCGAGTTTCTACCTCTATACAGATCAGACTGAGATGAATTTGAAATTATGTAGATGTAAGAACCAAAGAGTAAAAAAAAACAAACCAAAACAAATTGTAAAACCAAATTGCTAAGCGTAAGTGGAGATGGGCACTTGGCGCGGCGGGAAGATCAAAGATGGAAAGCAGTCACTGATTGTCACTGGATCCGGTCGTGACCGGATGTACATCTTGTACATCCGCAGCTTGGTCCTGAGTGGGAGATGGGAGTCCAGGACAGGGCAGGACAGGACAGGAGGGCCTGGGCAGCGCGAGCTTGTCCAAGCGCGCGGTCTACCTGGGGCTGCATACTCAACGACCTGTCTATCTTTACTCCAAGGTACCTTGCATGCGGAACTCATGCGACATCTTGGCCACGGAGCTGTAGAGGAGGTAGGGTACATCTGCGTCGGGTGATGAGTAGCGCCACCGTCTTACCCACGTTGACGGCGATGCGCCACTTTTTTCTTTTTTGCAGTCACCGAGTGGAGGCCAAGAGCAATGCGGGGGCTTCGGGGCATACCACCTGCTCGCTGGTCGGATAATATTGTTAAGGCAGTGGGGGAACAGTGGATCCGGCTGGCACAAGACCGCCAGGAGTGGCGTATAAGAGAAGAGGCCTTTACTCAGCAGTGGTGTTACCGGCTGATTAGATAGATAGATAGAAGAACCAAAGAGACGACACCCGATGGACCAAGGCGGTAACAGATTGGTTTCCGATGGAAGCGAGACGGCCTCGAGGTAGACCACCTGATGGTGACCGCCAGATGGGCGGACTATCTAGCCAGGGTTGCCGGACGATAGTGGACAAGACTTGCACGGGCCTCCTCTTTAACAGGCCAACGTAAACGTAAGCATGTTGAAGAGCCACTGTGTTTGTCAACAGTCTGATATGATGATGATGAAAAACCAAAGTTAGAATTTTTGGCTGCACAGATTGTTCTGTGGCGTGTTGAAGAGCAGGCCTATACACAATAGTGGGTGTCTATGGACTTTTATGACGATAATGTTGATGAAGAACTAAAGTTAGAATTTTATTAGTTAAAATTCTAACTTTCTTTGTTTCTGGGCTTGTACCCAGAAAAACTCCCTATTACTAAGTCCCAGCAAGCATAATAATTTCATTACTCAAGAAAACTTCCATACAGTATTCGGCTTTATTATTCAAGCAAACATTCTCTCAACATTTCCTAAGGCCTTCTCATCCCGGGCAAAATAAATAACATCAGTGGATCATAAAAATGGTAATTCGGCTCCTGACCTATAAGATAATACAGAAGGGCGTAAGATTCAATCCACTGAACCTGTTTTCTTTTTCAATCAACGGCCGTCCCTGGGGGATGGGGAAGGCGGGGCGGGGAGTGCAGCTGGAACGCAATACATCCACGGTCGGACAACCGCGCTAGAACTATCTATTGTTTTAGACTGGTCCGTTCTCGATTAACCGGAGGTATATCATTTGCTTTCTGTTCTGTGTTTGCTATGAACGAAGAGAAGAAAAGAAAATTGCACTTGTGATGTTGTGATGATTGCGTAAATACCTTTATTTTTATCCAGACATTTCGACCGGATTGCACCTAGTCTGGTCGCGGGAAGACTAACGTGCTGAAGTTGCTGTATTTACAATGGGTACAAGTATTCAGTGCCTTCAGACGGAAGTCTGAAATCTGTGCGTGTTACCAGTGATGACAAATGGAACCGAGACGTGGTCCTTCGCTATTGGCCTTATGAATAAGCTTAGAGTCGCTCAACGAGCTATGGAGAGGGCTATGCTCGGGGTTTCTCTACGGGATCGGATCATAAATGAGGAGATACGTAGAAGAACTCGGGTCACCGACATAGCCAAACGGATTAGCACGTTGAAGTGGCAATGGGCAGGCCATATAGCGCGCAGAACCGATGGAGCTGAAAAGTTCTCGAATGCAGGCCACGGATCGGCAAGCGCAGCGTAGGACGTCCACCTACAAGATGGGCAGACGACTTGGTGAGAACCGCTGGTCGGCGGTGGATGCAGACGGCTTCCAACCGCAGTACTTGGAGATCAATGAGAGAGGCCTTTGTCCAGCAGTGGACGTCCTACGGCTGATATGATGATGATGATTGTGTGGTTGGCCTTTACATCTATTAAGATGATGATTACTAGTGAAAGTGTCTACGTTTTGTAGTTACAAACTATGTAAAAGTACTTTGTAAACTTTCGCTATCTGTAGGCATAATTGAAAACTAATTAACGGGTAGTCTATCCATGAGCACGATGGCAGGAGGGCACGTAACGTCGGGAAATAATAAAATAAATAAATAAATAATGCTGGACAGATCACACAGCATCATCTAGCCCCAAGCTAAGCAGAGCTTGTGTTATGGGTACTAGATGACTGATATACTTAATACATTATACTACATAGATAGATATTTTTATTATATATAGAAAAACACCCAGAACACCCTGAACAAATATCTGCAGATCGTACAGACATTTGTCCCGAGGCGGGAATCGAACCCGCAACCCCTTGCGTCGCAGGCGGACCTTCGCCCGCTGCGCCACAGATCTTGTCAAATATAAGGTAATTACGCGATAAATTCCCGTTAGTTTAAAATTAAACTATGAAAATAAAGTGAATTCTTAAATTTCGTCCAAGCGTCAGCAGCTGGTATTGGCAGCAGCGTCTTTCCGTTTATCAACAACGCTTTCACCGCCCCCCTTACCGTTCAAACTGGGATTCAGGACAAGACATAGGTATGGTGCTAGTAATTTCCCGGTTGTTAAGTATCCTTGTAATAGTAATAAAGAAAATTGTTTACTAGAATAGATGCATAGGTATAATAACTAGAGCGTTAAATTGTAAAAAAAAGTAAGGCCTTTGCATCTATTATAGACAATTTATAAAGCGTCAGCAACTGGTAATCATGCTGTACGGGACGCTGCAGTGCCTGGGATATCGTTAGATGAATTAGGCTTGCCCAGCACCTATACCATCCTCTCAACTTAGTCAGCTATTTATTATTCAGAGGAAAGAATAGGTCAATACGTCAAATTAGAAAAGTTATATTAAATTAAATATAATATAGTTGAAACAAGCGTTAAATTAGGGACCTTGTAAACAGATTTACAATTTAACCACTCTTCAAATAACCGACAAGATCTTCATGTTTTTCTTAAACTCTGATTCGGTCAAAAGTTATTTCAGTAACCCCAACAGTGTTATCTTCAAACGCCTGAAAGTAAAGTAATTATGTACGTGCTATCCCGCCATATTGAGTGAGTGTGACTTCGTTTTAACTCAGCACCCCGTAAAATGTACTTCCCTCGAAAATATGGCCTCCGAGAGATTCATAGGTACAGCTTAAATAAATATATTGCGCTGATCCCGGGGATCCTTTGCCTTTTTCATATCGACGGTGGAAAGGAAAAACCCTTGAAGCGACAATTTTAAAACTTTACAGGAGAGCTGATCAAAGTTTTTATTTTCCGAAAAAAAATCATAAAAAAATACAATTAAATGTTAGAGCGACAGGAAAAAAAACAGTTTCTTTATTTTTAATTTACTATCTACTGTTAAACTTAGAAAAACCTACTTGCATTATAAAAGGATTTATGCGTCGCTTAATTATTTTATGGCAAATACAGCGGAAGGAAAAACACATTAAATGCAACTGTAGTATCTTGACAAACACAAGGAAAAACACATTAAGCGACAAGCTATGCATGATTTGACTAGGAGGAAAAACAACTGAAGCGTATCAAGCTTAAGATACAATGTTGTGGAAAAATCAGTTAACTAAGAAAATCATAGTATGCTAAGTAAAGGAAAAACACGATAAGCGCTAGGCTATGTAAGAATTTAGTATCATATTTTTAACTGAAGTCCCTACTTCGTTTCCCGAAGATACCAAAAAAAACAAGAAAAGTAAGGCCTTTACATCTATTATTTGACTTACAGAGCGTTAGAAAATGGTATTCATGCTTAACAGGACGCTGCAGTTCCAGGGACTTATAAAATGGATTAGGCTTTCCAAATATATAAAATTGAGTTAAAACTAGTTTTTATTGTTTTAAAAGTTTACTGGTACGACATTTTTCCCTAAAAAAACATATTTCAGTGGAAAAATACAAACTTCAAACAATCTTTATGAGCGATCAAACAATATTAATAAATTCAAAGTAAAAAAAACTTTTAAACAAACAAGCTTTTATTTAAACATACTAAAAATAATAAAATAAACATTTTCTATAAAATTTTTATGTCAACTAAAAACGCATTTACACAGTTTATGTGATGTAATAGCTTGTCGCGATATTTAAGCAGGTACTATGTAAATAGCTGCGCTATTTTCAAGCAAAAAAGCAATACGAGCACAATATATGCACGAGCGTCCCTATGCCGCTGAGGATTAGCGGGATCGGGCTCTTCCCCTACCGGATCGCTAGGACGTCGTCGTGCAGGATCTGTAGTGCTGCATCCAACACTTAGATGGGCCTGGTCGTGCTGGAGGATAGTCGGAGTGATGTTGGTGGTTGCGGGGCGCGGTAGGTCCGGTGTGGGTTGCGGGGTCGTCGTGGTTTGCGGTGCTGTAGCGAGTTTTGGCTGGTCCACTATTGATGATGATGATAATAATGCCATGGTGCGGGGAGCTGCTTTGGTGCGGGGGACGTCTGTGTCGGTTTTAGAAGGTAGGGTTGCCAATCTTACCTTCTGTTTCCCGCGTCTCGGTAGGCGGTTGGACCGCGCTGTGGGTTCGTTGGCTGGGGCCATCAGGGAGCCGCCGTGCTCCGTCTGTGAGGTAACAGTCACAGTGTTAAGCTGTGGCTGTTGCGGTCTGGCTGGCGGCTTGTTACGGCCGTCCCGGGTCGTGGTGTAGGCGGTCGTCCCCGCCTTCCTGTTGCGGGCCTCCCGCTTGAACGTAAGGCAGCTCGTTTTATTGGCTGTATGAGGGCCGTGGCAGCTAACGCACGTTGGTGCGTCCTCCTTGCTCATAGGACAGTCGCCTGCGTAGTGCAATCCTCCGCACCGGACGCAGGCGAGAGGGCGTTGACAGTGGTGGCTCGAGTGCCGGAACCCTTGACAGCGGTGACAATGGGCGGGGACTCTCTTGCCCCTCCAGCTCTCGATCCTGACACCTTCCATGAGCAGCACCTCCGTGACGTCATAAATTGCAGGCAGAAGGTCGTCGTGGGGGTCGGCTTAAATACGCCGAGAAAAATGCAGCCGGGGCGACCCTTACTCGGCTGGATAGTCTTGATCCCACTGGTTCATTACAACTTAATCTCAAAATGTCTAGCTAATCAATACGGCTGAAATGAGCTCCGCTTCGAAGCCCTTGGAAAGGAAGTCCAGCGTTATCTCTGCTGGTTGGGTGTCCGCTGGGTGTCGGCTGGGTAGCCTCGGATGGCGATCTTGACTTGACGCTCCTCTGGCGGAGAGTAGGAGAACCAACTGAGTGTCTCCTCTAACTCCGTGAGGTATCTTTGGAAGGCGCGGTACTCCGCAGCCGACTCCGGTGAAAAACGTAGCTTTCTCGGGCGCGGGCACGGAAGTACCGCGCAGCAGCCTCTCCTTCTCCTGTAGATAGGTCCTCAGGACCTCGGCTAGGCCAGGGCTGAGCATCGCCTGTTTCTACAGCTGCGCATAGATGTTGAGGTCAACGTCGTGCCCAGCTTTCCTAGACAGCGAGCGCGTGGCAACTGGTGGCTTCACCGGGGGTAGGGCAGGGAGGGGCATCGTCTTGGGCGGCGATGGCACCTTCGGGCTTGATCTCTTGGTCGTATTTGTGGACAGCGATTGCTCACTGTCCGAGCTTGTGGAGCCGGTGCGGGGTGATCAACCTCCAAGGGCGAGCAAACCCGAACGGCTATTGCGGTCCGACGCCTTGTGTCGCCGCTGGGCCTTCGGTATTTCGGCATACATCCGTGGGTCTTATACCGACGGGCGATCTTTCGATGGTCGGCCGGGGTCCGGGGGATCCCGTCGTCCACCAACGTACTCTTGCTTCATGGCCTTCTGCGCACCTCACCAAACATTTCCACAAAAGTCGCGGACGCGATCGGCCGGGGGGCCGAGCTCGACAGACGTATTCTAAGAATACGCTGCCGAGATCGAAGAAGCGGGTAAAATTCTACGTAGATCCGTGCGCGCGCGTGTGCATCTGGTAATTTTTTTACACCTGAAGCGCCACGTCACCTATCATTTCCTTTTATAGGTGACGCCACTTACACAAAAGAGACCGAAATGAATTGCTTGTAACGACAAAACATGTTCTGAATAGTTAATTTAAATACACAATATCGTAAACAATGCTTACTCTAACCGACTATCTAATTCATTTTCGAAGTCAGCGAAATTAAATGAACCGACGTTTCGGGAATAAAAGACGATGTCGGTTAATTTAAATATTTTTGTTGTTTTTTTATGTGTGTTTACTTTAAACGACGCCACTGATTTTTACGGCGATTGTCAAAACAATTGATATCGATAATAAACTATACCAATCATGCAAGAAAAACACATGAACTCCATCATACAGATACAAGGTAAGCAAGGAAAAACGAATATAGCGACAGGACACCAAGGGAATAGGAGCAAGGAAAAACACCTTAAGTGTTTAAAATAGCATTTCCTAGGACGGAGAAAAAAGGTTTAAGTAACCTTTATCATTCGAAACAAAAAAGGAAAAACACATCAAATAACAATCTAACTATAGAGTCGGTACTTTAAGCGGTAAATGGACTAAAATTGCTATTATTCTCTGTCACTTCATTTAGCGTCTGAAACAATTGGGCCTAAAAAAGCCATTACTTGAAGCGACACCAAAGTGGTCAGATCGCCACAAAACCAAGACCAATCGACGCAGAAAAAATCACTGATTTCAAATTTGTATAAAAGTCATTTTCGACCAAAGTGTCGCTTCAAGTGTTTTTCCTTTCCACCGTCGATATAATGGCTGAGGGCCAGATAAAATTCGCAGAGCTTGTTTTAGAATATTTTAATATATCTTATCAGCCTGTAGGATCTTACTGCTGGTCAAAGGCCTCTCTTTCCTCTCTCCATACCTTCGGGTCCAAGGCGTTGGTTGACCAGTCAGCAACATTACTTGTACAGTTCATCCCGCCATGTATAATAGATTACTTATTTTTAGGTTAAGGTAGAATGATTTGAAGATTTAATATAAAAAAGTAAGGCCTTTGCATCTATTATAGATGATTTATGCAGCGTCAGCAACTGGTAATCATGCTGTACGGGACGTTGCAGTACCTTGGACATTGTTAGATGGATTAGGCTTGCCCAGCACCTATACCATCCTCTCAGCTTAGTCAGCTATTATTCTGAGGAAAGAATAGGTCAATACGTTTGAAGCTAACTAAGCCGCAGGTTTCCTCACGATGTTTCCTTCACCGTTAAAGCTCGTGTTAAGCGTGCACATACATTTTTCAAGATTTAATATACAGTGTTTTTAATAACAGTGTTCATAATTTGGACTATTGATGTGGTGATGATATAACAATAATATTGTGGTAACGATTACAACCTAATACAAAAGAGTAGTTAGGATACTCGTAATAAATCACAAGCAAAATAACTCAATATAAATATCAGTGAGCAAAATAACGATTATTTAATACAATTTGTGAATAAATTAGTTTAACTAACTAAAATACGAGTCATCACAGCCGCAGGACTACTGTACACGTCCACTGCTGTACAGAAGCCTCCCTCATGCATCTCCAAGATTATGAGGGTAGTGTTGCCACACTCACCACGCTTGGCAGGCGGGTTGGCGAGCGCAGTATAGGATACACGCATACACGGAAAGACACTGCTGCCCATATTTCGGAGCTATCCCTTAGCAGATTCTTACTGCATCAACGGGGAAGAGTGGAGAGGCAACATTCTACTGCCGGCACCCCACGAGTTTGTGTTGAACTACAGTAGTTCATAATTCAATAGCTCTATGAGTTCCAATGCACCTTTGAGCATTTGTGGATTGGAACATTTTCGCATAGGTACCAAAACTTCATCCAGTTTTGAAAGTAAACCTAATCAGAAATGTTCAGTTTTGCACGTCCGTCGAAACCGTCAGTTCCTAGCGACTAGCTATCGTTAAAAATGCAGTTAACCGTGTCTCGTTTCGAACGCGTCGATATTTTAAACTGAATTATCACGCGTCTAAAAAAAGCGTTTCGTCGAAAAATTCCCTTCGGAAAGCCATCCGTTCGCGACCGCTTCCGCACGCTCAAAAGTTTGTTTGGATTGCGCGAAATTCGTTTGGTGAACAAATATTCATTTTTTTTCGTCGTACCGTCGGTACTTTGCATTGTTTTTGAAGCGGATGTCCTGTTTACTTTGTTGGCTGTGGTTTTATCGTCGTGTTTATTAGGTAGGCACCGTGTATGGGCTTTGTTCCGCACTTCGCTGTTTAGATTCAGAAGATTTATATGCGTTTTTGTTTATTGTTGTTGGAGCGTAGCTTTACGCACGACTGATGTTTATTTGGATGAATGCAGCTATCACTTGTAAGGGTTATTGTGCTGCCATATGTTTCAAGCACATGTCTACAATCTCTATGGGTACCTTATTTGCGTGTTTTGTGATGTGACCTTAAGGCTGCCTGTCCACTCTAGCGGGGCGGAGATAAAACCAGAGCTGTTCAAATTTCGACCAATACAGTGCCTCCGCTCTACGGTCTACACACGACAACGACACCATCTAGCCCCAAATTAAGAATGGTTGTACTATGGAAACCACATTTTTTGATAAAATACTTAAATACATTTTTTTTGTAAAAACATACTTAATATCTTATCATACATAGAAAAATAGCCAGACGCGGGAAAAATATCTGCAGAACAATTACAAATATGTATTTGTCCTGTGTTGAATTAAACCCACGACCTCCTACGTATTAATCAGGCTATTAGACCACTGAGCCACGAAGGCAGTCATTAACAATAGACAAGGGTGGGTTGCGAGAAGCTCTTGACGATAACGATAAATACGAGATCATTGCCTATAAACAAAACTTGAACTAAACTTCCATTCACCCACTTAGAGTTTCCTGACAAACGTAATAATATAATAAAGGAAAGCCATAGAGCGTGTAAGCAATGTTCCTCTTAGTTTTCCAAGAAAAACTAATAAAAGTACCTCAACTATCAGAGCACACAGTAAAACATGTAAGCTAATATTATTAGCATCACATAAATATCATGCATAGGTGTTCCTTGCGGAGGAAACACAGAGCTCTTGCAGTATGTTTTAACCTGCATAGAGGTGAATTAATTTTGTCTTTTTAAAGGGTATAATCTATTTTTTACGCCTGACAAAAAAGAGGTGTCGTTTAAGTTTGACCGCTTTGTGTGTGTGTCTAACTGTGTCACCGTAGCTCTTAAATGAGTAGACCGATTTGTAGGCACTTTTTATTTTAATGCAGGATTTCTAGCGGTGGTATGTACTTAATCTTAAATAAATAAAAAAATTAAATCGGTTAAGAAGTTAACAATAAATGAGGTTTGAAAGTAGGAGTGAACAATCAAATGTTTCCATATATACTCGACGTTGGTATCAAATGAGAGAAAACTATGTGTAAAATACAAAACTCTAAATTTTATAGAATTCGGTCGAGCCATTCATGAGATATGGGGGTTGAAATTAGGGCTGAACATTCTTATATTTTCAAATATACCCAAGTGTGATATCAAATGAAAGGTGTACCCTTTCATTTGATATCACTTGGTGATACACTTGGAAAGGTGTACACTTGGTATTGATATAACACATTACCAAAAAAGGAATGTAAACCATCCGGGAGCTACTTAATATTTTTAATTTTATAAACTTGTTCTAAATTAAATGTATCTCCATGAAGAGGGAGGTTAAAATAAACTGCAATAGCTGTGTTTCCTCCGCAGAAGCGCCTATTTAATTAAAATACATTGTAAATATATGTGTACCGGATATTTATCGCGTAAATTACCTTTATTATTTCCCGTCTTGTTGGAACTATGGTCGGTGCAATCCAGTTTTATCACCATCATTATCTCAGCCGTAAGATCTGGAAGATCATGATAACTTTTTGCCATACCACGCTTGGCAAGCGGGTTGGCAAGTCCAGTCTGGTTTGTTGATACACAGAAAGTAGCTTCTGCCAATCCTCCGGAGTTATAACCTTGGTATATTCTTACTGCATCCGTGGGCAAGAGAGAAGAGGCATCATTCTACTACCAACCACCTACATGCCAGCCTATTACTCCTCTTCTTTACCACTGGCGCTACTTTCACACTACCTGTTTATGTTGCTTTTTGTTCTGGTTTCATATGCAGGTACGAATATAGCACCGGAGCACATACTACAGCCGTCAATACAAAGCTATTCAAATCACGACCGCAAAAGGCGTAATATATTCTTTAAGAATACCTAAACCATATATTATTCAGTGGGAAACTAGTTGGTATGTCTGTCGGTCTTACCAGCCAATATTATACGAATGCTTTGAGGTGAATTTACTTAGGTTTTGTACGTTGATAAAATAGTGTAGGTATACTGAGGCTTTTTTACATTTTAATCGTAAATATATTCTGATTTCATTCATTTATATCCATAGTGAGAACAGCTCTTAATAAATATTAGTTTTTTAGCTGTTTCGGAGTTGGAGCAAATTTAATTTCAAGCATTTTTGCAACTAATACGTTGATGCTGTAAAAACAGGAACATTATTCGCCATCTCGTGGCGATGTTTTTTTTAAAAGTATTGATTATTTATTGTGTTGTTACCAGAACATAATTATAAAGGCGTATGCAAAATGTTAATCATGAAATTTTTAGATCTCAGGTTTCGGTGGCGGATGAGGTTCATTTGAACATCATAAAACAACAAGGTTAGTTCCCCTTACTTACTTTTACTTAATTACTGCTGTGGCGCAGTGAACCGAAGTGGATCTTGGCCTCCGACACTAGAGATCACCAGCTAACCCGGCCTCTTGCCGTTTCAGCCCAGTCGACGGCACGAAGTTCAAGCAGATCTTTCTCAACTTCGTCGCTTCAGCGGTACCTCAGACGACCAAAAGGCCTTCGGCCCATTGGGCGACCTGTGTATGCTCTGCTGGCTCCCTCTCCAGTAATATTATGACAATTGGTTTCCATATGATTACCGTTATAAACTTGCCTTTCTATCGTTATACCTCATCATTAGCAACAGTTAGATTTCACATAAACTTTTGCCGAAACTGGTAGACCACTTTCTTGATAGATCATTTTGTATTTTCTTAAACTCGAAATAGTTGCTACCTGACATCAATAACGCTCATAAGGTTTATTATCGCTAACGCTCGTAAGGTTTAAAGTTTGTATTGCAAAAAGATTAGCCGTATAATTGTTTTAAAAATTTGCTAGGAAAATTAGCTAAAACGTAAAAACAAACGTTTTCACATCCGTTTCCATCTAATAAAGTTTGCGAGCCACGGCGCTGAATGGTATTAAATGCGGCCGCGACGGTGACGGAACACTTCTCAGACGGAAAGGCGAGGAAGAGCTGGTGTGAGCTTCTACACATTATAGAGCACTAGATGTTAAATGTAAAACTGAGATATACGTTAGTTCTAAATTTACAACTAGATGTGGTCGTGTTTTTAGGTTAATGTCTAGATCGCGCTTACGAAAACTCCGAGCAGCGGTATGTGCTAAGATATATTTTCAATACATGATTTACGAAGTACGAAAGGAGTGGCTATCGTTGTTCGTTGAGCACACACGCGCGCGCACGGATCTTTTTTCTATACCCCCCCCCTCGATCTCGGCAGCGTATTTTTCAAATACGTTTGTCGAGTTCGGCCCCTCGGCCGATCGCGTTCGCAAATTTCTTCGCGGAAGTGTCGGTGAGGTGCGCAGACAGCCATGCAGCAGGAGGACGTTGGTGGACGACGGGATCCCCCGGACCGTCCACCAATAGATCGCGCGTCGGCATACGACCCCCGGCACCACGCCGAAGCACCGAAGGCCCAGCGGAGACACACAGCGTCTGACCGCAACAGTCGGTCGGGGTTGATCTCCCGTGGAGGTAGATCGTCCCGCATCGACTCCACCAGCTCGGACGGCGAACGGACGCTGTCCACCCCAAGGTCCAGGAGGACCACCCCGCGGGCGCAGACGCCTTCCGAGGTGATGCAGCCGCATCCCCGCAACCCCCGCAGAGCCAGTCGTTCCCCCCACGTTCGCTGTCTCCAATGTCTGCGCACAACGTCAATCTCGGCGTCTTTGCGCAGCTTATGGAACAGGGAATGATGAGCGAGGAACTTGCCGAGCATCTAAGAAACTTCCTGCAGGAGAAGGAGAAGCTACTGCGCGGCACACCCGTGCCCGCGCCCGAGCCCCTTCCCCCGCCACCCCCCCAGGAAACGGAGAGGGAACACCCGCCGTCGCCACCGCCATCAGGCCACCGTCGCAAACGCGACGACTCCTCCACGCCCGAAGAAAGGAAGAAGCGGGCGACCGAGAGCGCCGTCGTCGTGGATGAAGCAGCGCCCACAACACCATCATCCACCACCACGAGGACATCAACGTCGTACGCGTCGCTGGCGGCCTCGCCGCCTGTACGCCGTACACCGCCAGCCCCACTGGACACGCCAGCCCGCCCAGCAGCAGCAGCGCGCCCGGGATCCCCCCGCGCCCCGGAACCTACTCGCCCGGGTACATCCGCCGAGCCAGCCCAAACCGCAACAAAGAAGTCCCGCTATCCACCCCTTGTCGTGGAGCAGATGCCGAATTGGCCACGGCATTTCAAGGCCATCAAAGGCCTTCTAGGCCACACACCAAACGCCCGGCCCTACGGCAAGGGCGTCCGTTTCACGCCAGAGTCGGCTGCGGAGTACCGCGCCATCCAGCGCTACCTCACGGAGTTGGAGGAACCACTCAGTTGGTTCTCGTACTCTCCGCCTGAGGAGCGCCAGGTCAAGCTCGCCATCCGCGGCATCCCAGCCGACACCCCACCAGCAGAGATAGCGCAGGACTTCCTCTCCAAGGGCTTCGAGGCGGAGCTCATCAAGCCCATCCGGGCAAGCAAGGGCCGCCCAGGCTGCATTTTCCTCGGCGTGTTCAAGCCGTCCCCCAACCTTCTGCCAGCCATCTTCGACGTCACGGAGGTGCTCCTCATGCCGGGTGTCCGGATCGAGAGCTGGAGGGGCAAGAGAGGCCCCGCCCAGTGTCATCGCTGCCAGGGATTCAGACACTCGAGCCACCAATGCCATCGCCCCCTCGCCTGCGTCCGGTGCGGAGGATCGCACCACGCAGGCGACTGCCCCAGGAGCAAGGAGGAAGCACCGACGTGCGTCAACTGTCACGGCCCTCACACGGCCAACAAGACGAGCTGCCCCACATTCAAGCGGGAGGCCCGCAATAGGAAGGCGGGTACGACCGCCTACACCACGACCCGAGACGGCCGTAACAAGCCGCCAGCCAGACCGCAACAGCCACAACTTAACACTGTGGCTGTTACCTCACAGACGGAGCACGGCGGCTCCCTGATGGCCCCAGCAAATGGCCCCACAGAGCGGTCCAACCGCCTCCCTAGGCGCCGGAAGCAGAAGGTAAGGCTGGCAACCATACCTTCTGAATCTGACACAGAAGCCCCCCGCACCGCACCCACACCCCGCAACGCGACACCAGCAGTGGAGCAGCCAACTCCCGCCTCCACCATCAACAAGACGACTCCGCAACCCACACCGGACCTACCGCGCCCCGCACCCCCCGCAGCCACCACCACACAGAAGACCCTCCAGCACGACCAGGCCCACCTGGAGGTGTTGGAAGCAGCACTGCAGATCCTGCGCGACGTCCTTACGGCGATCAGGCAGGGGACGAGCCCGATCCCGCTGATCCTCAGCGGCATAGGGACGCTCGCGCAGCTGCAGCTGCGCTAAGGGGGACCTGAAGAGGACCTCCAGCCTCACCACGCCCGCGCAAACGCGGGCTTGAAGCAACAGGCTCAATACGAGCCGACCCGAGGACCCCTTGGCATTAGCCAAGGGCGAACAAAGATCCGCAGTAAGGGGCTCACGCCCGAAACTGCTTCCCCACGTGGGCTTCGCCCACGTGAGAAGAAGACCCGGAGCGGAGCGAAGTACGAAAACTGAGGTGTTTTAATTCGACCCTGCTTTCTCGGCATAGATCTAAACACTAGATTCTGTGCAGTTTCGTACGCGTTATACCCATAAGTACCATAAGGCTATGTGCTAAATAAACCTTGTTTATGTTGAATATAATCAGTTCTTCTTCTTTTCCTCGATTTATTTTTATTTATTTTTGTTTTTCAGCCGTTATTATTCCATTGCAGGGCAAAGGCTTTCTCCCCTTCTTCCACTCCTCGTGATTTAACGCTGCTACAGGCCAAGATCTCAAACGGGCGTCTAGTTAATCGCGCCATTTCCTCGATTGGAATAAAAAATTCTGTTGCGAAGGATTTCGCGTGCTTTATTCAATTAAAATGTGTGCTTGTATCTCTATTGTAAATTAAGTATTCTTAAAAGTTATTTACTCTAATAAACACATAACGACTTTGACAATAAAAAAGAATATTTAAGTGATAACAAGCGTCCACAATCCACACGCACTTGCGAGTTTATACTCACGGTGGGGAGTGTGAACATTAAGTCAGAGTACCATGAAGGTTTTAAATGATGGGAGCAACTGCACACCATCATCCACAGCGTAATGCGGTACAGGTATATATAGGCACTATCCTCCTAGCAACGATGAACGTAGAATTAGTGTGTAGGTATAGAAAAAAATATGTTAAAACAGTAACATTTACATTCTTGTCAGTAACACTCTATGTCGATTGTAATAAGTGAACAAGTAATAGAGGTTTTTAAATT
This sequence comes from Pasiphila rectangulata, assembly GCA_963082625.1. Classification (NCBI taxonomy): domain Eukaryota; kingdom Metazoa; phylum Arthropoda; class Insecta; order Lepidoptera; family Geometridae; genus Pasiphila; species Pasiphila rectangulata. The sequence goes on from OY720248.1 coordinate 19,874,331, forward strand.
AATATAGGTTCAAAATGAGTTAAGTGATGAGTGATGATGTGTATAAATAATTGAAAAATATATTAATTTAAACAATACATTTTGTAAATACGGGGATTACTCACGTAGTAGTTTATACCTAACGTAAAATTTGAAAGTTTTAACATAATGTTTTATATCAATAGGGCTTAAAGTATTAAATTGCCGTTTTATTGTAATAGGTAAGTAAGCACCAATTGACATAGAACCTTCACGGTTTGAGGTTTTTGAGTGAAACAAATAAAATTAACATTAAATATTTCTCTCTTATTAACATTTTAGGCACTTGTAGGTATGTTGTTTGCTATTTAACGGGCCAATTTATTTATCTATCTCAAAAACTATCTGACGATTATGAAGACTTGAAACGAAGCCGTGAGATGAAAGAATACTAGATACCAGTAGCATTACATGCTTTATGCTAAGCTGTCCCGTACACCACGTGTTGCTGACGCTGTATAAAACATCTTTATTAGATGAATTGTTTGTTTTGTGTTTTATGAACCTAATGTCTTTCATACAGACGAAGCTAATATAAAGCATGTTAAATAAATTTAACATGTTTGTAACTAAATGTACGGGATATTAGGCAACTTTAATGTCGGATTTAATTGAAGTTTTCAAGTTATGTAATAGTTAGTAATGAAAACATGTTTTATAACTTTAATATGTTTATTAAAGTTGAAAAGTAAAGTTGAAGTTACTTAGGGACGCCTACACCACGACAAAGGATCTGTTGTCTCTATTACTATTTAAGCGTGAAGAGAAAAATAAGACGGTGTCTGACGGTGGCTCTAGACTACGATGCCACTGAAGACTTCTTTAGCATTCCGCGATGAGTATTCCAAGCTTACTTACTTATTTATTTATTATATGAATGATGTACGTACATGATCACCTTCCTGTGTTTAATAAAGGGTATTCAAAATTAATTCCTGTATTAAAATGGAAATCGTGGCCGCTATTGGTACATTGGCAAAAATCTAATTAAAAGTTATGAAAATGCACAAACATTAAATAGACAACGCAACCTTTTTCAACCCGCACAAAAAAAAGGGTTATACTTTAATTTACTGAAAGATGTTGCTATGTGTGTGGCTCTTAAATAAGTAGACTGATTTGAATGCTGTATTTTTTAAAGCAGGTTTCCAAGTGGTTGTCCTTAACCATATTTTATCAAAACCAGTTCAGTTGTTTACAAGATATAGTCGTGAAAGAGGGGATGAATAATCAAATGTTTACAAATGTACCCAAGTTTGGTATCAGCTATTATTATTATTATTATTATAAGCCTATCTGATCCCATTGCTTGGCAAAGGCCTCCCATTCCCATTACCTCCATGCATCTCGATCTTGAGCTACTTCCCTCCAGTCGACCAGGTGTTGATCGAGTTCGTCCCGTCATCTACGTCTCGGTCTGCCGCGTCGCCTTCCCGCCGGGTCAGGACGCCACTCGGTGACTGCCTTGGCCTACAGCTCGCCTGGCATACGACAGACGTGGCCAGCCGAGTACATACCTGTATTCTCCACTGCATTATAGCCGGTTTTTATTATTCTATGTATACTTATAAAAAAAAGAAAAAGCCGTGTTGACCGAGTGGTATGTACCCCGGCTGTCGTGATCGTGGGGTCGATAGTGGCCGTGACCAATGGATTTTTCTTTCTTGAAAAATGTACATACATATGTTCACATTTAACACGTGCTTAACGGTGGAGGAAAACATCGTGAGGAAACCCGCGACTTACTCAACTTCTGACGTGTTTACCTGTTCTTTCGTCTGACTAATAGTTAACTAAGCTAGCAGGATGGTATACGTGCTGGGCAAGCCTATTCTATCTAACAATGTCCCAGGCATTGCAGCCTCCTGTACAGCATTATCACCAGTTGCTGACGCTGTATAAATCATCTCATCATTAAAGGCGTAAAACGTTTACTACAGAACACATGCCTCCTTCATGGATCTCCATGAGGGGTTGTTGCCATACTCACCACGCTTGTCAGGCGGGTTGGCGAGCGCAGTTTGAGATGTTGATACATGGAAAGAGGCTGCTGCAAATCATCCGGAGGTATTTATTAGGAGGTTCTTACTGCATCCACGGGCATGAGAGGCGGGGAAACATTCTACTGCCGGCACCAAAATTTAATAAATCATCTATAATAGATGTTAAGGCCTTACTTGTAAAAGGTTTATTTCAGTCGGCTATCTCCCGCGCCATACGTCTGGCGCGCGTCCAGCCAGAGACATGGCATGTGAAGTTGCATTACGTAGGCACGCCATCTTTCCGCCCACACACAAACATATCTTTCGGGAACGTGTACGATTTAGTTGGCAAGATAAAATAAAGGACTCTGGCTGTTGTTTAGAGCTTCTTTAAAGTAATGTTACGGTGAGTAGAACACGTTTCTGTGAAGAATAGGCGGCAATTTATTGCGATGCTCAATACACATACTTCAACTTGTGAAAATACGTGTACCTATTACATTGTTATAAAGTATTTTTACAGGATTCCGCGTCGTTAAATTTATTTTTTTATTTATATACATATACCAAAGAAGTTGGATGTGCCACTGGGATCATATCACTCATGCTAAGCGTCGCTGAACTATACAACTCTAATACCTGTAATCTATTACAACTGTAATACCGCAGTGATCTTATAACACTGAACAACGTCGCATTGCATTTCGCCCGTCACCCTGAGACAGAGTTGTAAGGTCTCATGTGCCCGTAATTTCCGTTCTACTACTACAGTTTTTTGTTATGAAAATATAGATAAACTTTAAATAGAGTTCAAAAGTTCACCATGATGTATTGCCTACCCGCGCACCGAATCCAGTACACACTGTATCACATGATGAAAGGTAATAAATAATGCAAGGTAAATAACTAAAGCAATCTATAAGCCCCAAACGTCTCAGCATTGAGTAATGCAATCAACATTTTATGAATTTTCATGCGCTATTAACAATTGAATCAGTGCGATTGGTATTCCTCTCTCGCGCTGCGAGGTATCTAGTGATTGCCTCCCGTAATTTAAGGCTCTCTTGAATATATTTTTGTGAAGGGAAAATATTTTTTCGTAGCAACTCATAGCGGGCCCGTAGCACCGTAGCAGAACCGTAGCAATTCCGTAGCGTCGCTACGTACATAGTAGCTGTTTTGACTTCTACATTGATTGATCACTAGCGGCAGCTCAGCAGTTTGTTGTAGCTAGGTTAGTTAAATTAACTTATCATCATCATCATTCATCATTTCAGCTGTAAAACGTTCACTACTAAACTCAGGTCTCCCTCATGAGCGGTAGTTGCTATACTCACCACTCTTGGGAGACGGGTTCGCGAGCGCAGTAAGGAATGTTTATACACAGAGAGACGCTGCTGTCCATCTTTCGGAGGTAGAAGCCCTTAGCAGACTCTTACTGCATCCAAGGGCATGAGTACCACGGCGCGGGGTGTAATATACCTATATCCTACAATTATCTTATTCTCTATGCATCTTATACTTTTGATAGAGTGGAACAAAGGCACAACTGAAGGGTGGCCGATGATGGGACAAAGAAGTGTTGGGCGTCCGATAGCGAACAGTAGTGGTAGTCGATCCACGACGACATAATTCAATCAAAGATGTGACTAGCACAGGACCGTGGTTGACGTCACGACAGCAGTGGGTGAAGTCAGGTTGTGGATGATGCTGATGTATAATACTACAGTAAGTACCGAAATTATACTCATTTTATTTTAATTAACCTTAAAAGCCCTGAAGATTTTTCTTTTAAAGTTTTGCCTGAACCCTAACTGATCAAACCAAGATATCCCCCAATTATTACGTCCACATATCTAAGGTTTACTACAATGATTCCGATTTGATTGAATTGTGCTTACAGCGTACAAATACAGCGCAATTGTGATAGCAGCTGGTTCAAAAGTACTTCATCATCATCATATCAGCCGTAAAAAGTCCACTACTGAACACAGGCCTCCCTCATATAAGGGGCAGTTGCCATACTCACCACGCTTGGCAGGCGGGTTGGCGAGTGCAGTACGGGATGTTGATATACGGAATGACGCTGCTGCCCATCTTCCAGACGTAGCTCTTAGCAGGTTCTTACTGCATCCACAGGAAAGAGAGGAGAGGCAACATTCTACTGCCAGCACCCCACGGCAAAAGTACTTATTTAATACTAATGTTGTGAAAAATTATAATTTATCAACGCACTTTGCTGCTTAAAGACACGTAGTCTTCCTCTCAGCTGTAATTGGGTCTATTGAAAAAATATGACTATAATTATATACTTAAGAAGTGTATTATATATTTACATATATTTCATCAGAATATAATAATTATAAAAAACTTAAAGCAAACAAATTCTAACAGATGACAAATCAATATTATAAGTAACACAAGGAATTATCTCCACGCTTGGCAGGCGGTCCGTCGCAGTAACGGTTGTTGAGACACGGAAAGACGCTGCTGCTTATTGTCTGGAAGTATCCGCTAGATTCTTACTGCATCCACGGGCAAGAAAGGAGGGGCAATATTCTACTCCCTCAAAGGTATTGCATTGTGCGTAAAACACCCAGCTATTTACAATCAGGCTGGGGTACAGCGCCGTAAATGGTTTTTATGGGCCGGGAGATAGAGTCGCGGGCTCCAAGGAAAACGTTTCTGGGCCGTAACGCCATTTTTGATGGGACCCATAATCTCTGCAGGCTTCTGCGGCAATGGTGCTTACACGGCAGTTATCGGTTCTTGATTAGTTACCTAACTGCGGCGGAATCAAGGTAGGGCTAACTTTGTAGTCGAATTGATATTCTATTCATCCTTCTAATAATTATTTATTTTAAAATTGTATGTTTGATACTCTTTCACGCATAAACTAGCCTACAGATTGAGCTGAAATGCACACGTATAGATGTTAACCAAAATTATCACATATGAAAGGAAAAACGAAATGAAAAATGATTTATTTGCAACACTTACAAACTTATACAGTAAAACCCTAATCTTAATCTAAGAGACAACTATTAAGTGTCACAAAATAGTCCTGGTTCAGCATAATGCTAGTTATATGCACAGCACAACTAACGCTGATCTTCCCACCACCAGGGCCGATGGTGGCGTCACGGACATAGTCTCTGGGATAACATAAATTATGACTATAGAGCGAATTAATTAAATTACAGACTATAGACCGCAAACGACCAAAGACATATAACAAAGAAGCAACAATACAAAAATATATTAAAGAGTAAGTAGACAAATTTATTAGCAGTAAATATACATTTTATACTATAAGATAGGCTCCGTTTTGCAAATGCAACTCTAATAAAACTACATCACTTCAACCTTCCGAATCCGAACAACCAAATTTCCGAGTACTTATATTATAATGCTAGTGTCATGTCTAAGACTTTCCTGTTCCAACTGTTTTTGAATAAGGTACTTTTTTAATTTGCTTCTAAAGGTGTACGAGCTTTGCAGGTTCCTTATGCTACTTTTTATCCGGGTACAACGCATGCGAAGCGGCGGGCATAAGCTACAGGCGGGTTGGTTAGTGTGGTGCGTAAAACGGGATTTCGATACACGGAAAGACCCTGCTGCCCATCTTCTGGAGGTTGACAGAATATATAGGTACCTGTCAGGTTCTTTGGCAAGAGAGGAGAGGCAACATTCTATTGCCGCACCTCACGGTAATGTCGTGAGGTGTACCATCATTTGAATAAAATGCAATTAAATGTACGACGCGTGTGAAGTCGTAGACAGCAGCTAGTAATACACGTCCAGTTGATATCTGTCAGAGGAGAGATAATTAGGATAACATGTTGTGACGACCTTAACCCGGCCAAATACCGCTCTGGCCACGTGGTCCTACTGCCTTTGTCCTACCGATCGGACCACATCAACTTTTTGAATACAAGATGCGTCGGAAGGAAAATTCCCATCCCCTCTCTCGGTTTGTTTTGTTTATATTTCCCTGTAACTCACAATATAAATCAAGTGGGAAGGTAACTACGTATATGAAGGAAACTATGATAATGTACATCATAAAATGAAACCCTCTTGCTTGAAAGGACTTGAAAGGAATTCAACTCCACACTCAATTTAATAACATGCCGGAGCATAAAAGGAATGGGAAAAGCTCTCAAGATGTCACTAATGTCACCAATTCCTGGCAGGAACAAGGAGGCCACAGAGCCACGCGTAGTCACTACGCGCCCCCAGAATATACGTCAGGAGATTATGACAGTCGCACACATATTTGGGTATGAAATATGTGATTTATGCACAAGAAATAGAGACTATATTCGCTTGAGTGACTCTTGTATTCAAACTGCAGATACAGGAAATTGAATTCTGTTATGTTAGAATGAAGGTGTGTATTTGATGGTTAGGGCGTAATATCTCAAAGGACCGATTTGCAACATGTTCAGATGGTAGCGGTGAAAGCTCTTGCAAGTTTCGTATTTTATTTTTAAAATGCAATTTATTTCGCGATGCGAAGACGTCCGATCTCAGATTTCTTCATTCTGTGTTATTTAAGTTTATTAGGATCTTGTAGATGAAACTTGAAGGAGCTTAGGCATTTTGCGATACTTCGCGAGACTAGCGAGTGAATTGGGACACTTTAGAAAGAAGCTGATGGAGATAGAAATTGGTCATAGAAATACATGCTAGGCCATTCAATTATTTATTTTTAGGTATTGCATTACTTCTCGCATGAAACTTAGAGGTGGAATTCTTGCTTTCATCATCATCATTTCAGCTGTAAAACGTCCACTACTGCACTAAGGCCTCCCCCATGAATCTTCATGAGGGGTAGTTGCCATACTCACCACGCTTGGCATGCGGGTTGGTAAGCGCAGTACAGGATGTTGATATACAGAAAGACGCTGCTGCCCATCTTCCGGAGGTGTCCCTTAGCAGGCTCTTACTGCATCCATGGGTAGGGGAGGAGGGGTAACATTCTACTGCCGGCACCCCACGGCATAAGAAAATATGTGTATAATGGTTTATTCTTTTGTTTTTAAACACCTTTTGCGAGGGGTTAAACCAATCGGACGAGACATGACGGACGACGCGTGACCACGTGGCGACGTGCGCGTTAGTTACTGACTTTTACTACCAGATGGATTTTCAAACGGTTTACGCAAATAAATCAAGAGATAAGATTGTTTGTATTATTTATGATTTTTTTATGAAAAGTGGTTGAAATTTCACGATGACTGTTTAATATGTTGACCAACTGGAAGTTACAGTGGATAATACTGCATTATTCCGTCCTCTTGTAAAGTTCTACATAAAAGTGATGGCATTATGTAAATCGGTTGCAACATTAAAACTAGTTGGATTTTAACAAACAATTAATTGTCAACAGGCAAAACAATTACAAATATACACTTTCATATTTATAGTTCCCGCTTCATCATTTCAACCGTAAAACGTCCTTTACTGAACACAGGCCTCCCTCATAGATCTCCATGAGGGGTAGTTGCCATACTTACCACTCTTAGCAGGCGGAAAGAAGAATAGCGAAGAGAAGAAATACACGGAAAGATGCTGTTGCCCATCTCCCGGTCTCATCATTTTTAATTTTTTTAAATGAGTATTTACGTTAACGAGTATTGTGTGCCGTAGACGAAAGAATATAGCTTGTTAGAATCTGTCTATGTACAAAAATGTACCACGCTCGGGCAAAGTCGATATTGGTCTGGGGATTATTATCTGACTCTATTGATTTATACGAACTTTCTAGACCTGCAATATAAGCCCCTTGAGTCGTTAGTGAGCTTAAAAATTTTACCAATATTCACCTATTCTACTAAACAGAACATTAAAAGATAAAAAAAATATATTAGTAATCCCGTCTTTATGAATAAAAAAGTTTATAATAAATAGTATAGGTACCTAAAGTTAGTTTAAGGTACTCCCAAGCATGCGGACAATCTGACACACGGTTTTTGGATATTTTTCCGTTTGTTATAAATATATAAAATACAATGATTTTGAACTTTGGTGAAAAATCATGTGCTCAGCAGTGCAGACAGACGAAACAATTTTTTTCATAATAAAGTGATCTGTAACTTACTATTGAATAATGTTAAACCTAACTACGAAGGACTGTGACTGATACATTCGCTATCCAAGTTTTTTTTAAATATAATAATAAAATCCCATTCGTAATATTTAGTTTTAGTGAATCTAAGCAATGCCACATGCATAAGAAAAGAAGATATTCTGCTTGATATTATTAATGCCGTAAGTTTCTAATTTCCGGCGGAAATCATACTTTTTTAATGCATTGTTTCGTTTTACCTAACATAAAAATTATGTTAGTTCCGCAGTTTGAAATTTCGAATGGCAAATCTACTTATTTTGTAAAAACGTGGATAACTTACGTAGTAATGTAACGTCGAAGATTATTCCGACACATTTAGATTGTTCATGAAAATCATCGTGTGATAGAATGCCCGTCTGCGCGTGGGGCCGACATGACACTGACACATCTACTATTCAACTGCATGTGACATTATATTGTCTTTTTTCAGATTTAAAAATAAAATCGGTTTAAAAATAAATTTAAAAATATATTTATAAAACCATTTTACTGGCATATAATAGTGACATTCTTTGGCTCACAAAAAGTCTAGACCAGAGGTCTCCAAACTACGGCCCGTGGGCCAAATCCGGCCCGCCACAGTCATCAATCCGGCCCGTTACGTGTCACAATACACAATCAATAGTAATTTAAATGCAATAAAAGCCTATGTTTGCATAGGTGGGCATAAAAATTAAAATTGTTATGGCCCTTGCAACATACCGAAAAAAATATAATGGCCTCAAGGCTTCAAAGTTTGAAGACCTCTGGTCTAGACAATAATAAAACTAGCGCATCCCTCTCTGATTCCGAAAACGCCTCACGATACCCAAAAGAAAACATACTTGCTCAAATAAGATCTTCAAAAGTATAACAGTTCGACTCGCCCTCAGATAAAACAAGTAATGATGAATTCAGGGCACGTTCAGCGGGCGAGTACAACAAAAGTTTATAAATAAATAATAGAGAATACCTCGATAGGATATATGGATTTGGCATGGTTCTGGCCGCATCGCGAAGATAGATGGCACGACGTGCGCTAAGACGCGGAATGGTTTAGAAGAGATAGGAGATAGGTAAACGAACTCCAGAGCGAAGTTGGATTTATAAGCTGTGACGCTGAAGGAGGTCCATTCTCGATTCTTTGTAATTTTTCAGCAGATATTTGTCCCGGATCTGGGTATTTTGCTATGAATCTCATCTCAGCCGGAGGACCTGTCAAAGTCCACTGCTGCACTTGCTGCTAGGCCTCCTATAAGAATCTTTTTTTATTTAGACAGCGTCAGCAACTGGTATTGATGCTGTAGGGATGCTGAAGTACCTGTAACGCTGATACATCCGTAGTGAAACAGTATCTGAAAAACAATTATAATCAGTAAGTCTTACCTTGCTCGTCGAAAAAGCTGAATATTCCTTAGAGAATTTTATTCAAAATGTTTTGAGCATTCAGTAGAACCAGGTCAACCCTTTGAGCCAGCCCCGCAAGATTGTTTGGCACAGAACAAGACGTAATGCTCCCATTGCTAAACCACTAAAAACACACAGACTCATGTCCGGCACATAAATCACGTGTACCATACATCACTCGCTACACAGCGGCGACTCGCTAATGGCCCAGTAATACGCAGCAATGGACTCGTCTTATTTTGAACTGATTTATTACTGTTTTTCGCACAAAGCAACGGTCACGGTCCACGTGCTAGACGTGTAAGGATGAATCACTGCGTGGTCTTTTCTAAGCGATCCAAAGTATTTTTCGTAGGTATTTTAGCTAGTTCATGATGAGTAAACGATTTCAGTTTATTTATTGTTTACTTACTCTACGATTACTGACTCCCCTGAATCGAAAAGATGGAAAATAGGATCATTTAACGTCGTATACCGTAATAAAACTACAGAGGGTTAGTGTCGTTTGATGTTACTCCAAGAGTGGACTGTTAGATGCTATTGATAATAGTAAGACCTTAACATCTATTTTAGTTGATTTATACAGCATCAGCAACTAATATTTATGTAATGTGTACCCTCATTCTTGCAGTCCACACAACACGCCCTCTCATTTCCTTCATACACGGGTATATTTTAAAAAAATCGATTATTCATATCACGTTCACAAAAAAAGTACCGTCACGGGATACCTGGCTTGTGTTAAACATTTTCACCACAGTCGCTACAGTAGGCCCCTTAGCTATAATCACCACAGTCGCTATAGTCGCCACAGTCGCTACAGTAGGCCCAGTTGCTATAATCACCACAGTCGCTTCAGTAGCCCCAGTTGTTATAATGACCATAGTCGCCCCAGTCGCCACAGTCATCCCAGCCGCCACAGTCTACACGTTGGGCACGATGGGGACGATGGACAAAGGGCAGTCGCCTTAATACTAACTCACACATCTCAAAGAGTCACGCGTCACCTCTCGTCCAATCGGTTTTATCCCTCAAAGAAATGTTTAAAAAAAAAAAATTCAAATCGCTCCACTCGTTTAAGAGCCACAGACAAACACACATAGCGATCAAACATATAACAACTCTCTTTTTGTGTCGGTTACTAAAAACTTCACATAGCATCATCTATCACAATAATTAATATTTACCTGAGAAGCCAACAATTACATCAATTATTACTTCACGTTAAAAGAGGTCAACATCTTACTGTTTGAAAAGTTGACAATTGGTTTTCTGCTATAATCTAATCTACCATTGTTCAAATAAACTGACAGACAAGAAATCTTAATTTTACTTTTATCAACCCACCCGCATTTACTGTGTTGTACTTGTAATTAGTGTACAAGTTAACTAAAAAATATTTTAGTGTTTTGTATGACTTCGATCATAATGTTTGTTTACATATTTTATATTTTGTATATTGTTGTGTAGTTATTATTGTTAGCAGTGTGCCAGTGGCGTAAATCGTGAGGAATTATTAGCAGTCCGTAACACAGGCTCCGCCTAGCACGGTGTTAAAGTACATGCTCGGTTCAGTTTACGTAAGTTTATTGACAATTGTCATTTGTCATTGTTATTAATAACCTACATTCTTAAATTAGCTTTTAGGCTTAAGATAGTTATAAGTCTGATTGTAGTTTCTTTTATCGTAAATAAATCTATAAATCTATAAACTCGTTTAGTAACCGAAAATTTTTATCATAAGTAATTGGACAAGGTCTGCTTAAAATTCATATAGTAAAATAGAAATAACATCACTATAATATTATATTATAAAAAGCTATCAGATTCACTAATAGACAACTTACAGCCTTAGTCACTGATCCTAGGGACTTTAAATTTTCAAGGTACGTTTGTCTTGGTGCAAAACCGCCAACTTTGAAGGAAATTTTGGATTTTTTTTATGCTTGTTTAATAAATAAATAAATGATGCTGGACAAATCACACAGCATCATCTAGCCCCAAGCTAAGCAGAGCTTGTGTTATGGGTACTAGATGACTGATATACTTAATACATTATACTACATAAATAGATATTTTTATTATATATAGAAAAACACCCAGAACACCCTGAACAAATATCTGCAGATCGTACAGACATTTGTCCCGAGGCGGGAATCGAACCCGCAACCCCTTAATAACATAATGTATATCTCAGTATAACACAAATTAAACTTTTTCTTACCTTATTATCTTATTTTTTATCTTTCTATCTGAAGCATAAATACAGGAAATGTATATACAACGATCGGGTAAATACAAGCAGAAAATCCAGCATCTTCCAAGCATTTTTCTAAGCTAAGACTTTCCCCCAGTATTTAAACCTATAAATGGGCTATTAAGCCCCGATACGGCTCAATACAGCACGCTATCGGTACAGTATCGATATAAAATTTTAGTGTTACACGTTAAGGTAACGGGAAAATAAAGGATACTACCAGCTTGTAAATAAATAAGTTGCGCTGGACTAAATTAACCGCATTCATACTGTTAAAAACTAAGGCCTTTGCATCTATTGTAGATGATGTATACAGCGTCAGCAACTGGTAATCATGCTGTACGGGAATCTGCAGTGCCTGGGACATAGTAAGATGGATTAGGTTGTGCTGGCCGACTGGTATGTACCCCCGACTTTCAATCCGAAGGTCGTGGGTTCGATACCAGCCATTGCACCAATGGATTTAACTTTCTTGAAAAATGTATGTACACACGTACGAGTAACACGTGCTTTAGCGGTGAAGGAAACATCGCGAGGAAACCCGCGGCTTAATTAGCTGCAGACGTATTGACCTGTTATTCCCTCTGACTAAGCTGAGAGGATGGTATGCTGTAAATCGGATTTATAACTCAGGGTTGTTCTCGTGAAAGTTCTCTTTTTGAAAATTAATTATTTTTGTGTGTACAAGATGAAAATGTGCCTTGTTATATTAGTATTTATCGTTATCATTATCATCAGCTGGTGTTAGTCTACTGTTGGCGATAGGACTCTCCTATCGCACACTACTAAGCTCGATCTTGGGGTGTCCTTATTTAATTCCAGTTATAGTATTGCTATATCACAATTATTGTAATTTTATGTCAAAAATATTTCGAGAGCTAAGAATTTATATTTAAGGATTATAAGAAATTTTGTGATATTTTAAGGCTGACATTAAGCTCATGCTAAATATACCTATAGCATCCTAGAGCTAAATAAATCAATTTGTACATTATGCAATAAATAAATGAATATGAAAAAAGAATAGTTTATCTATGTATTTATTTGAACAAAATCCATAGCCCTTAAATATAGCACTTATAGTCTTAATATACAGCCAGTTTAATGAAAAAAGATTTAGAATAGTGTTCATTGAGATTTGTATATTACTAAGTAACCTCAATGAACATTATTTATCTTTTTTTGAACTTAGTCTTATTTGAATAAAACTTTATTGTAAGTACCTACCTATTCAATTTGGAAGTCCAAAATTGAATAGCTTCCTACAATTCAAAGATTAGGATAAATATAAGGACATACAATTTTAAGGAGGCAGTTGTTAAAGATAGAGAAATTAAGTTTATATATGAAATATGTTTATCAATAACGTGGAGAAAGTTTAGGAAATAGCTTATATGCTTCCGAAGCGCATTCACTTGCTTTATTTTTATTTATGAACGTTGTTAGTGTGGCCTTAAGTTTTGAAAGAATAGAAGGTAAAAAACTTTGAGATATTTGCCATTAATCGATTTATTTTTAAGTCGATTAATGTCAAATATCTTAAAGTTTTTTTTATCTTTTTCGGGTTCCGTCCCAGGGGGCAACCCTCAAATATTTATTTAATTCTATTTTTACAAAATAGATCATCTGTGAAAATTTCAACTGTCTAGCTATCACGGTTCATGAGATAAAGCCTTGTGACAGACAGTCAGACAGACGGACAGACAGACCGGCAGTGGAGTCTTAGTTAAAGCGTCCCGTTTTTACCCTTCTTTACATATTACAAACGTGATTATTTGCCCGATATTAAAAACCGCAACAGGTAAAAGCTTAAAATATTTACAGACTAATGTTGTGGAACCCTTCGATAGCGTCCGACTCACACAAGACCGTTTTTTTTGATTTCGTAGTTATTGTTAAAGGTTCATAGGTTACTCGCTTTACAAAGAGTGAAACTGTCGTCGACGACGTGACAGGATTACGCTTATCGCTTATTCATCGTAGGAGTGAAATTTATGTTCAAAGCTAGACTATGAAATTGAAAATGTCATATTCTGATGTATATTTAGGGGCTGTCTGTCTGCCTGTTTGTGCATGACACGATTACAACCGAACGCGTTGACCGATTTATACTCGTAACATCATCGAGGCTCTTAAAGGAGCCGGAGAGAATGATAGTATTATTGTAGATATGTTAAAAATTTAAATCGAACTGAAAATAATGTATTCAGAGATTACAATCCATTTTGTAAGTAAAATAATATTATCAAATTATATGTGTTAGTTGAAGGTCCATTATATATAGATATACCTATATATATCTATGTATATACATATATATATATATATACATAGATTATAATAAATCAATTTAAAATGTCAAAGCTACACAAGATTAAGATTAATTATGTCTTCTTGATTGCCGAATGGTGCCGGCAGTAGAATATTACCCCTTCTCTCATGCTCTTGGATTCATTAGATAGATAATTAAATAGATAAATGATACTGGCAGAGAATGCTTTAGCATTAAGTCCTCCTTACACAATTGTTATGTGTTAAAGTGTTAAATAAATAAATAAATAACACTTTATTGATCACACATTGTATTGGTGTTTATCACATTAGGCTAGGACGCAAATAAATTTTTAGGTTAGATGATTTTGGTAATTTTTTCAAAAATCATGGATATTATGATTACTTAGAATTCTACGATATTGGACTAAGGTAATCTAGCCAAGATAGATGCCTAACGAGGTGATCTACCCCCCCCTCACGGCTTTACATCGACCTTCCAAACACTCTTGTAAAGTGTATTGTACGATGACATAAACAAATAAACTGGTTTGGTGCCGTGGGGTGCCGGCAGTTGAATGTGTCCATTACGAACTACAATAGCTCAGGACAGCGCAATGTGGAAGGATGAAAGGCCTTTGACCTGCAGTAAGACAGTATAATAACAGGATGAAGAAGCAGTTAAAAGCAAGTACCTACTCCTGGACTCGGCAAAAATAGGAAAAATATATTTTGTTGGAAAGAAAGAAAACTCAGTGAGTAGTGTTCGTTTTTATCTGTAAATTTTATAAATAAATCATTATCATCATGTCAGCCGTAGGACTGCTGTTCACGTCCACTGCTAGACATAGGCCCTTGGAGACCCACGAATAGTGTCGATAGGTATAAAAACTGCTTAAATTTATCGAATCATCATCATTTTATGATCATTTCAGCCGTAAAACATCCACTACTGAACACAGGCCTCATCATGGATCTCCATAAGGGGTATACCATACTCACATCGCTTGGCAGGCGGGTTGGAGAGCGCAGTACGCGATGTTGATACACAGAAAGACGCTGCTGCCCATTTCCCGGAGGTATCCCTTAGCAGGCTCTTACTGCATCAACGGATATGAGAGGAGAGGTAACATTCTACTGCCGGCACTCCACGTCAAAATTTAACTAATGTCAAGATAGAATACAAAGTTGAAGGGGATGTTCGAATGTCAAGATAGAATAAAAAGTTGAAGGGGATGTTCGAATGTCAAGATAGAATACAAAGTTGAAGGGGATGTTCGAATGTCAAGATAGAATACAAAGTTGAAGGGGATGTTCGAATGTCAAGATAGAATACAAAGTTGAAGGGGATGTTCGAATGTCAAGATAGAATACAAAGTTGAAGGGGATGTTCGAATGTCAAGATAGAATACAAAGTTGAAGGGGATGTTCGAATGTCAAGATAGAATACAAAGTTGAAGGGGATGTTCGGATCATCATCATCTCTGCCATATGATATATGATCCTCATGGATCTCCGAGACCATGAGGGCATCTTTGGCATAGTCGCTACGCTTGGCAGGCGGGTCGGCGGGCGCAGTACAGCATGTCCCGACAAATAATCATTGATATCTACACAACACTAACCTAATTTATCTCACGAACACAAAATATCAATTAAGCTTGTAATAAATCCGCGGTAATCGCTCCATTAACTTATCTAACGCCAGATTAATTATGCAACGGGCCGGAACATTATTTACTAAAACTAATTAAACGTCGCTGTAATAGCCGCTTGACCGCACCTCATTATCGCGATACGTAGAGTTATGCACTGCGGACGACGTGCAGGTTTGATTTCCATTACTTATGCACTTCATTAAAAAGTAAGGCTTTTGCATCTAATAAAGGTGATTTGCCGTGGGGTGCCGGCAGTAGAATGATACCCCTCCTCTCATGCCCGTGGATGCAGTAAGAGCCTAAGGGATCCCTCCGGAAGATGGGCAGCAGCGTCTTTCCGTGTATCAACATCCCGTACTGCGCTCGCCAACCCGCCTGCCAAGCGTGGTGAGTATGGCAACTACCCCTCATGGAGATCCGTGAGGGACGCCTGTGTTCAGTAGTGGACGTTTTACGGCTGAAAAGATGAAAGGTGATTTATACAACGTCAACAACTGGTAGTCATGCTGTACGGGACGCTGCATGCCTGGGACATTGTTAGATGACGCTTATGCTTGCCCAACACCTATACAATCCACTCAGCTTAGTCAACTACTCGTATTAGTCAGAGGAAAGAAACAGGTCTGACGCTAACTAAGCCGTGCACTTCATTAAAATGAAACGATCAAAAAAAAAAAACAGCAAATTATGTAACGCAAAGGTATTTAAAGCTATCTATGGACCATAGAACTAGTAATTAACATCAATATACTATTCTTAAGTTGTCTGAAATAAACATTATAATATTATTATTATTTAGTATTATATAAGGCGGTGTGCCGACAGCAGAATGTTGCCCCTCCTCTCTTGCCCGTGGATACAGTAAGAAGCCGAGGGATACCTCCGGAAGTAGGGTGGCAGCTTCTTTCGGTGTATTAACATCAACTATGTTTTGTAGTTACAAACTATGGAAAAAAATTAACGTGTTCCAGAATTTTTAAGATCCGTGAGGTAAACTATGTTTCTTAACCTTAATTGTAAAAATTGAAGTGAAAATTAAAAGTATTAAATTAATTACGGTTTTTTAGTGAAGTAACTCCAGCCTAACGGCTTCATTTTTTCATATTCCAGTTTTGGTCTAAAATTAAAAATGACTAAGTATAAATAATGCCAACAATTACAATATAAAAATGTCAACATAGAAAAATTACAAGGTATAAAAATGTCACCAAGGTGAAAAAATTACCATGTAGTAAAATGTGAACGATAAAGTGCTTAGCTAAAAATTACTACTTTATAGAAATATCATATTTTTTGACAACTCTCAAATATGTCAGAGAATGACAGCAGATGTATTCTCTGCAAGGTTTTTTTTTATACACACGGCTACACCAAGGACATTTTAGACAATGTGACGTTTTCTCATAACACACTGTTTCATAGTTTAACTTAACAATAACTCTGTCGCGGAATATTACCAACCTTAATAAAAACATAAGAAAATCTTATAACCCGCCTACTTACTTATTTCATTCGTCAAAACTACCGTGAGTAGCACTCGTAAAATGTTTATATATCAGTACACATTACACGAGTTTAGGAGCGCTTCAACTGGTATGTTACTGGGATGCTTTGACGTAGTATTTATGCCGTGGGGTGACGGCAGTGGCATGTTTCCCCTCCTCTCTTACCCATGGATGCAGTAAGAGCCTGCTAAGTGATACCTCCGGTAAGTAGGCAGCAGCGTCTTTCCGTGTGTCATCCCGTACTCGCCAAACCGCCTGCCAAGCGTGGTGAGTAGGTCAACAACCCCTCATGAGCAGTGCTTGGAGATCAGTGGACGTCCTCCGACTAAGATGATGATGATGATAAGGATGATGAAGTATTTTTTTCAACTCAGAGATGGCAGAAAAAAAAGTAATTAATTGAATCAGGCGTTACTTTGCGGAAATCCATATTATTATGATAAACAAAGAAAAATATCTAGTTTTAATTCCGCTAATTCTGATATGCATATGCACCGCCCTCCCGCCCGCTAATTATGCACATGCAGGGGGTTTGCCTGGTTCCCCCTGCATGTGCATAATTAGCGGGCGGGAGGGCGGTGCATATGCATATCAGAATTAGCGGAATTAAAACTAGATATTTTTCTTTGTTTATCAGAAAAAAAAGTATTCAAACAAAATTGTTTAAATACTTTTCTACTTCTTATTACATTTAAGCCGTGCACGAACGAACAAAATAGTGAACACGAATATCAAACACTTTGTTCGCACATGCTTACCACTCGAACATCAAACACTGGTCGTCGAAAATGTATGTGGCGATCTAGTCGTGTTCACCAAGTTTCGTTCGTTTTACGCACGTCCTAAACTAAATGAGAAGTGTCTATAAGAGATACACAAGAATAACCAGTTATTTGTTAGGTCGTTACAATGAAATTGGCGTTTTGTATGAGAGGAACATAAAGTCGATTTTGTTTTATATAAAATACTAGCTTGTGCCCGCCGCTTCGCATGCGTTGTACTCAGACAAAAAGTAGCCTATGTGTTAATCCTAGTCAGCATCTATACGTTTGAAAACTTTCAGCTCGATAGGCCCGTGACTAATGATAATAATTATCGTAATTAAGAAATGTCACTTGATTAAATCACCTCTAGGGTTTGTGTAATTGTAAAACAATAGATTCAGTCCACAAATATACTGTGTGTCTACCATGAGCTGTCACTGTTAGATCGCCTGCCGTAACTTCAGTAGTATTAGTGCGCTACTATGACATCTGTCAGATTTGTAACTCATGGTACCAAATTAATAGAAGTGAAAGTGAGGTTTCTTGTTCGCTTCTTTCCACTTGGAAAAATGTAATCTAAAGCGAACAAATTCTTAACAGATATGTGTCTCGCTCTTCTCTTAGAAATTGACTTCTAATTTATTAAAAACTTTATTGCACACTACATAATACTGTACAAAAGGTGGGCTACTGTTATATTTAGCTTCCTGCTCTATTGAACAAACACTTATTAATTTTGACTTTAGGGTAAAAGATTTATTCAAAAGCTTTTCCTCGGTGATACATTAACATGTGAGCTACTTTGAACAATTATAATGACCATTTTTGTAGCTTAATTAGGAGTGTGCTAAAAGAAAGCAAACATCAAAAATGTGATCAATGTTCGCCCTGACACCAGATTTGTTGCGAGATTGGTAATTCCATACATGTCCATGTTGACCGAGTGGTATGTTTCCCCGACTTTCGATAGGAAGGTCATGGGTGCGATAACGGGCGTGCACTAATGCCTTTTTCTAAAAATTCTATGTGAACAATTAACACGTATTTGTTAAGGAAAATATCGCAGGAAACCCTGAGCTTAGTCAGCTTAAGGCGCATTGACCTATTGTTTATTTTGATTACTACCCGACTAAGCTGGGAGGATGGTATAGGTGCTGGGCAAGCCTAATCCGATCCTAAAAATGTCTGAGGCACTGCAGCATACCGTACAGCATGAGTAACAGTATAAATCATCTAAGCTAGATGTAAAAGGGCCTAACTAAACGTGCTGCAACCAACTGGCTTCAACACTAACACCAGATACTGACTCTACAGTAATAATACTCCTCGAAAGGGACTTTGTTGATCCCGTCAATTCCATTCACATTAGGCGTGTGTATAACAAACTCGTAAAGTATTTATGTGTTCAATTTTCTTTGATAGCGTTCCAGTGCGCGTGTTTAGTGCTGCTGCCCCTTCATTGTTGGGTATGCAATCTTCACACCCCAGTGAAAAAAACGCTTTTTCCGTTTCTCCAAGTGCATTTGCCACCTAAGTAAGAAATGCTGATTTAATTTAATCAATCATTGTGATAAATTTTTGTCAACAATCCGTAAAAATATGGATCTCCAAGAGCACGAGGGGGTTGTTGGGGTCCGCCTGCGACGCAAGGGGTTGCGGGTTCGATTCCTGCCTCGGGACAAATGTCTGTACGATCTGCAGATATTTGTTCAGGGTGTTCTGGGTGTTTGTCTATATATAATAAAAATATCTATCTATGTAGTATAATGTATTAAGTATATCAGTCATCTAGTACCCATAACACAAGCTCTGCTTAGCTTGGGGCTAGATGATGCTGTGTGATTTGTCCAGCATTATTTATTTATTTACCGCATCCATGGGTATGAGAGGAGGGGTAACATTCTACTGCCGGCACCCCACGACCAGAAACGTTGCCTAACTGGAATTATCTAGGGTTTTACAATATCCGCACGAGAGTGTTCCATTTCGTTAATAGTCGGACGAGTGGAAAAAGAAATTGGCAAATGAAAGACACATTATTTCAGATTGAAAGCTATATTGCGAGAAATTTGCAAGTAATATTTTATATTCAATATTTGGGGGCCAGTTCTCGTATATCGTAATTTTCCGTGTTACTTCGTCACATCACATTTAATTTTCTCAGTGTCTACTCTGAATTTGTCACTTCTCTCTAAAAGTCGTCTATTATCTCTATTTCCGCCCTTTTCCAGTCGATGCATCACGATCAGTTTGCAATAGACATTGTCTATTGTGAGATGACGAGAATGCAGAAAGTTTGTTTCAATAGAGACTTTGATAGTTTTTGTGGAATTTATCGATTTTGAGCGTTTATCACTTGGATCACGATGCACGAGAATTGCCCCGCTCTGTATGCCTTCCACTAGTGATATTGCGTTTCGTTTATAAATATTTCGCCAATATTCAAATGAAGATCGCTTCCTCTCACGCCTCGCTCCAAAAGTGTTTTTTTTATAAGTTTTAATCAAAACATTCCTCCGCCGTCACTCAAGCCGTGACGGGCCTGCTTATATTACCATAATACATCGTCATATTACCCAGAATATTGTTTTTTCGACCCACCTTTGAGGTAAATAGACTGAAGTAAAAGAACATAGAACTGAATCTGGAATCTCCAAGAGCGATTCGCCTGTAAAATTTGAACGAGAATTGTAAAACCATAGGAAAAAAAATAACTTAGCTCAGTCAATCCCACTAATATTATAAATACTAGTAGAACAAAAAATTCTATAATGTCTGACATAAAAAAAAATGTGTTGATTTTTCTAGCGCACTAGACAAATAAGGAACATGGTATAATTTCATGCATAAAAATATTTTTAGTATTATGAAAAAAGTATGGGTAATAATATGGATATTCTGTTTTTTTTGACAGGTTTTCGGAGTGGCTTAAGCGCCGTTTTTGCTAAGAGTTTGGTAATTTCATTTTCATGTAATTATTTCTTTCACACAAAAATCAATCAAACATGTACAAAGAGGAGCTTCAACCTAAAGAGTTTTCTTCCAGCAAACCTTAGGCAAAGGAGATGCAATATACCTGTTAGTAGATAAGTGTACAACACTAAATAAAGCAAGAAAAATACATATCTTATGTTATCAAGATATCTTCTTTATCTTTATTATAGTTTCACATCTATAAAGCAATAAAAGACTTCATTATATAAACATACTCTGTGTGAACTGACACAATACTTGTGCAATATTTCGAAGGCTTTATTTGAGTAACATTTGCATATTAACTGGGCACATAAGTCGCGATGGGGTCGCCCTTTCTTTTGATACCCTATTTGGGTATATTTGAAAACATTTGATTGTTCACCCCTACTTTTTAACTCCCATATCTTGTACATTCCTTAACCGATTTTGATAAATCATTTTTAAGAAGCACCGCCGGAAAGCCTTCTTTCAAATAAACGTAACGTGATTTCGTTGCATGCAAATCGATCCCGTCGTTAAGAGCTACAGTGCCACAGAGAGACACACAGAAACATACACATAGCGGTCAAACTTATAACACCTCTTTTTTTGTCGGGGGTTGATAAAAATTAAACGAACGGATAACGGATCTTTTTGATGGTTGTCAAAAATATCATTCGACGAGGCGGTGAGACAACTCCATGAATTTGGCTTTCTCGGCAAAACGGCATTTATGTATGACATTTTGTAAGTAATAAAACAAAGTAAAGCACAGTCAGTGCATTGTCTTCTGCAGTGAAGCCTCAAATGGAACAGTATCAAAACATTTTATCTGGACAGAGATGTTATAACAAATCCATGATTTCAAACGCTGGTGACATCTAGCAAAGTCCCCGGGCGGTACAGTCGGCTATTGTGAACTCGTCGAGAAACTAAAATTGGTTCAGAGCGACTGATACTATACAATCCGAAAGCTTATTGTGCACTGGGGGTGGAAAAACTGATATAAACATGGGGACAAAATGTTTGCCTTCGTCATTATCATCATCGTCTCACCTAGGACATCCACTGCTGGACATTATACTTTTGGATCTTTGTGCTGATTATTAGAGGTTGTTGCCATACTCACCACGCTTGGCAGGCGAGTTGGCGGGTGCAGTACGCGATGTTAAACGCGGATAGACGCTGCTGCCTATATTCCAGAGGTATCCCTTGGCAGATTATTACTGCATCCACGGGTAAGGGAGTGGCAATACTTTACTGCCGGTACCCCACGGTGCGAAACGTGAATTAATAATCTAATTATAGAATATCCCTGTTTTCGTTTTTGTTTTTGAAGAGGGCGACACAGTTTGCTACTGCGTTTATCACTGTCTATTGTGTTTCGTTGTATCTCAGTTGTTCCCTATAAATTAATTTCATCTACAACGTGGACCAAAATTATGAAGCAATTTTCTTACCAAAAGTTATCTTCTAACGCACATTTGAAACTGCTCCCATTTCCTAACTATATCCCTAACTAGCCGATTTTACGAGTTACAGATCAATCTCTCTCCCCCCGTTTATCGGCAGTAAAACAATATCACTTTATTCGCTGCGCCCGACACTCATATCTTGAAGTACAGGACTGTCAATAAAAACTTTTATTTTTCTCTAATGGACGCCATGTCTCTATCATATCCACTTGTCTGCATTGGAGTATGCGATGTAGCTAGTACACTTACATACATAGGTAGTTACGTAACGCGTAAGAGCGCTTGTCCGCGGCGACTTTTTATAGTGATGCTTTCGCGCGTTCGAGTCGCGATTCTGTCACTGACTGTGACCTTCGCCCACGTAACTACGATTCTGTATCGCTTCTGTCGCGATACAGTCGCGCATCAATGTCTTTCTTCAAATTTAACACGTGTTTTAAAGGTAATGGAAAACATCTGTAGTAGTAAAACTCTTTGTAGTAGCAGAACTAACCACCATAGCTATTTCTGCCGCCAAGCACATGTCTACATTGCTGTGTTCCGGTTTGAAGGGGCCGGGGAAAATTCGGGCACATAAGACCTTTCAACTGTATGTCTCAGAGTGACAGGCGCAATGCAATGCAGCGTTGCTCGCGAGGTTAGTGGTCACCGTGGTATTGCAATTGTAATCGAATAAGTGAGCGCACCAAGTTTTTAGTGGCAACTAGGCCTTTCGGCTGAATGTTTGTTTGTATGAATGTATGTCCGCAATTTTTGTACAAGGAGAACTCTTGAACCGATGATCGGATTTAGATTAAATTTAAAACTTATCGATTACATCAATACTTATCGATTGTTCAGGGGGAATTTCGATTTATGGAGGTTTAACAGTGTTTTTTTGTCCGAGGGTAACTCTTGAACGGATCAGATTATGATTATATTTGAAACTTAAGGAGATTACATCAATTTAAAACGATTGCGTGTTAACAAATTTTAACGACCTCTGTGACGAAGCAGGCGAAGGTTCGCCTGCGTCGTAAGAGGTTGCGGGTTCGATCCCCGCCTACGTACAAATGTATGTACGACCTGCAAATATTTGTTCAGGGTGTTCGTGATTGGAGCTAGATGATTTTGTGCGAATGGTCCAGCATTAATAATAATAATAAATATTTGCAAAATAGTACTTTAGAATAGAACTTTCGTGATCAATGGACATACTTTTAAACTGTTTAACGGGACTTTACCGCGTAATTACCTTTTTAGATTATTTCCCGACGTTTCGAGTGCCCTGCTGCCCTCGTAGTTACGGGTAGACTAATGTACTGGGGCTACCGTCACGAGTCGAGAGTAGAATCCGCTACTACCCTCAATTCGATAAGATGTAGCTGCCTGTAATTGGGAGAACACTAGTTCCTGATTTTTATTGCTTTTACTTTTGTAATTTTTTCCTTGTGTATCTTCTGTTGGTGGCTCAAATAAATAAATAAATTCGCCATCAGAATCAGGAACGGACAGTCGACGACACACAACCCTGACAGTGTCTTCCTGCGGCAATAACGGAATCTCTCGCGTCACACATTTACTAATGACGGGATTCCACGAGGCAGAAGGTCGAAAACTATCCTTACGATTAAAATTCCTGATTTTCTTGATTTCAATCGCCTCAGGGACCATCCGCTTATGATAGTGGCGCTCACTGGAGAGCATTTTAGGTTTGTGAAGCTCAATCCAGTGATTCGGTCCTGAGTCCATTAGATGTTCCGCTAGCGACGAATTGTGCCACCTAATTCCAATACCACCGCAAAACAGCAGTTAGCACTAAGAAAGCTACGGGCGGATGCCGATATCCCTGTGCTCAAGGCCGATAATGGCAACACCACTGTGGTGATGAAATGACGATAAAATGCGGGAGCTGCTGCAGGTCAAAGTATACAAGTCAGTACCTTACAATCCTACTGCCAGAGTAAACAAACGGATAAGGTCCATTATCAATGATTTGGAAGACCTTTTTACGGAAGATATGTTCGAGCGTTTTCACAGGCCTAATATCGTGCAGCCTCCGAAGCTATATAGACTACACAAGGTACACAAGCTTCAACTTCATTTTCATTAATATCTCATTATTGTCTCTCGGCCTCGTATAATCTCGTTGTTAGTTAATGTGTGACGCGAGGCATTCCGGTATTGTCGCACGAAGATACTGTCAATGTTGTGTGTCGTCGACTGTCCGTTTATGATTCTGATGGCGAACTGTACTCTCGACTCGCGACGGTAGCGACATGGAGGTACATCAGTCCACCCGTGACCACGAAGGCAGCAGGGCACATCGAAACGCCGGGAAATAATAAAACAAGGTAAACACGATAAAGCGTCAAGTGACTCAGCTGTTCCACTTGCCTTCGCGGTCATTTGGTAAAGGTCGTAGCCGACTTATACGACACTCTATCTTCCAGCCGTAGCACGTCCACTCCCTCATTAATCACTAAATGCTGATCATGATGCAAGAGCAGGCAAGAGAGGAGGGGCAACATTCAACTGCCAGGACACGACGTCAAATACGACACTCCAACACAGCAAAATAGTTTTCTTTGAAATGTGAGCTTTAGGGCGTCCTGTGTAGTGGGACACATTGAAAACACGAGCAGACTACTCGCTGTATACGAGCTTACCGCCATCGTACTACCCGATAAGTGGATGTCTCACTTACCACGCGGTTCAAGCGGGCGACCCGGGCGATCTACACACGCTTGAAGTACATTGTTTTGCTAGAGTTTTGCTACCTATAATCTCGTGGACAGCTAACTGTCCAACCAGTTGCCTATTTGCCATCGGCACATGGATAACGATTAGTCATATCCGTATTAGGATCGTATTAGGTCCGCAGAACACTGCGGAAGTGGAATTTGAGTGGGTCGTATAAGTGAGCTACAACCCTCAGCTTTATGCCTTGACGTCGTATTGACTCGTTTAAGTGTTTACGTGGACTGTATGCCGAAGTCTTAGCCGGTTTAACGTCCTCTATGCTAAAGTTTCAGGTGGTTTACGCCGCCGGGATTAGTGGCTCATCGTTACGTTTTGATAGGACATTATTGTACCCAGTCAGATCTGTACATACTTCAGTTAAGATATGTTTGCTTAAGAACAGTCGACAATAGTGGATCAACGATTGCGATTGCCGTGGGGTGCCGGCAGCAGTATGTTACCCCTCCTCTCATGCCCGTGGACGCAGTAAGAGCCTGATACCTGACGTATATCTCTAAGGATAAAAATCTTGCCTTATTATCCGTGTTTTCGCAAAATCTTGAATCTTCGCGATAGTTCGATCTATCTAATCATCCTACGTCATAAAAAAAATATTCTCCGGAAGCTGGACAGCAGCGTCTTTCCATGTATCGACATCCCGTAATGCGCTCGCCAACCCGCCTACCAAACGTGGTGAGTATGGCAACTACCCCCCATGGAAATCCATAAGCGATGCCTGTGTTCAGTAGTGGACGTTTTACGGCTGAAATGATGATGATCATGATACAAATACATTATGATAACAATGATTTCTAACGTACGGATTTAACTTTAACTAATTTAAGGTGTACTATACTGTGGTTTATTATTTTGATCTCTCTCTTAGGGTTCAGCCAGCGTTTGCAATGTGAGTGCAAATAAATGTATTTATTTACGACCTCACATTAGAAACCTCTTGAATTGTCAAAGGTTACTCTGCTATATTATGTACGTATGTATTATACATAAAAACCTTCTTCTTGAATCACTCTATCTATTTAAAACCGCATCAAAATCCGATGCGAAGTTTTAAAGATCTAAGCAAACATATGGGCAGACAGACAGCGGGAAGCGACTTTGTTTTATACTATTTATTGATGATGTTTTGTCTAATAACGACTATATTCTGTTTTGTGTGCCATCTAGGTATACTAATATTATAATGAGGTAAAGTTTGTGAGTTTATGACGTTGTATTATTTTACTAATAGAAAGCCACAGTATTTTTGAGTGTCATAGGCTATTTCATAATCCGAAAAATGGAAAGACTTTATGGTAGTTGGATTTGCAAAGTAAGTCAGAGATAAAACGGTTGAACAAAAACGTTTCTTACCAACGATGCCTTCCTGTCAAGATCTCTTTTGCCCTCGCGATTAATAAGTCAGCGGATCAAAAATTATCTCTCAAGGGTACTTGAGAAAGCAGTGTTTTTTCCCATGGGCAGTCATAAGTTGACTTATGTATATCTCGGGTTGGACCTCCTGAAAGACAATCATCGCAAAAAAAAATGTTTACCACCCAACGAAGTAGGTACAGGTCAGCTAGTAATAAATAAATAGATTTATTGTGGAATAAATATTTTTAAAATTTAAAAAGGTGTAAAACAAAGTGACCCTCTGTCACCAAAACTATTTACTGGTACGTTGCTAGAAATTTTCAAAAACCTTGAGCCATCCTGGAAGTCGATGGGGGTACGAATAAAAGATCAACAACAACTCACTAACCTACGCTTCGCGGACGACATCGTGCTATTTGCTACAATACTCGAGTACTCAGTACTCGAGCTCCAACGAATGCTACAAGAATGCACGGCCAGTCTTGTGGTGAGACTGTCCGTGAACCAATCGAAGACACAGGTCATGACAAACAGCATAGAGCGTAGAGTCGAAGTAGATGGGCAGGTAATATAGTATGTCGATAAGTATTTCTACTTGGGCCAGATAGTCTCCTTCAAAAACCGGCAAGATCACGAAATCAATCGCCGCATTGAAATCGCCTGGAGGAGCTTCTGGTCAATGAAACAGCTATTATTGAGGGGTTCTCTTCTACAGACACGAAAAACTAATCGACAGTGTATCCTGCCCATATTGACTTACGGAGCTCTGACCTGGTCTTTGAAAGAGTCACAAAAGTCCCAACTCAAGATTTGCCAGCGAGCGATGGAGAGATGCATCCTAAGCATCAAACAAATAGATCGCGTCAAAAACACTGACCTACGCGCAAAGACTGGGATTGCAAATGTAGGCATAAAGACGGCTCGCCTCAAGTGGGATTGGGCAGGCCATGTGACTCGAATGCACCCGGGACGTTGGGGAAATCTCGTCACACATTGAGATGTCGAGACGACCTGGGTGCATTTGAAGCTACATGGCCGGAAGTAGCAATGGACCGCGACAAGTGGAGAAAAAAAGGGAGACCTTTGCCCAGCAGTGGGACAATGTAGGTTAGGTTAGTCTTCCCGGGACCATGCTTGGTGCAATCCAAGCGAAACGTCGGGAAATAATAATAAAGGTAATTTACGCGATAAATACCCGGTTGTATGTATGTTAATAATGTGTTGTGATCGCGAAAGTTTTAAAAAAAAAAATAGGTTAATTATAAAAAAAAAAAGTGCAGACATTTGTTCCATCCGCTCACCATAAAGCCCATTACAACGCAAACTTAACTAAGACATTATAAAGCTAACTAGTGGCAGGTAAATTGAAAAGGCAGCTTAAAGATAACGGTTATGGCCGAGTAAAAAGAAAAAGGGCTCGTTAGGCCGGTCGCTCAAATGAGGCAAATAACCCTTCTCTATAACTTTCAGTTGATAGCACAGAGGAGATTGCTTCTTTTATTATTTTCTTGATTTTTGAGAGGGAACAAGTGATTGATAGTGGGGGTTATAAGCTTGTATTATTAGTAGAATAAAATAGGGAACTAGCAGAGGACTAAAGTCGCCGACATAGCACATAGGATTAGCATGTTTAACCCGCCATTTGTGATTATTTGTGTTGTATGTCTGTGAGACCGGGTGGATCGAAAAAGTCGAATAACTTTTTAACCCGCTATCAATTTGCGTTGTGATTTCTAGTAGTCGCCTCATTGCACGTGCCCTACAATGGGTTCAACCCAAAATGTTGACGCGAGTTCACGTTCCGTAGTTATGGCGCAAACCAGGTGCGAGAGACCGGCGTCAACGATAATGTAAGTCTAATGGTCAGTACTAAACTTCTATTGATTTTTTTTGTTAATAATATTACAGTTTTTGTTTATTATATTTCACTATAATAATAATAATAATAAAACTTTATTTCAGGCAACAAACTTAGTTTAGTACAAGATGTTATAATACTTAAACTACGGCCCATATAAATATATACCTTATAGACTAACATACATAAAAATAAATCTTAATTACTAGACACTCGTTGGGAATGCGGCGACGAGTGACGCAGACACGGCGTCCCATTCCGTCGCTGCGCGGGATCGCGTCGCAGCCGTCCCGCGAATCGACGAAACTTGACGCCCTTCGGCCATAATTCCGAATTTAAAAAGGTCGATAGCTTTTCAGTCGGAACTCTCACCACAAATGAATTAAAACTCACATTATGGCGAGAATCCAACTTCTCGACCCTTAATTCGAATCCTGTCTTCTTGCGTAGATATTCTACCACCTCCACGGCCTGCACGACATAGTGAACGCGAGACACGTAGAGCTGAGTGGTAGGTACCTCCGCTCGGAAATTACTGGATGCTAATGCAGATCCGCACTGGTTCCGGTTAGTGGGCTTGCGGCGCTTACGCACCACCTCCGTGAAGCCCTCCAGCTCCTTTGTTGGCGCCGGCTCTGGCGCAGCACTGCGAACTGGCTCACAGGGCCGCTTTTTCTTCCCCTTTTTTGTACAGCCCGCAAGCTGCGGGCGCGCAGCGGGTGCGGGGCAGCTCGCGGCTGCTACGGTGGCGTAGGCGCGCGGAGGGGAGGGCGCGCGCGCACGTGACGGCCCCTCGGACGGAGCGGTGGGGGGCGGGGCGGGGGAGCGCGGCACTGCGCTCGGTGACGACGCATCGAGTATTGCTGACTCGAACGACGCCAAGCTCACGTTGCCCGCTCCACGACACGTGTTGATATTCGAGGTAGCCTCCGGTGACCTAGTTATCGCGGCTGCGACACGTAGGGATGCCACCTCAGAACGAAGTTCACCGATGATGACTTCGGACTCCTCCATCTTCAACTTCATAGCAGCCTGACTTGCCTTAAGGGATGTAATATCTTTCAGCAATCTGGTTACGTCGACGTGGTCAAATGTCACCGGGGGCAGTTTATGGAGCTCCCTAGCAACAAAATCCACTATGTGTTTTACTTATGAAACTCTATGATTGTAGTAAGCTGATAGTCTTATAAAATGTATGTGATAAAACATGACAATTTTTTGTTTTGTGTATGTAAGACAAACTGACGTCACCAATGTTATGGCGGATTAATACAATTAATTAGCAAAAATCTGATAACCAATGAGATAAACGAGTTCTTGAGTTGAAGGAGTTTTTTATACGACTAAATGACGAGACAAGCCGAAGGCCTATTTGATGTTAAGTGGTAACCTCTACCTAGAACAACTGCAAAACCGCAGTGGTCACGTGCACTAAGCGCGTGACCAACTGTATTGCATTGCGCCCGTTGTAAGGTCTCATGTGCCCGTAATTTCACCGACCGCGCGACTCTCTTACCTGATTCAGCGAGCTACATACATAAGTTACAGGGTTAATATAAAAAAAACATTTTTATTCCAAAAAAACTCACAAAACATTAATAGTTTTCATGTTAATTGTTGTAACATACATAAATAATAATGAGTTATTTAAATTTAATTCATCATCATCAGTTCAGCCGTAAAACTAACACTACTGACCACAGGCCTCCCTCATGGATCTCCATGAAGGATAGTTGCCATACTCACCACGCTTGGCAGGCGGGTTGGTAAGAACAGTATACAAATACAAACAAATACAAATCTTTATTGTAACAACAAGGTGGTAACAAATTCGTTGCAAGCCCTGAATCCCAAACTAGCGTTAGCTGTATGTTGGGAGTCAGTTCCTTCCCAATTCTATGTAAAACAACTGTTACAAAAAAAAAAAACAAACACAAACTAAGATATAACAATATAGTATAGAGGTAGGATGTTGATACACGGAAAGGCGCTGCTGCCCATCTTCCGGAGGTATCCCTTAGCAGGCTCTAACTGCATCCATGGGCATGAGAGGAGGGGTAACATTCTACTGCCGGCACCCCACAGAAAAATTAAATTAAATTTACTTAATTAGAATTTTATATTACTTCACATAATTATTTTAGTTTAAGTTTAAAAGATTCTTGTTGTTTCTGGATGTCCATTTCTGGACGAAGGCCTCTCATATCTGTCTCCACTGTGTCCTGTCCTGTGCAAGCCATGTCTAAGTGTGCCAGCCATGTATCCAGCCCCACGCTATTTGAGTTGGCAGGCCATTTTTGCGGCATACATGATTTTTGTTATGTTCCGGATCCTCAGTACATGGAACTCTATCTCTTAGTTTTATCGACAACATGATCCTTTCTGCTGATCTTTGAAGTGTTCGAATTTTGTGGATGAACTCTCTACTGCGTCCACGGGCAAGAGGAGGGGTAACATTCTACAGGCGGGGGGTGGCCCACGGCATACACTACGAAAATGTGACGAAGGTCCTATATAATGAAACCAAACTGAAATGCTTCGTACAATTACTCTACTATAGTCAAATATGTTCTACAACTATGTGCTATTAGTCTGTCAGTCAGCCAGGCAGCAACTTAGCATATTACATATTCATGACTAGCTTATTGCGAAATAATAACAGTGGTAATGTGTCAAAATTTGGAACTAAGCGATAAGGGCGACTATTGCGTATAAACCGCCGTGGCCGTGGACGCAGTAAGATTATGCCATGGAATGTCTCCGGGAGATGGGTAGCAGCGTCTTTCCGTGAATCAACATCTCGTACTGCACTCGCCAATCCGCATGCTATGTATGACGAGTATGACAACAATCACCTTATATCCTTAGATCTTTTTCTATTTCATACAAACAATCACAATGATTGTCACTTAGTTTAAGTTTTGTAACGCGTTACTCAAATGTTTATATTATTCCACGTCGTCCTGTAAACGCGCACTCTGATTCCCAAGATACAAGCTTTTAGCTTAGTTTGGGTGTCAGCGGTAAACTTATATCTGATCTGTATCTTGTGTTTTAATCTAACTCTGCGCTGTATAATTTGTTTTTCTTTTTGAATATAAATATGATTTATGATTTTTAGATCCATGAGGGAGGCTATGTCCACCTGTGGACGTGGACAGCAGTCCTAAGGCTGAGATGATGACTATAAACTACGTCAAAACACTTACATTTTGCCCCAAAATACCGCTGTTCCCCTCAGAAACCATTAAATCCCCATACAAACACACAATCACCTATAACAGGCCCCTCAAACCTTATAAAAGTCATCCAGCAGGAACTTACGTAATCACTGCAATAACAGTAAATACAAGCGCCCTTACGACCACGACATAAAGCCCATAATGGCGTATCGCGTGACGTAATGCAATCATAATTCTTATATCACACTTCTGAATAAAGAAGCGAGATATAATATTTATGTGGGTTTTAGGGTTCTGTAGTTGGAGGTGAATAATAAAGCGACGGAAGTGCTGAACATTACTGCCGTTATTTTAAGTTTATTCACGGCGTTATTTTGTGTGGAAACTTTTTCTATAAAAACGTTATCTAAAGAATCTTCTTTAGATATACGTAATCACGAGATATACGCCTGTTGCAATCCAAAAGATACGTAATCAATGCCGAAATAAAGGATGTGCGGTACAGATATAAGGAATTAACATCACAGCCGTGGGACGTCCCCTACTGGACATAGGCCTCTATTTAATATTTTATATTATTTATCCCTTATATTATAACTATTTATGACATTCCTGAATATTAATATTTTATAATTATAATATCTTTATATATCTACCAAATTAAATCCGACTTGTAACTGAGGAGTTACCTACTAATAAAGAATTTGTATTTATTTGTATTTGATACCTCCGGTAGATGGGCAGCAGCGTCGTTATTTTGCGCTCGCCAACCTGCCTGCCAAGCGTGGTGAGTATGACAGCTCAATATTTTTTTTTTCCAAATCGAAGCGAATCTTAAATATAAATTGAAAATGTTTACATGTTTCTTCATGTTGACGATGACAAAATAAGTTTTCTAGTTTAATTTATTGTTAATAATTATGCAAAAGCTTGTTTTCGTTAACGCAGAACCAAATTTCAAGATTCAATATTGTTCAATTTGAATTTAACTCGTTTGAACTTCGTGCTGAAGTTCTATTATTAGACTCAAGGAACTGAATTGAAATTATCGTGGCTTAATATGGCTACAATAAATATAACAAACCACGAAAGGTGCTCATGAAGGGCCACTAACTATGAAACGTCAGCAAGATAATAACTAAGGTACGTGGTGCAAGCCGTATGATATTTATTAAAAGATTCGTGGAAATTACTTTTTCAAAATAATTAACCTTAAATTAGTAGTAACGAGTACACCTATGTATATCAAACTCAGAGTCATAAAGTGTTTGTTAAATTGAAAAAAAGGCGACATAGAATAGTTATTTTACAAAAGAAGATCAAGACATTAGATTGCATAATAAGTGTTTATACAGATAAGTGCTATTTATATGTATATGTCGTATCTTTAGGACGAATGACGAAACAAAGTAGGTACTTAAAAACTACTTGCTTCGGTTGACTAACAACTGCCAGAACGAGGTTTCGTGTTAGCAAGACATTCATATGTCAAAGTCAGAATAGGAACCTTATGATACTGAGTTATGATATGACGGTATGTCATAGACAAAAGGATGTCCATGGGTGTCATCAGTATCTTTGTAGGGGAGAGTGAAAAGGGCGAGAGTCATTGTATTTTCGGAAACAACTCCGTTTTGTTTGTAATAATTTTTAGACTGCATTTTTGAGCTTTTCTTTTATACATACTCCGCTGGCTCAGTGCCTTGAAACTTGGCCTCTAACAGAAGAAAACGGTATTTTCTCCAATTTTGACTAGCAAGCGCAAGCGCCTGCCAAACCCCATTAAAAAGCTCTTGGAGATAGCTAGAGGGATATGGTAGAGACCATAATATCCCTCCAGGCGAAAGTGTTATTTATCTGTTTAGTGACAATTTTTTGACACACACACACACACACACACAAAAATTACACATTATAAACAGTCAAATGTGTTAATCTATATTATTTACTATTATTATAAGGAGGAAATATTTTTACTACTGCACCATTTTCAAAATTCATTCACTATTAGAATGTTACATTATTCCTGAGTGACACAGGCTATAATTAATCCCCACATTCCCGCAGGAACGGGAACTACGCGGATGAAACGGAGTGCGGCTAGTGTGACATGAAAGAACATTATACAACAAATAACATTGAACAAGAGACACCCTGCGGAACTATTTTAGTGATCACTCGCATATGGAGCTTTGAATCAAAGCAATCAAACCCACTTCGTGAAATTGCCTTAGCCAGAAGACATTATAACTTTACCAAAGCATGCAGTTGAAGTACCCTTAGACTTATAAAGATAAAGATAAAGATTTATTTACTTAACACATCATCATCATCTTAGTCTTATTACGTGCACCGCTGGACATTGGCCTCCCTCATGGATCTCCAAGTACAGATCCAGTGGTTGTCATACTCACCACGCTTGGCAGGCGATTTGGCGAGCGCCAAATAGTGTGGCGTGTAGCGATAGTGATACACGGAGAAAAACTTTTGCTCATTTTCCGGAAGTGTACTTTGGCAATAGTCTTTTTTTAACTTTCGCAATCACAACACATTATTAACATACATAATATAACCGGACAGTCAGTCTTCCCGGGTCCATGCTTGGTGCAATCCAAGTGAAAAATCGGGAAAAAATACATGTAATTTACCTGATAAATAACCGGTTATGTATGTTTATGTCCCTTGGCAGTTTCTTACTACATCCAAGCAAGAAAGGAGGAAACACCTTCTAAAGAGGCACTTCACAGCTAACCCCACCTTAAGACTCAGTTACTATTAACATGTTTACAAAGCCTTTGTCGAGAACCATCCTTCATGAGATTTGATTCTAAGTACCCCATTACAAGAGGATAATGTTGTTTGGTGGAAGGAATTTTAAGTTGCCCGACATCGCGGTTGAGCTGAAGATAAATAAATTACTGCTTTCAGACCGCGTTGATGCATAAACATTTTATAGCGTGTTGGTAACTATTAGTGTGCGTTTTATGCTAAAGCACATTTGGCGGTAGCAGCCTAAGTAGCTTAGAAGTACTGCAGTTCTTTCAGCTTTTCTGCAATGTCTAAATCTTGCCTTTGAGAAAATCGTACCGTAAGCTCGATCAGCATTGAAGAGGGCCTTCCTGATGTCTTTAATCCTGCGTATCCTACTTATTTATAAACTGGCCGCACTCCGCCGTTTTATCCGTGTAGTGCCCATTCCCGTGAGAAAACAACAATAAAACATAGCCCTTGTTACTCAGGGATTATGTAGCATTTCAATGGTAAGAGAATTTTGAAAATCGCTACAGTAGTTTTTGAGGTTATTCGTTACAAACATACAAAATACAAATATTTCCTCTTTATAGTATTAGTAGAGAATTATAGATAGTATTATAGATAACAGAGATCTGTGGATTGCCGTGGGGTGCCGGCAGTAGAATGTTACCCCACCTCTCATGCCTGTGGATGCAGTAAGAGCCTGCTAAGGGATAGGTACCTCCAGAAGATAGACAGCAGCGTCTTTCCGTGTATCAACATCCCGTACTACGCTCGCTAACCCGCCTGCCACGCGTGGTGACAACTACCCCCATGAGGGAGACTTGTTCAGTAGTGGACTTTTTACGGCTGGAATGATGATTCTAATGAATTAAAGTCTTCAGCGTATTCATCTTTTAGCCTAGATTAATCGATGCAGCGCTTTTCTGAGGTCTTTCGGAGATCTACAAAATTTCCTGCAAATAGAACCAGGTCATCCGCTAACCTTAGGTGAGACAAGGGTGAGACAGATTGACACCATCAATATTTACACCCTTGTTTTTCTACTCAAGGGATTTCATTATTTTGTGAAGTCGTGGATGTGGATGATGATGATGATGAAACAAACAAGACATATTGATCTGTTCTTTACTCTAACTAAGCTGACTTTGCTGTGAGGATTATATTGGGCAAGCCTAATCCATCTAACAATGTCCCAAGCACTGCAGCGTCCAGTACAGCATGATTACCAGTTGCTGACGCTGTATAAATCATCTATAATAGATGCAACGGCCTTACTTTTTTTTTAAACACAGGCCTTTATTTTTGAATATTTAAATACAGGTGGGCTTACAGCTTGAGCCCAAGCCAATAACAAATAAATATAAACAAATTTTAAATTTAGCCGTGAAGGCCACTTATTGGCTTGTCTGGTGTCTGTTTAAATTAAGTTAATGTTTTGTCTACCTAGTGTTTAGTACTATCTGTAGCTTGGGTTAAAAATTCACTTTATTTTGTTCTGCTTTTGTATAAGCTGTAGGCCTTCCTTTATAAAAAGTAAGGCCTTTGCATCTATTATAGATGATTTATACAAGGTCAGCAACTGGTAATCATGCTGTACGGGACGCTGCAGTGCCTGGGACATTGTTAGATGGATTAGGCTTGCCCAGTACCTATACCATCCTCTTAGCTTAGTCAGCTATTATTCAGAGGAAAGAACAGGTCAATACGTCTGAAGCTAACTTCCTTTATAAGTAAATAAATAAAATAAATAATGCCGTGGGGTGCCGGCAGTAGAATGTTACCCCTTCTCTCCTACCCGTGGATGCAGTAAGAGCCTGCTAAGGGACACCTCCGGAAGATGGGCAGCAGCGTCTATCCGTGTATCAACATCCCATACTGCGCTCACCAACCCGCCTGCCAAGCGTGGTGAGAATGGCAACTACCCCTCATGGAGATCCATGAGGGAGGCCTGTGTTAATCAGTGGACGTTTTATGGCTGAAATGATGAATGCTTATTTTATGGACGACGCCTGGAGTTCTTAAAAAACCTAATTTAATACTTTTAATTAAATCTTCGATATTTACATAGTTAAGTAATGTAAAGTTACAAACTAATTAAACGAATTGACGGAGTCGATGCAAGAGTCGAAGCGGTGCGCGGGGCGACGGCTTCGATGGGCTTCGACGGCGGGCCTCGTGGTGCTGCGTCAGTGTGTCCTCGGTTCCGCTCTTACGTATTTATTGGATATTCCAAAAGGTCGGCAGATTGGTTGGATAGTTTCCACGCTTGGCAGGCGGGTTGGCGAGCGCATTACGGGATGTTGATGCACAGAAAGACCCTGCTGCCCATCTTACGAAGGTATCCCTTAGCAGGCTCTTACTGCATTTCCGGGCATGAGAGGATAATCTACTGCCGGCACCTCACGGCAATTCTTAATTCTAATACCATTGACATATTACGTTAACTATCATTCCAAATCATTATACCCTATAGACAATAAGCCAGCAGATTTAACCGTTGCTCAGGCCATTCTAACAAAACAGTTTTACCCATGATACCCAGTACCCAGTTACGCGACGCCAGGTCACCGTTACCCTAATCTTTGAGGGTAAGAGCTCAACACCAACACTTAAGGGGATTACTACATTAGATTTTGCATTAAAAGGTACACCTTTGGTTTGTAATCCTGAGTTAAGGAGCCGCCATTTAAGGGCCAAAGACCGAATTAGAGTCGTACGTAAAATAAATTAATTATGGTGGTA
Organism: Pasiphila rectangulata; assembly: GCA_963082625.1. NCBI lineage: Eukaryota > Metazoa > Arthropoda > Insecta > Lepidoptera > Geometridae > Pasiphila > Pasiphila rectangulata. The sequence goes on from OY720248.1 coordinate 19,911,372, forward strand.
CCATAAAAGGGGGCGAAATTTTCCAAAAAAACAAAAATTTGGATATTCTTTGATGACCATTTCTTGTCTTTTTAAAGAAGCAATATCCATTTTTGACCTTTGGTGACCTTTTGAAGTCACAATAACTCCGGTCCCTGTGACCCTAGGGTCACTAAAATAAATCAGTACCCTTCTCTCATTACGACAGTGCTAACAAAAAAGGTTTTATGTAAATCGGTCAACGCTTTCGGTTGTAATCGTGTCATGCACAGACAGACAGCGCTATAATAATACTAGGGGGCGCATAATAGGGGGCTTCGCTACCTTAATTATTACTTTAATGTATTACACACTCTTTTAGCCGTGGGGTGACGGAAGAACAATGTTACAACTCGTCTCTTGCCCTTGAATGCAGTAAAAGTCTGCAAAGGGATACCTTTGGAAGATGGGCAGCAGCGTCTCTCCGTATATCAACAACGTTTATCAACTGTGTGGCAAAAACCCTTCATGATCATGCAGATCCATGAGGGAGGCCTATCTCTAACATTGGATGTCTTACGGCAGAAATGATGATGATTTATTTACTCATTTTTTTAATTACAGCAATTATAATATCTTAACAGGTTAACTTATGGCGATGTTACATGCTAAAGTTATAAAGTATTTTTACAAACATTTCGTTTCAATTACAACCTGTGCCATTTCAATAAGCTTCGGCAGCTTGTAGTAAAAATGTATACGTCATTGTCAAGTATGTTGAGGAGACATATGGCAAGCGACATTGGGGCAAACTTAAGCAGGTTAGTTCTAGAAGGAGGCCGGTAAAGCAAGGCGGCAAAGCAAAATGATGATTTACTTACGTACGTACACCCTTAACGCTCTGATAGAACATCTAATCTGCTGAAATCAGATGATCGATACTGTTAAGCTGCTGAGCTTACCAGTGGGATGTTACTTTAATGGCTTGAGTGATCATTTAAGGTTATGCCGATGTTACGATACTCCCCACACCTTCTATTAGAGCCCTATGAAGTTACCAAGAAAGTGTGAGTATTATGCAGTCTGTCACGGGCTATATAGTACAGTTTGGCGGACAGACTTGGCGAGGCGGTTTGGCGAGCGCAGAACGGGATGCTGCCCATCTTCCGGAAGTATCCCTTGTCAGATTCTTACTGTATCTACGGGCAAGAAATGAGGGGCAACATTCTAATGCTGGCACTCCACATATTCAAAATACCGTGGTGCAACCCATGGTATTGTCAACCCATGGCCAGGAATAGCAAACGATGCGCAAATGGCACAAAGAGAGGCCTATTCCCAGCAGTGGGGTGAAAAGGGCTGATGATGAATATGATAAAAGTATGTACTTATAAAGTACTAGCTTGTGCCCGCTGCTTCGCATGCGTTCTACCCGGATAAAAAGTAGTCTATAATAATAATAATAATGCTGGACAAATCACACAGCATCATTTAGCCCCAAGCTAAGCAGAGCTTGTGTTATGGGTACTAGATGACTGATATACTTAATACATTATACTACATAGATAGAATTTTTTTTTATATATAGAAAAACATCCAGAACACCCTGAACAAATATCTGCAGATCGTACAGACATTTGTCCCGAGGCGGGAATCGAACCCGCAACTCCTATGTGTTATTCATGGTCCACGTCTATACTAGCGCAAAATTTCAGCTCAATCCGTTGGGTAGTTTTTGCGTGAAGAGGTAACAAACCTTCAAACAAACTTTCGGTTTCATAATATTAGTGAAATTTTTTTTTGTTGGTGTAATGAATTATTTTCATATAGTTAAGGAGTTATTTTTAATGCGTCAGCCTAACCAAATATGGATATGTGCTATTTTTATTTTATTTAACAAGGTACACACTTAAAATATTAATAATTTAAAAACACTCTCAAACACTTCGAAACATTTTTTTGCAAAGTAAGGCCGACATTTATTGGGCGACGGAAAATGTAATCTAATAAAAAATGTTCTATTTTCGAAATATCGGGGTGACGCGCTGCTTCAAAGAAAATTGATTTCCCTTTAAAATTTAACGTTTAGAAAATATGCCTTATGTTTTTGAAATCTATAAAGAGTTTATATAAGAGAGAAATCATCATCATCATCATCGCAGCCATAAGACATCCACAGGTCTGCTGTACATAGGCCTCCTTCATGGACTAATAGGTCCAAGTACTGATCATGAGGGGTTGTTGCCAAACTCGCCACGCTTGGTAGGCTAAAAAAATAAATAAGTATAACAATTAAAAATTTCTCTCAAGTAATCTGTGAATATACCGTATCTGCTTGAGATATTATAATCTCGAGTTTATGAAATAAAATTAAATTAAATAATACTTTATTTCAGAAACAAGAGGTAAAAAAAATTAAATACAACATTACTAAACACAACACAAGTGAGCAAAGGTAGAACTTCTACACAAATAAAATCACAAGAGAGATTATAATGACTGCTAATTTTCTAACTAAGATATCGTAGTCTATGTAATATCCTGCCACTGTAACCTTAATAGTTACAAAAGAATACGCATTCCTCTAGCATTCCGATCCCACGGTATTCCCCGTGCGGCCACCGGCCACTAGCCACTGCAGCGGCCACTTTGCTTCTCCACGTAAATACTCGGATTACTTCCACTCGATCGGTGGCTGAGAGGTTGATCCTTTGTGGTTAGGTCTTGTTGATACGCCCTTTGTTTGCTGGCGAGCACCTATTGTTATAGGCACCGACGGATGGGAAGATGACGTAGTTTTCGAACGAGTGAGCGAAGCGAACTAAGTCCTTAGTGGCAACTAGGCGTTTCGGCAGAATGTTTGTATGTATGTATGTCCGCAATTTTAGTCCGAGGTAACTCCTGAACGGTTGATGAAATTTAAAACTTAAGGAGATTATAACCTCAATTTGTAGAAATGTGTTTTTGTGGGAGAATTTTGATTCATGAAGTAGATTTTGAGATATGGTGGGTTAATAGTTTTTTTTCCGCCGATAACATATTGCTTGGATAAGCTATTGCTTGACAGCTTATTTTATATTTTATCATTATTATTTAACGACATTTAAGTTAAATTGTTTTGATACTAAGATAATTATTACCTAAGTTAGATTCTGTGTTTTGCTTAATCATTCATCATCATCATATCAGCCGTAGGACGTCCACTGCTGGACAAAGGCCTCCCTCATTGATCTCCAAGTACTGCGGTTGGAAGCCGTCTGCATCCACCGCCGACCAGCAGTTCTCACCTATTGGTCTGCCCATCTTATAGGTGGACGTCCTACGCTGCGCTTACCAATCCGTGACCTCCATTCGAGAACTTTGCGGCCTCATCAGCCATCTGTTCTGCGCGCTATATGGCCTGCCCATTGTCACTTCAACGTGCTAATCCGTTTGGTTATGTCGGAGACCCGAGTTCTTTTACGTATCTCCTCATTTCTGATTCGATCCCGTAGAGAAACCCCGAGCATAGCCCTGTCCATAGCTCGTTGAGCGACTCTGAGCTTATTCATGAGGCCAATCGTGAATGACCACGTCTCGGTTCCATATGTCATCACTGATAACACACACTGATTGTAGACTTTCGTCTTAAGGCACTGAGGAATTTTGGACGAAAAGACGTTGCGTAGTTTCCCAAACGCTGCCCATCCGAGTTGGATTTTAGTCTCGTTTCAAACCAAGCCGTATAAAGTAAACCCAACACCTTTAATAGTTTACCATTCGGCGTTGATGCTTCTTTGGTTCTGTAAAGGAATTGATACCAAATAGCCCGTCAAATTGAAGAAACTCGCGGTCAACATCATTCCCCGCTTCTGGGTCGTTTCACTTTGTTAGTCGTTGATTGGTTTTGAAACACCGAACCGTCGACTGGCGCTTTGTTTTTGGATCTTTTTGATAAATCAAGGCCTCATCATCCTGTGAAGGTGTCGTGTAAATACGGCGATATGTTTCTGTTGCATGCTTCGGCCATTGCGTTATCCCAGTGTTGATCTCCATCAAGCAAATGACGCGCTTGTCATGCACCTTGGTTAGTAAGATACAAAACTTTATCTACCTTTTGCAGTTCGGCAAAAGATGTAGATCCTCGGACTGTCTTTGTATTTATTTCTTGCATCATGTACATGTTTGTATAAGGTATAAGCAATACATTATTATAGACAAGCATTGGCAAGGGGGTACCAGAAAAAGTGGTGAAGGCCTCAAAAGGTCACCAAAGTTTATTTGACACTGTATTTTAATTTATTAACTTAACAGATCTGTAATAAGTACTCGTAAGCTTTTGATTATAAATGTTTGCTCGTGACCTCGTTTCGCCTGAAAAACAGGATTACCTAGTTCAGGCACACAACTAATGAATTAGATTTTTTGTTATTATTAGATATAAGTATCATGTTCTTAGCCGTAATAGTTATTTGAATAAATTTCTTTTATTTATTTATTTATTATTATTTAAAGATCAAAAATGGCATTTTTGGGTTTTGTGACGTTTTTGGCCATATGAAGAATTTTATTTCTTTGTGTCACCACGCTGCACTATAATTGCACTTTTTTGGTTGCTATATTTCTTCACAACAGGATTCCAGGCTCCAGATAATTGAAAACCATCTTCTTGGCTAAAGTTCCTGTGTAATCTCTATGGCTTTTTGAAATACTCTGGGTATTATAATACCGCTCAGTTAATATTATTTGTGGATTGCTCGATCCAATTTTCATTTCAAATTTCGATTTCAGCCATATTCCAAAGGATGAATCATTTCGTTTGCCAATGACTACTCACTCGCAAAATACTTCAGTTTATCCGAGATCATGGCGTGTGAAACTGCGTCGAAATATCGAGAAATTTAAAAAGACTCAAATCATGGCATATCCCATAAATATTGAATTTAATGTTTTACAACAATGTTCAACTCAAAAGTTGTAAAATAACATTAAAAATAAAATAACTCACGTTAATAAAAAAATACAGCGCATTTAACGCGTATAGGTATAAAACGACCCATTAGTACTCCTGAAAATTTCCTTGACTTAACTTGTTGGCATTAGATTCAACAATAAAATTGTTGCGTGAGTAATTTCCATCTTTTTTAATAAGTCAATTTTCACGCGCTACTTTTGAACATAAGAAAAACATGTTAACATTTTGTCCATAAAAATAAAACGATTAAAAATTTATTTTCAACTTCCAGTAAAAATATCAGTTTTATTTAATAAAAACTTTCGAAAAATTTATAAAAAAACAAACCCATTATTTTTTAATTACATCAAACTAAAGACATGTTTTCATTAAAACCCTGCTAAAATATCTGATTTCATACATTCCTTCTTAGATTTTCTCAATGTTAAATTCGACACGAACTATGTATATATTCAAAGCTTGGAAGCTCAGAGAATAGAAATATAAATAGTTACTTTAGTGTTAAAATAATTACAAAGCCTATCATGGATCTATTGTTTTTTAATATAATACTGGACAATTTACACAGCATCATCTAGCCCCAAGCTAAGCAGAGCTTCTATTATGGGTTCTAGATGACTGATATACTAAATACATTACACTACATAGAAAGACATTTAAATAACATATACAAAAACATCCAGATCACCCTTGATTAAATATCTCCAGATCGTACAGATATTTGTCCCGAGGCAGGAATGGAACCTGCAACCTCTTGCGTGGCAGGCGGAGCTTCACCCTCTGCGCCACAGCGTTCGACAATTACCAACAGCCCTTAATAGCTAGACTTGGCATCCTCCGCTGTTTTACTAGTTTTTGCTAACCTAACCCATAACCAACATGACCAACAATTTTAGTCATCCAATGACGCGTGCAATGTAATTTTCCCCCCATAAAACACGTAATCACTTTAAGCCTCTCTTAAATCCGGATTTTTCCTTAAGGTTGTTTATAAGGTAATAAGAAAATATGAATATTAAGGAAGGCCACGGAAGCATTACTCCGATAAACCATAGATTATATAAGTTGCCAAGCGCCGGTGATATAAATGGTGGTTTACACTCGTTTTTTACGTAATCCTGCGACTTATTCTACCTTAAAGGAAAATGATAGGACAGCGAAAAGGCAGATAGCTGTTTTGACTTTAAAAAGCCGGAGATTTTGCGAAATATTTTATTGAGAGTTTAAATTAAAGTAAACACGCTCGCGTCTCCATTTGATTATGCATCATTTTTAGGGTTCCGGACCAAAATGGTAAAAAAGAAACCCTTATAGAATCACTCTGTCTGTCTGTCTGTATGTCTGTCACATATGGATATCTCGAGAACTACTGATGCTATCGTCTTGAAATTTGAAATGGTTAAAGACAACACTTTTTTACTAATAAAGCATATATAAAAATGTTAAAAAATATTCTAATTTTGATTGCAGGATAGGGGATCTCAAAATTTTTAAGTGAAGTTACTGGGCCGTGTATGGTATCATATGAAAGGTATTCATTTGCACATTAATAAACAGTTTTTATTTATTCTTTAATCAGAATCGTTTTAGAGTTATTTACAAAAATGTTAAAAAAACTACCGCCCCCCCCCTCCTTATCTCCGAAGTTTGCAGAGATAAACCCGTGATACTTTTAAAGCTAATAGAAGTATTTATGTAAACTTTATAGCATTGTTATAGGAAAACTATAGCGAACTCTCTAATTTGCATAGTTTTTTAGACAAGGGGGGTTGAAGGGGGTTTTCAAAAATTTTGTAAAGTAAATAGGTAATGTGGGGTATCATATGAAAGGTATTTATTTGAACATTAATAAACAGTTTTTAGTTTTCCTTTAAGTCGTATAGTTTTTGAGTTATTTACAAAAATGTTGAAAAAAATAGCGTCCCCCCCCCCTTATCTCCGAAGTTTGCGGAGATAAACCTCTGAAACTTTTATTGCTATTAGAAGTCTATGTAAAAATTAGAGGAAATTTAATACAATCTCTCTACATTGCAAGTTTAAAAAATCTACATAAGTTCCGCTATCAGACAAGAGATGGCGCTGTCAAGGTTCTCCAACAAATATAAAACCGCCTTTGTCATATATTACATATATTCTATGATGGCACGGAACCCTCGGTGCGCGAGTCCGACTCGCTCTCGCCCGGTTTTATTATTTTCAAAATTTCAGTTGATGATGTAGAATGGCTTGGGTTGTGTATGGAACTTTCAGTTGATGATGTAGAATGGTTTGGGTTGTCTACGGAACTTTCAGTTGATGATGTAGAATGGCTTGGGTTGTGTACGGAACTTTCAAATGATGATGTAGAATGGCTTGGGTTGTGTACGGAACTTTCAGTTGATGATGTAGAATGGTTTGGGTTGTGTACGGAACTTTCAGAAATGTAGGCTGCTATTGACGGCGTCACTAACCTTTTATCTGGAAAAGCCTCACGTTCGTCGTCGTCGTCCTTATGCTGATGATGATGAGTGCTAGCTTCCCCCTGCGGGATTGTCTTCTTTCTTCTTATGGAGATACAATTATATTTGCACAACGAGAGCGAGGTTAGTCAGACAGAATTATTACTTTAGTAACAAAAACATAGTTTTTGCCGTGGGGAGCTGGCAGTAGAATGTTACCCTTCCTCCATTTCCCATATATGCAGTAAGAACCTGCCAAGGGATACCTTCGGAAGTTGGGCAGCAGCATCAACAACCCCTCATGATCAGTATTTGAAGCTTCATAGAGGAGGCCTATGTCCAGCAGTAGAAATCTCACGGCTGAGACGATGATGTAAATCACCATCTTTATCATCACCGGACAAAGATGATTCCGGCCACAGCCACAATAAAACGCGCGTCATTACTTGATACGTTTTCAAAACGAAAATATCGTTACCTAAAGATTATGTTCAGAAAATAATATATCCCGAGATTGGTGCTACTTCAAACGAGTTTTTTTTGCTTATTCCGGGTTCGGGATATATCCTGCGTGCGTTTTATTCCATTGCGAGTTCGGGATAGGATTTGCTTTATTATTGTGGTTATCGTTGAGGACTGGCTTAATTTATTTTCAAGAGTTTTTCATATTAATTCTGCTCGCAGCTTTGCGATGTGCTTGTATGCTTAAGAAGCTTATTTGTAGATAGATTTAAACATTCTCGATTATATCCGATTTTATACCATCATCGCCATATTTGCTAAGGCGCATTAACGACAGATACTTGCCGGTGTTGTAGATTGTCTCGTAACTAAGATTATACAAGTGATGTTCTATGAGCTTGCTAAGCCAGCCAAAGTTAAAGTCAATAAAACGTGTTTTTTATAAGAGTAAAGAACTTCTTAGAATAGTCAATTTAGAAATGAGAAACAAAACACATTTACATTGATGAAGCTCATAATTTAGTTTATTTGCTTCAGAAAACGTTTTTTCATTATGTATTTTTTCATTAAAGTTAATAACTCCTTAGAAAAGTCAACTTACAAAAGAGAAACTAAGTAACCACATTTAAATTGATGAAGCTGTTCACTCTTTAGTGACAGGTTTTATTTTCATTAGTTTTATGTGTAATAATTCAATTATTAGTGTTACACCATAGGATGATATGTGTACTAAGACGAAAAAAATAAATTTGTCTAAAAGAAATCGCTTTTAGCGATAAGACCGCCCATTGTATGTTTTATTTGTCCGTGTTTCTCTTTGTGAAATTTATGTTATATGGTGAATGTACAATAAAGAGTTTATCCATCTATCTTTCTATAAACATGAATGAATGAATTGACACTATAAAGTGTCAATACAATAATGATCCTACACAGATAAACTTAAAATTAAATATAAATAGGTAAACACGTACAAAAAGCGGCACAACTCATAGCACAACACTCCCTAAATTGTGACATGTCTCAGCACCTTGTTCTGCGCTCGTCAACCTACCTGCCAAGCGTGGCGAGTAAGGCAACAACCCCTAAAGATAACAATTCATGAGGGACGCGTATGTCTAGCAGTGGACGTCCTACAGCTGAGATGTAGCCGCAGCATGTCCACTTACCTCTTCGACCGAAGTTTTGACAGGATGCAAATCATATCAAATTATTTATTTATTAAAAGTTGTACAGTTGCGTTCATAGTAAAGGATACCATTAAGTCGGCAAGTCACATTAGTCAGCCAGTCTCAAGTGATGTCCTTTATAATGAACGCAACTGTACAATATATTACACATTTACCGAAATTATTACCTTAACTCTCCCATTGCACGGACTTTCTTTTTAAATTTTACTAACACCTTTGACCTTTTATGTTTGCAGCAGTTAAATGAACGCAATTAAACCTGTAAAATCATTAAGCCTTAATACAAAGTAATCATACAATATTTAAGTTTTACTTAATAGATGTATACGTAGGATAATTATTATGATAATACTGTAATCGGCTATCGTGTAATTAGTCTGTTGAATTAGTCATTATCTCAAGGGATTAATTAAAAGCAAGCGTTGTCCCGTGACTAATGATAATAATTATCGTAATTAAGAAATGTCACCTCTAGGGTTTGAGTAATAATTGTAAAACAATAGATCCAGTCCACAAATATACTGTGTGTCTACCATGAGTTGTCACTGTTAGATCGCCTGCCGTAACTTCAGTAGTATTAGTGCGTTACTATGACATCTGTAAGATTTGTAACTCATGGTACCAAATTCTAAGTAAATGAAGCCCAAACTAAAGTTGCTGTAGTATTATAATAACAAGCATTGGTAGTATCAGAAAAGGGCGCGAAGGCCTCAAAAGGTCACCAAAAGACAAAAATGTCATTTTTGGGTTTTTGGACGTTTTCGGCCATTTGAAGACTTATTTTTTGTGACCTTTTGAGGTCACAATAACTCCGGTTCCTGTGAGTCCCCTTCTTACAATAAGACGGTGCTAACAAAAAAGCTTTCGTAATCGTCAAATACACAGACGGACAGACAGACGGACGGACAGACAGACAGACAGACAGATAGCGCTATGCATGTAAGGGGGCTTCGCCCCCTAATACACAGTAATCTATAATGGTTTACTGCAAATTTTAGTACCAAACTATCAGCTAGAGGCGCTGTACAAGTTTTCATACATTTGTTTAAACACAGTCGCTAACGAGTATAAATTGTGAAAACTCATGGTAGACCTACACTGTTTACCGTCTGGATCTAGTGACAGTTTTGTTAGCGTTGTGAAACAAAATAAAGAAAACATATAACATTTTATCATTTCCCAATGAAATGCAGGAGGTTTTGAACTACACTGGTTGTGGCATGGAAAGAGAAGAAGAACAGGCCATTCGTTATTATCTGTGGATAGGATGGCAAGACAATGAGGCGTTTTCATTAAAAAGTAAACACTTCAAAAATAGTTCTCTCGAACCTTATAGATGGCGCTAGTTTTCTTTTACTGGTAGGAAACACAATTTGACAATGACAACAATTGTGATTAATCACAAACTTGCTTTCTCCGCTTTCCCGCTCCATCTGTTAGGTTTAGTAGAAAACACTTTTTTATTTTTTACTGAAAACGGCTTATTCCGCAAAATTATGAATATTTTATGGATCTTGCATGTTACCTTATTTATACAGTGTGTAAATGCGTAAATAAAGAAAACATTTTGTAATACATCAATCTTTTAAAGACAATTCCAATAGTTTTAATTCTCATTAGATCCTGTTTTTAGACCAGCAATTAATTATGGATTTAGTGGGAAATCCTTGTAATGGATTGGATATCGAGGACAACTATTATATATACCTAAGAGATAACGCTGGACAATTCACACAACATCATCTACGCCCAAGCTAAGCAGAGTTAAGCAGTGTTATGGGTAAGAGATGACTGATATACCTAATATATGTATATGCTTTAATAAATATAAAAAAAAACATCCAGAACGCCCTGAACAAAAAATATCTGTAGATCGTACAAATATATGTATACATTGTAAAAATATACACATAGACATTCGTTTATGTCTAAAATCTCGTGTCGTATCGTGTCTATGTCTAAAATATTTGTCCCGAGGCGGAATTCGAACACGAAACCTTTTACGTCGCAGGCGGACCTTTGCTCGCTGCACCAAAGAGGTCGTCAATATCTACCTCTAATATATTTTATTAGTTACCACTCACTTTAGTTGTCACTCCTCTCTTACCCGTGTATGCTGTAAAAATCTAGCAAGGGATACTTCCAGGATGAGCAACAGCGTCTTTCCGTGTATATATACCGTACTGCGCTTGGCGCCAACCCCTCACGATCTTGGATCTTGCAGATCCATGACGGAGGTCTGTGTCCAGCAGTAGACTTGGACAGCAGTCCTTCGGATGAGTTGATGATGATGATACCCACCTAGGTATGGCCATACATGGATCATCATTTCAGTCGTAGGACATAGGCCTCCCTCATGGAATTCCAGTAATTGCGGTTGGAAGCGATCTGCATCCACCGTCATCTTGCAGTCTTCACTATATTATGTTAAGCCTTATATGATAACGTTAGACAACTCATGTCGTGTGTTGTGGATAACCTGATTAAAAAAGTAAAATTTTGATCCGACCTCTTTATAACTTACTAACAAACATAGAAATATTAAGAAATATTAAGTTAGAATTTGAAACCAAAAAACCCCTAGGTCTTCTCAAACTAATAAATTCAAATCCGAAATTACTTTCAAGGAAATTAATAACTTACCTTCTTTTATTCGAGCTTACAATCTTATACGAAGTCTATTCAACCGATAATTGGAAGATACGTGGGAGTAAATAAGTTTAAAACAAACATACCAGATACGTGCAAAAAGGGTTCCTTGGCAGTTGGGTTAAAATAAGAAATTACAAAATTAATTTGCTAAATAACGCAAAAAATATTCTGCCCTGAATAAAGCTGAAGAATTTATTTGCACAATAAACAATAGAATCCAGCGAATTGGAAAGCAAAAGGAAAAGCTTATCTCATTCCACAGAAAGATACACTTCACGTTAATAAAACAACTGTATTTTTAATAATATTTATTAATACTTCTTTCTCTCTCAAACATTATTTACAAAAGGAAAACAACAAACAAATTGTATCCGTCTATCCAATTAAAAACGTTTCATTTCGTACAAATAATCATGTTACTGCAACAACCTACGTTATTTTAAGGAACGTATCTATACTACGGTACTATTACTTGCCTACGTTTAATTACAAGAAGAGATATAAGCGAGTTCTCGTTACACATCGACTGGACACAATTATTATCTCAATTGTTTGTATGGAGGTTTGTTACCTCTTCACGGAATAACTAGCGTACGTATCAAGCTGAAATTTTAAAAACGTATAGATGTTGATTAGAATTAACACTAGGCTACTTTTTATCCGAGTACAACGCATGCGAAGCGGTGGGCACAAGCTTGTACCTAATATAATAACAAAAACAAGGAAATTTATCGCTACTTCCGAGTTGTCATACTATTTTGTCATATCAATATGACTACCAGGACAAATAAGGGCATGCTAGAATGAAAGAAAACATAACATAGCACTAGAAATAACTAGACAGAACTTGGGACAATCTGTACAACCGGATTGGTGGTGAATAGGTACCTAACTCAATTTAATCCCACGTATAATTGAATTCACATACTCTTTTAACAGAAAGAAATACAACATATAGTATAGACTTATCGCATAATAATACCTTTGATTATTTCCGACGTTTCGACTGCGTTTCAACAACAAGTGTGGTCCGCGATTATCAAAGGTAATAAATAGTAGGCTTTTGTTATTATATTATAATTAATTGTGATCGCGAAAGTATACGAAAAACTATGGATACAATAGCTTGAAACGTTTTTAGTAACTAATAGGTACATACTTGAAACTCACTCTGAATTAACTTGAGTACGTAAAATTTTGAATGTGTTAAGATAATATACACGATTCAGCAATATTGAATCACTTTGGTTGAATGGATGAGAAATTATACAAAATAAATGACATTAAATAATTCACTGACACACTCCTAAGTTTAAATGAATTTTCATGAAGAAGAATTCGTCCCGATAATAATTTGCAAAATTTCATACGTGAAAAATTAAGAATTAGGAACTAATCACCGACTTCATCAATTTTCTTCATCCAAATTGAAAAGCAAAAGTGAACCGTGTATAACGTTTATTGACTAACACGTACGCAAAGACAGCATTGTTGTTGACGTAGCAACAGTGACGTAGCCGAAACTATATAGGCGACTCTTTGGCAGCGTTGCCAATTTAGAGTTGTAGCTAGCTTGTGACTTGGGTATCAGATACCCTCAAGCAATTTTAAGAATCTGTTGTCCAGTTCACTTCTCTTTGTAGATCTTTGTGACCTCTAATTTCCAATCGTTAGTTTTTTTAATAATTTTTTTATGTCTGTCGTGTATAGAAGTAAAAGAGTGAGGATTATTGTTCGATTCTTTCCCTCACTTGGAAAAAGTTATCTGAAGCGAACGAATTCAATTATGTGCTTTTTTCAATTAAAATATTTATTGTTCTTCTTTTGTAAATTGACCATTTTATGTAGCTTTTTGCTTTATTGAATAAACACTTATTGACATTGACTTTGACATATCATAATATACACGTATATTTATAAGAATTAATTTTACACTACACAATCTACTCATATCATTATACAAACTATACAAATAAATTCCTCTAGTTGCATCACTCTCGGACGATGATGTTTAATAATAATGTATTGCCCGTCAGTGCCACCCCAAGGAACTATTGAACATGCCACCTGGTAAAACTTTTACTTAAACAATAATAATGGTAATGAGTTTTTAAAAAAGTACATTTCAGCATGATTGTCTTCATTACCCTTGTCCACTGCAGTATATACGAGTATATAGGCTTCATATAAGGATCTCCAAGATAATAAGGGGGTTGGCAGTCGAATTAGCGAGTGCAGTATAGAATATTGATACACGGAAAGACGCTGCTGCCCATCTTCCGGAAGTATCTCTTAGCAGATTTTACTACACCCACGAACACGAGATGAGAGGCAACATTCTACTGCTGGCACCTAACGTCAAGCTTATCTTATTCAATGACAGTCAAAGTAATAAAGTTTTATTCAGTCGGACCCCAAGGCCACATAGAAATGTCAATTTACAAAAGAAAAATAAACCACATCTAATTTAAATAGCAAATTGATTTTGTTCGCTTCACTTATACTTTTACTTTTTATGCAAGTTTTCGCACATAATTTTTACGTATTGTATTTTTAATGTAGGTTTTGCCCTACATAATAAAGACGATTAATAAACAGATTAACGACAAATACAGATGAAAAAATATTGATGAAAAAAAAATGTTTATTTCTGTAAAGCCTACTTGACAAATAAATGCTTAATATAGACCTAATGTAACATGATTAGTTTCGACACCTCGCTCTCACTAAGCTCGGGGCTTGTGCTGCAGACGCGATGGTTCTCTACCTCAGCATAGTTAATTTATGTATACAAAGTTATAATATTATGTTAATTCAGTTACGTAAAACCGTACCGAGGATATCCCGGACATCAGCCTGTACGAGATCAGGATGGCCTTGAAACAGCTTAAGAACGACAAGGCGCCGGTTGAGGACGGAATCACTTCAGAGCTTCTGAAAGCGGGTGGATCACCGGTACTTAAAGTCCTTCAGAAGCTATTTAATTCCGCCTTGCTTGAAGGTACGACGCCAAAAGCATGGAACAAGGGCGTGGTGGTTCTGTTCTTCAAGAAAGGTGACAAAATCTTACTTAAGAATTACAGACCCATCTCGCTGTTGAGCCATGTTTATAAGCTGTTTTCAAGGGTCATCGCGAACCGTCTCGAACGCAGGTTTGATGACTTCCAGCCTCCCGAACAAGCCGGGCTCCGAAAAGGCTACAGTACCATAGACCACATACATACGCTGCGGCAAGTCATACAGAAGACCGAAGAGTATAACTTGCCGCTCTGTCTTGCGTTTGTAGACTATGAGAAAGCCTTCGATTCGATCGAAACATGGGCGGTGCTTGAGTCTCTCCAACGATGCCGAATTGACTATCGGTACATCGAAGTGTTGAAGTGTTTGTATACAAACGCCACTATGTCAGTCGCGTTTGTACCGGTAAAAACTATTTAAAAATAATATAAAATAATTTTTTTATTTATTTAAATAGGACATCCAACACAGGGTTACACATAATACACATAATACTAAGGACTAAATGTTAATAGCCTGGTGCTCCCGTAATTACAGGATGTCACAGCATGTACTAAGTTAGAGCGACAACTGATAAAAAGTATTATTTTTTAAACAGTTTTTAGAGCATATAAGAAAAATTGTAACATAAACTTTATGTTAATAAAATGTTTAACAGTAAATGCTTTATAAGCAAGTATAAAAAATTATAACATAAACTTTAGGTTCATTAAGATCAATCATTGAAGTTAGTAGGTTAGAAAAGAAAACATTAAAATAGACATCAAGAAAATATGATAATATTTACGAAAACATTTGTAACATTCGTTGTTATTCCCAATCTCTTTATTAAAGTTGCAACTTATATGAAATCTGTCGAGAATATAAAATACAGCTCCATTTAGATATTCTGAAGCCTTTCGATTCATACGAGTTTTTTTTTCATTTTCTTTACGTCACATGTCATTGAAGTGACGCAGTTTTCGGGTCAACCTTACTCGGGACAGACCACCAGATTTAAATGAGGGTTTTTCAATAAAAAAAATATTCAGTTTTTAAAATTTCTATAGATGACGCTTTCAGTCTTTTGAACTGTCAGTATTTATCGAACGGTATCAAATGTTGAATGTTAAATGTTTTTAATTGTAATAAAAAATAATTTATATTTGACTCTATTAATTTTGGGCCTATGTCCAGTCGTGGCAAATGATAATAAATAACGCTGACCAATTCTCAAAGCAATATCTAGCACCAAGCTTGCTTAGCTCTGCTAGCTTATGTTATGAGCACTAGATAACTGAAATACTTAATACATTATACTACATAGATAGATATTTTTTTTATTATAAATAGAAAAACACCCTGAACAATCTGCACATCATACAGACATTCGTCTCGAGGCGGGAATCGAACACTGCGCTACAGAGGTCATCAAATGATGATAATATAAGTTTGGGGAAGGCAAAGTTAAAATAAATTAATATTTTAGCAAGGCGATAGTTACCTTAACCTGCCACAACATGTAGTACAAAGCCAACCCCACGGCAAGTATACTCGTACATCGAATCTAATTTGAAAAGCCTGCTACTCGTAGGTCATGGATAGGCAATGGTATCTCTTTGCTTTGGCCTCCCCAAAGCAAAGAGATACCATTGCCTATCCATGACCTACGAGTAGCAGGCTTTTCAAATTAGATTCGATGTACGAGTATACTTGCCGTGGGGAATGTTGCCTCTCTGCCATTGGATACCCCCGGAAGATAGGCAACAGCTTCTTTCCGCGTATCAACATCCCGTACTGCGCTCGTCAACCCATCTTTCAAGCTAAGCAAGTATGGCAACAACCCCTTATGGTCTAGGAGATCCTAGTAGGCCTATGTCCAGCAGTGGGCATAAACTGCTACGGCTGGGATAATGATGATAAGTCACAC
Organism: Pasiphila rectangulata; assembly: GCA_963082625.1. Taxonomy (NCBI): domain Eukaryota; kingdom Metazoa; phylum Arthropoda; class Insecta; order Lepidoptera; family Geometridae; genus Pasiphila; species Pasiphila rectangulata. The sequence continues at coordinate 19,927,953 of OY720248.1, forward strand.
AGGCATTCAAAATAAGTTATGATTTTTCACGTGTCCATGTTCCTAGTCTTTGTGTAACGAGATAAAATGAACGGTTTAACTATTTGCGATTTTAGTAATGTTTTAGTATAAAACAGTCAATAGAGTTTTTAATTTATTTGTCAATCAATATTAATAGTATACAAAGTTAATTATGCTTTTATCAGAATCAAATTCAGAAAACGATAATTTTATTACTTTTATGGAACCATTCACTAATTGCATTGGCTAATGAGGAATTTAATTAATATTCAATATTGTTTCTGATAAAACCATTCAACAACAAAAACGTTCTACGAACAGAAGAAGAGTTTTTCACCACAGGAATGGTGGAACGACTAATAAATAATTTTATTACAATAAACTCGATTATAATAATGATATTTACAACAATAATTCAAAATATTTACACTGCGCCCTGATATAAATTTAATTCTACATTACGTATAATCAGTTATTTACAAAAATTCCATTTACAATTACCTGAGATCAAATTAAATCACAGCTCATGACTATTCCGTACATAAAATTAAAACATGCGTGTGTAAAATTCAATTTTTCCTTTCTCTATATATCAAATCACGAATTTGCCTTCTGCGAAATTTAAATTATTATTATATAACAATTTCTAACGTTCGCTTATATTAAGTTATATCTAAATTACTGATTAACTTCAATAATACTTTTTAAATACGTGGTGGAGCTTTTGATGTCAATTCTGAGAACCCGTATAACCAACCTAACCTAACTCAGGTTGAAGTTTAAAAAAAATATTATCAACAAAGACTAACAACTGTCACATATTATTAAAATTACCTAACCTTAGTTTTTCTTTAACTTTTCTCGTCGTATAACTGACGTAATTAACGAATAATTCCCGGCATATCGAGTTCTCGAAACTCCATAAAGCAAATTATCTTTACGTTTTACTCCCATTTCATCAAGATACTTTTATAGCTCCGTTGGATGAGATACACGTGTCGAACTTTCATCACAACCAATTCAAGACTATACAATGTCTAATTTTACGCGTAAACTTGTTTATACCAAGAATTTGCTTATACAACTGAAAACCGCTGGGTCCTAAGACAAAAACAAATAAAATTTTTGACTGGTAAAGTATTTAATAACAGTTTATTTTTAACAGGAATTAGTTTGCGAAACGAATAACGGTTCTAATCATAAGCAAATACTTAAGCGGAATTCCAAGTTAAAGGAGTTTTAATTTCACAGTCGTCTTATTAGAAGACAATTAAAAGATCTTCTAACTATCAACACTTTTGAATATTGATTTATTTTTCAAAAAATGACAGATGGTTTTATATAGTAAATTTTATTCATTAAAATCATTATGATTACTCTCGATATCTCCAAATTTGCGAAACGAATAAATACATGTCAAAATCTATAAAAATGCATCGAACATTGTGAAAAAAACGCATCGAAATACGTAATTTACCGTTATTTTAACATGTTTTGACCGTACATGAAGAATCATTAAAACCCTGAAAATATGCATCGAATTGCGTTATTTACCATTACGTGAGCATGATACGGTAACGTTGTCACACGTTAATAAAATGTACTCTGTGTAACTGCCATTGAGTAGCTCTTTGATACGTCTGAACGGTCCAACGAGACCAAAGATACAGTAACTTCTATGGTAACTAAGGGCCCAGAAAGATTAAAACTTCAAAGCTTCTTTAAAACGATAACGATCAGTACCAATGTCACGGTAACAGCCTTACCACATTACGTTGCGCACGCGAACTACCACCGTTGTATTATACAATTAAGATTGACAGTTGCGCACAAAAGCTCCACCGGTAGAGTTGAGCGATCACCTGCAGATCACGGACGACAAGAGGTAGGTGACGAGGGCGCAGCTCAGCTGGGAAGTGAGGTAAGAGGAGGCCCGGTTACTGGTCTGCATCGCTGCGGGGTGCTCGCCTGAGGACAACAGAGGTTCATATTTAAAAACAAGCACACATTATTAATTAAAAAAAAAAAACTGAACTGCGTGTTTTATTTTGTAATTTGTAACGCGTCAATAAGGTCCATGCGGCCGCACGGAATAAAGTATTTTTTGATTCTTGATTCTTAATTAGTTTTGCATCGTTTGAAATAAACTGAATGACAAATTCTATGAATTTCGGCGGCTCTGTGCATGGTACTCACCATTGAGCACAGAGAGGGACGCAGGATGCGCGTTGCTGGGAACGCAGGTGTAGTTCCCGCTGTCTGTGATTGCCACCTTCGTGACGAGGAGTTTGCTGGTGGTGCCACCTTCTCCCAGGTCTTCATCAGTGATACTCACCATTGAGCACGTGCACAGGGACGGACGCAGGGTGCGCATTCTGCCGTCCTTAAGCTATAATGCCGTTACCTACCAAAACCTAATTTCGAGATATGCGCAAAATAGCGGGAAATAATTTAAAATGTATGCTGTTTTGAAACCATCAACAATTTGTTCAACCTGAAGGTATCTAAAAAAAGTACTTCAGAAGTACATTTTAATAGCTTAACTTTCATCTAATAACTATAACAAAAATAATGTAAAAATATGTTTTTTGCGTTTTAGTTCAGCTTTTTTTTAATTATCTTTGTACGAATGCACAACTAAAATGCCGCTACGTTAACACTAACGGCATTTTAGTGTTTGATTTTTATTTACTTCCATTGAATTTTACTATACTAAATACAAATAAAAAATCCTATGCTTCAATGTTGTTAAAGACCATAAGTGTTATTTTAGCATAGCATTGTGCCTTCTTATGATAATGTTTTACTATACTTAAATGTGGCTAAAATCCCTTAACCGCATTTAAGCTTAGTACATCTATAATTTATTTGAAAGTAGTTTTTACTTATATATTTTTGGACTTATTACAATGTTAAAATGCGGCTAAAAACAAAACATTTAGATATAACGGTATTTAAGCCTAGGATTTATTACAACTTTATTTAGAATTTACAAAAATAAGTGAGTTAAATACTAATAATAAAGAGAAGAATCAGTATTATAATCAACATTTATTGTCACTATAAAAATACAATAAAAGTTTTATTACTAGGAACATGCACAATCACTTTTAAAAGATCAATTTCAATTTTAAAAATTATTTATCAACTTAAGTTGTACAACATTTTAATAAAATTGCTTGAAAAGAACTATAAAAACGTAATCTAGTTTGAACATTAAAAATCTAGCAAATCTTCTATATTAAAAACCAAGTTATTGAGTAGCTCAGTAAGCTCAGTCATTATTTTAAACTCTTATAGTACTAATTAATAAATCACATTCATATTAAATTACCTAGATACCATAACATAGCAATACCTAGTACTAAGTTTTAACGTGTTTTGCCTTCAAGCTCTTGGAATGGAAAGGACTAGGCATCAACATTAACAGCGAATACATGACTCACCTTGGGTTTGTCGACGATAATTATTGTGGTCATGACAAAGTCGATGTTGGAACTCGGCACGATGCTCGAAGGACTCAATCGAGTCTCCCAACGGGTAGGCCTTAAAATGAACATGGACAAGACGAAGGTTATGTCGAATGTCCATGTGGTGCCTGCCCCAGTTATGGTTGAGAACTCGGCTCTCGAAGTTGTCGACGCGTATGTCGACAGTTTCAGTGGACAGTTTGTCCTAGGTATCTAGGACAAACTGTCCAATTAGGTAGGTCCAACTTTGAGAAAGAGGTCAATCGACGAATCCAACTCGGATGGGCAGCGTTTGGGAAACTACGTAACGTCTTTTCGTCCAAAATTCCTCTGTGCCTTAAGACGAAAGTCTACAATCAATGTGTGTTACCAGTGATGACATATGGAACCGAAACGTGGTCATTCACGATTGGCCTCATGAATAAGCTCAGAGTCGCTCAACGAGCTATAGAGAGGGCTATGTTCGGGGTTTCTTTACGCGATCGAATCAGAAATGAGGAGATACGTAGAAGAACTCGGGTCACCGACATAGCCAAACGGATTAGCACGTTAAAGTGGTAATGGGCAGGCCATGTAGCTCGCAGAACAGATGGCCGATGGGGCCGAAAAGTTCTCGAGTGGAGGCTACGGACTGGCAAGCGTAGCGTAGGACGCCCACCAACAAGATGGGATGATGACCTGGTGAAGACCGCAGGTCGACGGTGGATGCAGATCGCTTCCAACCATAATAACTGGAAATCCATGAGGGAGGCCTATGTCCAGCAGTGGACGTCCTACGACTGAAATGAATTAATGATGTTTTTTACGCTTGGGTAATGATCCTGACGATTCGGCCTCCAAACTATGTGTTCCGGTACAATCTTCAGATAAATTGCAATGGGCAACATCAATGGTGTTTCGGCGTTTACGAGAGACAGGTAGTTCATGAGTAACATTTGTATCAATAGATCGCCTACGTTCGGATTGCATGTATTGGTTTCCTGTATTTGAAGTTGTATTGAGTAATCTAGAGTTAGAACTTTGCTTGGCCTTCGTTGATGAATTGTGACGTTTCTTTTGTGGCCCTTTGGGCTTTTGGCTTTTTGATCTAATACCTTGTAAATCATCTTCAGAATCGTCATTTAAATCAGGGGGATAATAATCTTTATCTTGCACAGAATCATCGGAATCAAAATCGCATGGATAGTCTAGCTGCTGAGTTGATGGGTGTTGATCTGGGCTACGATCAATATTTAGTTGCAAGCCATCACATATCGAAGGTTCTTCTAACGGCATCACTTCATGACATGTCAAATCCATGGCTATGTTTTCTGCATTTACCGTAGAATCATATAAGCTATATGTTTTGTTAAAGTTTGCTTTGCCACGGTTTGTTTTTCAGGAAAAGCTTCATTTAAAATGTTTGTCATATTCTCTAAATTAGACGAGTGATGCGAATTGTATGTTACTTGCGTTTCATAAAAAGAATCAAAAACACTCGTGGTCAGAGAATACGGCCTATTATAAATAGGTACCGGTCACGTAATCGAGCCCAGAAGGCTTTAGATTTTCTAAAACGGTGTCCGATGGTACTTCTTCAGTTTTATAATTTTCTTCCTGACTGGTGATCATTCTTAATATGATTTTACCTCTATTGGAAGAGTTTCTGTAACAATTGAATTAATAGGTAAGGTAAAGTATGTAGAGGTACCTGATACTCGTAGTCTTTCAGTTGATTTATGCGTGCATCAAGATTATTTATTCACATTAGTGTGTTATTTATTTAATACTAACAGCGCCTCGTGGTTTCACCCGCGTAGTTCCCGTTCCCGTGAGAATTTCGGGATAAAATATAGCCTATGTGCTATTCCAGACTATAATCTATCTCTGTGCCTAATTTCATCCAGATCTGTTTAGGCGTTCTGGCGTGAAAGAGTAACAAACATCCATCCTTACAAACTTTTGCGTTTATAATATTAGTTGGATTAAACAAATAGACTCACCGGTGATTGGCCGCCATCGTGAAAAAAGGCGGGAGGAACACGCAGAGCGTTACACGTCCTCTCGCTTTGATGTTTTGCAGCGGGGTGGCACGGCACAAAGGGAATGCGAGTGCCAATAACCGCATTTTTGTGTAGTAATGCTGGATAACGGCATTATTGTCTAGACACTAAACGAAACTATTTTTTTTTTCTTTCGAAAATGCCGTTAAATAGTTATGCAATATTGTATACTCACAATAAAAAGGTATCCAAATACAATGCTACAATGTCGTTATGTATCTTTTACCACATTTAAGTATAGCATTTTAGTTAACGGCAGTGTAGCATTGTACATGTATGCATCAATTAAAAAAAAAATTAAACAACAAAGCTCTTAACATTCTTTAACCGCATTATTGAGTTTGAGTTTCAGTTAACGGCATTGTTATCTAGTACTTACATCGTACATTATATTAAAACATTATAGTTTTATGTTCTTAGCCGCATTTTAGATAAGTATTTCTACTTGACGGCATTTATGGATTGTAAACATACAAATAATCATACATTAACGGCATTTTGTTTTTTTAAATCTTTATAACTAAAAGAGCTAGGAATATACTGATTAGACAGATCGATAGAGATTTGTTTTCTGATAACGATGGCATCTTTAAGTAAAAATCGTCCAAATGTTAGATAACGGCATTATAGCTTAAGGACGGCAGCATTGCTGGGCACACATGTGTAGTTCCCGCTGTCTGTGATTGCCGCCTTCGTGACGAGGAGTTTGCTGGTGGTGCCACCTTCTCCCAGGTCTTCATCAGTGATACTCACCATTGAGCACGTGCACAGGGACGGACGCAGGGTGCGCATTGCTGGGCACACATGTGTAGTTCCCGCTGTCTGTGATCACCGCCTTAGTGACGAAGAGTTTGCTGGTAGTGCCACCTTCTCCCAGGTCTTCATCAGTGATACTCACCATTGAGCACGTGCACAGAGACGGACGCAGGGTGTGCATTGCTGGGCACACATGTGTAGTTCCCGCTGTCTGTAATCGCCGCCTTCGTGACGAGGAGTTTGCTGGTGGTGCCACCTTCCGTCTTCTCGGTCTCCAGGCTAATGCCGCCGCGGGGAGAGTCGAAGTCTACTACGGAGGTGCCGTGGTACCTGAGTAAAAAAATGCGACTATTAGGGCGATATTGATATTGATGCAACCCACGGTTTTTTAATGTTCTCTACATTAAAAAAACGTGGATTGCATCTCAAAAGTGAGACTTAGGGATCTCGTAAGATATAATCGAATTGTACATTATTTTGTTCTACTTTCGATATGTCGTCTCAGAAGAGGTCGCAGATACTTATTTATATAAATTCCGAATTATGGCCGCAGGGCGTCGAGTTCTGTCGGGTCATGGGAAGGCTGCAACGTGATCCCGCTCAGCGACGCAATAAGACACCCGTGTCTGCGTCACTCGTCACCGCATTCTTGAGATATTTTAAAATATATCCTTATTATATATGAGCCATAGTTTTAAGTATATAAAGACAATAGCTTCAGGAATCGTTAGTTTAATCTAAACAATTACGTTGCTTTATAAACAAAGAATGTATTTTATTACTACCTTTAGTATTAGTATCATGAGGATATCATAGTTGAAATATTTATCAGGCATTATTGTTATACGTGTTTGTCTTATATATATATATAAATAAATAAACATAGGACAAACACGTGAGTGAACAGAATTAAAATAAATATTATGAAATAGTTTTTAGATGAAACGCGAGTCAGGTTAGAAATGATAAGTCTTGGTCGTCACAAACTCCAATGTAATTTGTTATGCCGACGATACAGCAACAGCAATCATATTTCACAACAACAATTGGAAAGATGTCATACGGACTGTAGAAGTTGGAATGTCACTGGTAAAAGATTGGCTTTGTAAAAACCTACTCACGTTAAATACCGAGAAAACAAAGTATCTTTGCTTCCACAAAACTGCTGCTTCTGCGCCGCACATCGTCATTTCCATAAAAATACACAGCTTTTCATGTACTTCTGGCACCTTTTGTAGTTGAGTATCAATTGATAGAACTGACTGCATTAAATATTTGGGAATTCTTATAGATGAAAGACTTAAATTTAGTAAACATATTGAATGCCTATCGGCTCGGTTGAGAAAGGTTATTAATATAATGCGAAATCTACGCGATATTGCCTGCAAGGAATTAATCACATCTGTATACTTTGCATTGTGTCAGTCTCTTATAGTTTACTGCTTAACGTGTTGGGGAAGCGCTCTGCTAAAACCTGGATGATTCGGGTTAAGCGAGCTCAAAGGTCGGTGCTTAAAATTATGCTTAAGAAACCATACAGACATCCGACAACATCGGTGAATAGAGAAAGTGGTGTGCTTAGTGTACGAAAGTTATTTATTTTAAAAGTAACTTTATCAGCACATAAGTACCTACTTTTATCAGAGCAATACCCCACAGTTTTAAGTAATCGTGTTTACAAGATAGCTAAATCGTCAACAAAAACATCCTTTGCGCAACGTTTTGGTTCATCCCTAAGAGCTCGTGTATATAACAGCGTTGTTAAAGTCTGTGACCTTAGAGAAAGAACAAATAGAGAAGCAAAATATAAACTAATCAAAAGGGTTAAAACTCTTACCTATGAAGCTACTAGAAATGTTGGTCATCAAAAAATAATTCTATGTTTAACAAACAACTTAATTTACCTATTTACAATTATTTAATTTTAACTAGAACCTATTTTTCCCAATTTATTTGGTTTCTTTTTCACGTTTATTTTAAGGTGATGGGTAATTTATGTAAGTAAATTTATAGTTGAACGAGGCGTACCTACTAATCTTAATTTGTCTAACCCTTTTTGTGACCCTCACAATACAGGCTTTGCCTAGTGTAAGGGTTGTAGGACATGTCAAAAACATTGTAAAACTTTCTCAACAATATGAGTTTTTTATAGAATGTTATTTATTACCTTAAAGAACTATTTTGTGTTATCATTATTACACAAAATAGTTCTTTAAGGTATATAAGGCACAAAATAGTTACACATTATTATGTTGTTGCTAAATAAATATTACTAATTTTTTTTTAATTTTTCATTGTTTCTAAAATTTAAGTAAATAATTTATTTATTTTTCGTTCCAAGTTGTTTCTCTTCGTCTTCTAAATATATATATAATTTGAATCTTAATTTACGTACTGCATTACTCGTATCTGCAACAAGTTACCTTGTTTATAAGTTCTCATTGTAAGTGAATTGTAAATTCTTAAACATTTCTTAAATCCCAATTTTATCATTTTATCGGATTCTAGTGTGCTATTGTACTGCGCTGTGAATAGACTCACATGGATATTCAGTGATTTAGTGCTTGTACTATTATTAAATGTAAGTATTTTGATAGTTTATTGTTTGTAGTAAAGAATTTTGTTTGACGGTTGCTTAAGAGAAGGATATCGCAGAATGTAAGGAAACATTAAAAGCTTTGTAAGCTTTTAAGGAGATTGTAGTTCAAGAACTAGCAAAGTTGGATAACCCTCCTGCCAAGCGTGGTGAGTATGACATTACTAGTTAGAGCTCTTTGCAAATTAGTTTGTTTCTGGAAGTATGTCGTGGATGAAAACATTGTTGTCATACAAACCTTCTTCAATAAAAAATGTCAAGCGTCACTTTTTTATGTTCTTTGAACAAAATATAACAAATTTACCGTAATTATCAAGAAATACATCCCACATGGGGTGCAGGCAGTAGAATGTAATCCCTCCTCTCATGCCTGTGGATGCAGTAAGAGCCTGTTGGATACATCAGAAAGATAGGCAGCAGCGTCTTTCCATGTATCAACATCCCATAGTGCGCTCGCCAACCCTCCTGCCAAGCGTGGTGAGTATGGCAACTACCCCTCATCATCTCGGAGATACATGAGGGTGGCCAGTGCCCAGCAGTGGACGTGGACAGTACACTATCAATAATCTTTTTCAAAAAGACAAAAAAAGCAAATCCCGTCATGCATCGGTGTGAGAAACGCCCATTAACTTTTTTTCGCATGCGTCTTTTTTCACATTTCACAAAAAAAACATTTTTAAATAAGCCAAAAGCCTGTTTGAAGTTTTTCGAATACTGGATCAAGTGAGAGTTTTTTATTTGTTTGTACTCTCAGTAGATCCAGTTTCAAAATGTACAACATATTTAAGTTTTAGTGTATGTTAATGCAATCATAACTTGAATATTCAAGTTCCATATCGATATTTTTGACAGGTGTCAAAAATGACAGATGTACAGAATGTTTCTTACATGAAAGAAGTCAAAAGTTACAGAATTCAAAAAATTATAGATGACAGCTACCAAACTTCAAATATCCATAACTCGACAACTACTCAGCCCAGACATTCCGCTTAGGACTCAAATGAAAGGCATTGATGATACCTCCTTTTTTGATAACAGCTGTCAAACTACAAAAGGCCATGAAATTGAGATTCAAGTTACAATTGCATTAACATAGATACACTTAATATTTTGTTAATTTTAAAACTGGATCTACTGAGAGTACAAACAAATAAAAAACTTACTAAATCCAGTATTCGAAAAACTTTAAATACTGGATCTGTTGACTTGATTTAGTGAGAGTGATCCTTTTTTTCACATTTTTCACAAAATTTTGTCAAATTATATACATAAACTTTCATCGTTAATCAATCAATTTATTTGTGAAACCGCATGGAAATCCGTTTAATAGTTTTTTAGCTTATTGCAAACAGACAGACAGAGGCAGCGGAGGACTTTGTTTTAAAATATATATATATAGCGATTATATGTTAGGGATTGGTTATTCTTGGTAGAGGTTTTTATATATTATATTTAAAGTTTCTATCTATGTTGTTTTCGTCAATTTCTGGCTACGTTAACTCTAGCAAGTAATGCAAGTTAATGCTTGTAAATACTCTCAATTAACATTTGTGAAATTAACAATAAACATTCACATTAAGGGTGACATGTTCATTGTTGAACAAACCCTTTAAATAAAAGAATAAAAAAACATTTGTGATTTTGACCTCGTTAAATACAATTTAGCTTTATAAACCAATTAGTAGCAAATCTCACATAATATGGCTTTGGGCTTGATCCCGAAATACTTAACCAACTTATTTGTTGATGAAAGTTGGATGGTTTCCCAATATCAAATAACTTACTTATTAGATCTCCAGACTAAAAAGGTTAAAATAAACCCTTACGGTGTAATTGTATCTGTATGTATAATATCGACTTCAAATTAGGATAAATATTAGTTAACCGCCGTGGGGTGCCGGCAGTAGAATGATACCCCTCCTCTCATGCCCATGGATGCAGTACGAGCCTGCTAAGGGATACCTCCGGAAGATGGGCAGCAGCGTCTATCCGTGTATCAACATCCCATACTGCGCTCACCAACCCGCCTGCCAAGCGTGGTGAGAATGGCAACTACCCCTTTTGGAGATCCATGTTCATCATTGGACGTTTTATGTCTGAAATGATGATGATGATTAGTTAACGCTTATTAATTTATACTGCGAACATAAAAAAATATTATTTATTTCATTATATTACGATTAAAATGAGACTCAAAGTGTCATAAGTGTCTTAAGGATTAAGATTTTTGAATTAATTGGAAAAATGTTAGAAAAATGATTGTTTCATTAGCTTTTTTATTAGCTTCATTTGTATGTTTGTAGCGGACCTTTGAACTCAAAATAATAATAAACCAGAAAATAATAAAACCGGACAAGTGCGAGCTGGACTCGCCCACCGAGGATTCCGTAGGTAAGAACATAATCATCATCATCATCATTTTTTCAATTGTTAGATTCGGTCACCCATCCAATGTATGTCCGCGCATAGGGTTGCTTAACATAGATGATTGATTTCGTACGTTATAAAGACGATTTTTTTTATAACACCATTGTAGTATATGTAATATAATGTATTCAGTATATCGGTAATCTAGAACCCATAACGCAGTAGATGATGTTGTGTGAATCTTCAAGTATTATTGATTTTATTATATTTTGTCGTGGAATCCTAGCAGTAGAATGGTACTTTCCTCTTTTGACCGTGGATGTAGTAAGAATCTGCCAGGGGACACCTGCGTGAGATGGGCAGCAATTTCTTTCCTTGCATTAGAATCCCGCAATTCACTCGCCAACCCGCCTGCCAAGCGTGGCGAGAATGGCAACAACCCCCTTATGATCTTAGAGATCTATGAGCCTATCATCCCACCTAGATGGGGTCGTCACAACTTATTTTTTCTACCATACTGCCTCCGTCAGATTTATCTCACACTTTTCCTGGTCATATTATCTTTCACGCCTTCCATCCATACTGTTTCGGTCTTAGCATCACACATTGGTCCCTCACCTTAGATAAAGATAGATAGATAATTTCTTTATTTGTGCCAACAAGCATAGAAAACATTGATTAGGTACATACAAATAAAAAGACAAAAATAATGAAGCCATGCTTGAGTCACAAAAAGGTCTCAGTCTCAGCTTAGTCGCCTTGAATATAATAACAAACTCAACCTCAAAAAATACTGGATGCGGCCGCACAAGCTATCTTGACGCGCCAATGCAGAAAATTAAACATTATATAAACAGTTCAATTGTATGTTCAAACACACAAACTTTGAGTGGAACTTGTCAAAGTCACTCGCTAACGACACGGCTTCAGCTAATTATGTTGCTCAAAGAGATGCTTTCACTTTGACGACACAGTCGGGTAAATAGAGGGGAGCGACCTTTGTACTGTAGAGGTAAGGAGTTTCGGGTCTATAAGTTTTTTTATGTGAGATATGAGATGTAAATATTGTATAACTTCGTCGCCCTGAATAAATAAGCAGCTGTATTTATCCGCAAGGACTGGCATTGACTCGTTCAGTACCCGGTTTCAGGGGTCCGTAGTAAAACAAGAAACACTTATAGTTCCGCTTTTTCTGTCTATCTGTCTGACTGCCGTCGAAAATACGAAGAGACCTAGAAAGCTGTCATATAAATTGATCACGCCGAATAAAGCAAAATAAATGCTACAAAAATAATAAATTTGTGGTACCTCCCATACACGTGAAACTTTATTAGTTTCTGTGAATATGTTTTAGTCAACGTAAAAAATATACACCAACTAGGTCTACGGTTAACTACGGAATTCATCCTCCATAGCGCGTAGCCCGACACGTTCATTCATACAGCCGTAAAACGTCAACAAGTGAACACAGGCCTCCCTCATGGATCTCCATTAGGAGTAGTTGCCATACTCACCACGCTTGGGCGGCGGGTTGGCGAGCGTAGTACGGAATGTTGATACACAGAAAGACGCTGCTGCCCATCTTCTGAAAGCATCCCTTAGCAGGTTCTTACTGCATCCACGGGTATGATAGAATGGGTGACATTCTTTTGCCGGCACCCCACGGCACGGTTATTATGATAATAACGTCATAATATGATTTTTTGAATAACTACTTGGTATTTTTTTTCCCAGATTGAGCGTAACGCGCAAGTAATGTCTCAGATTATTTACGCTTTCCAAAAAAAAAAACACAATACCAATTTTAAGGACTTTTGAGGTCCTCAATAAAAGCAATTTTATTGCCACAAAAACCTCAATGTGAATCTTCAAATAAAATAAAAAAATATCAAACGACTTCAACATAGAAAACCTTTTACTATACGTATTCCTTTCAAAGCCATAAATAAAGATTTCTAACTGAAAAAAACACTATATCTCATCTCAACAAGAACTTAGATTGTTTCGCAGAGACTGATACCATCTAAATTCCTACCTAAAATGGTTTTTAAAATAAAGACATACAAACGTCAGAGCGTCATCTTGAGTGAAATTAATTTTAGTTTGAACAAGAGCCTCGTATTGGTAATGTCAGGCCGCACTGTCGCCCGCCATCACTCCGTGCCGATCGTCGACCGAGCCTTAGTGTCGAAAGGACACGACCTGTGAACTTGTAGAGCCGCGTATAAATGTATGAGAAATGCGCAAAATCATGTACTTTAAATCTAATTTATAATTTATGGGTTAGGCAAATGCCACAAACCAATGTTAATTAGTAAGAAAGGTCAATTTGTTTTTCAATGTTGTAGTCATGAAATATTTTGCCTGATTTTATCCTGACGTGGTATCGTAAAATTACGGTTGCTTATTTTTTATCATTTTACTGGTTGGATTGCCTATCCACACAAGCTTTTATTCAAAATACTTTGTATGCAGTTAACGTTGATTTCGAATTCAAAATTATTTCAGTAAAATTTACCACCAACAATATATGCCGGCACTAGAATGTTACCCCTCCTCTCATGCCCATGGATGCAGTAAGAGCCTGCTAAGGGATACCTCCGGAAGATGGACAGCAGCGTCTATCCGTGTCATCCCATACTGCGCTCACCGACCCGCCTGCCAAGCGTGGTGAGTATGGCAACTACCCCTCATGGAGATCCATGAGGGAAGCCTGTGTTCATCAGTGGACGTTTTATGGCTGAAATGATGAAACCTTCATATCGCTCTACGCGGCGTAGAGCGTCTACAAAGCTGCTAGCCGTAGCAAACTCGCAGCCAAAAGAAGTCTCGAGCGAGGTGTGTCTATGACATAGTCCACGTCGCGGGGCGGCAATCGATGCGACTAGCACAGGTTCGTGGTGCATGCACCAACTAAGGGAGGCCTATACCCAGCAGTGGGTGAAGTCAGGCTGTGGATGATAATGAAGAAAAAAAAATTAGCAAGTGGATGGTCCAATCATATCCCCTGCCGGGTCACGCATGAACGTGCCTAACCATGCAATCTGCAACAGATGTGATTGTGTGCAAAAGTAAACGCAATCACTTCCGTTTTTATTAACGTACAATAATGTGAAGTCAGAAATTGCCAGAAGTTCAGATGACACCGGCTAAATGAGTAAATGGTTCTGAGCTGAAATACTAAAAGTGAAGTCAACTTATTTTCCCCACTTCTCAACAAGCATCATGTTTGAATCCATCTGGTGCCCCTAAAACAAGTTCTGCTTACTTTAGGGCTAGATGGTGGTGTGTGTAAAGGTCCAGCATTACTTTTATTATTACCTATTAAGATCACTTCAGCGCCTTACAGTGTTGGTTGACCTCCCTAAACCCCTAAAAAGATAAATTCCTAGCCAAACCCTTTCACCAAGATTTGTACAACCTTATAACGAAATAGTGACAGGATAAGTTAAAAACCTTTTCTCACAACACCAGCTATTCCGTTTATACTTGCAAATACCATCTTAGCGTTGATACTGCCAATGCAAATGACACTACAGAGTTAAGAAGTTGCAGTAAATCTACAATTTGGCTCCGAGAAACATCGCAAAAGCTAGAAGCCTTGAAATTATTGGCAGTACACACCGGAGGTACGTGTAGGGTCAAATATTTATCCAAAGACAATAGTTGCAGTTAGGTTACCGTTATACGCAGCTAGTTCATTGCTCTAAAATGTATTTTCTCAGGCTCAGTTCACTGTCTCCGTGACTCAGCTTTGCCGAGCTCTTTTTAGTAATTTTATGCCGCTTTAAACTGACTTCAAAAAGATAGCTCAATAAAAAATCAAATTACCCAAAAGCAAATTAAACCTGATCCTGTCAAACTAACCAGTTAAAAATATTTAAACCATATACATACATCTCAATTTAATTAAGATTACTTTTGTAAAACATTTTATACCTGCCACTGATTTAAAGTAGTTTTTAAGTATAGTTTTTGGATGTTTCTCTGTATCTACGGTATAAGACGATATACTTTGCTAAATTTCATAGTTCTAGCTCAACGAGAAGTAAGTACCCTATGAATTTTGATTCATTTGAAGATGTCGAAACATGCGTTTTTTGGCGGCATAGACGGTCGTATCTTTTTAGGGTTCCGGACCAAAATGGTAAAAAGAAACCTTTATGGTGTGACTTTGTCACGGGGTTCTGACGGGTTAGCGAGTGCAGAACGGGATGTTAATACACGGAAAGACGCTGCTGCCCATCTTCCGGAGGTGTCCCTTAGCAGGCTCTTACTGCATCCACGGGCATGAGAGGAGGGTAACATTCTACTGTCGGTACCCCACGGCTTGAGTGATATGGTTTTAATTTCAACTCGATACCTCTAAAAGTTCTCGAGATAAAGGGTTTTGACAGACAGACAACAAAGTGATCCTGTAGCTACCAACCTAATCCAGAATCAAGTTCGCTCTTCACTCAGTGAAACGGTTATATTTCACGTTGTTTATTTCATATAATAACAAATTTTACAACAGCTGTTAGTTACAATAATTTAACTTTATTTCTAGTACTAGCAGAGAACGTAAGTATTACAACTTAATTGAACGTTGCTGGAAAGTATGGGTGCGCAGGGTCGTTGATTATGGCGCGATAAAAACTCACGGCGTGGAAAGTGTTGAGTTATACTAGCAGTAAGTTTTTAGTTTTACCGCATGAAGTTAATTTGATTATACACGTAGCTTTATGGGCGTGTGTTAGCGAAATTGCCTTTTTTACCGTGTTCAAAATTTATATTTCATATATATTTATATATTTATTCATATATTTCACATAACAGCACGAAGCATACAAGATGAATGTGTGAGTGTCGATACTGCGTAATAAAGAGATGGATGAATTCTTTTTCATCATCGTCCACTACTTAACACAGGCCTCCCTCATAGATCTCCATGGGAGGTAGTTGCAATACTTACCACGCTTGGCAGGCGGGTTGGCGAGCGGAGTACGGGATGTTGATACACCGAAAGAAGCTGCTGCTCATCTTCCGGTAGTGTCCCTTAGCAGGCTTACTGCATTCTCGAGCATGAGAGGTGCCGGCAGTAGAATGTTACCCCTCCTCAATTATATACTAAATATTTATCACGCCGTCCTACGGCTACGTCCTAGTCGTGATCTATGTATATATTATATATGTTATGAATGGTATAATATTATATATTCAATTACTATTACCGTATGTACATCCTGCATCAGTAGAACCCCATGTTGCATATAATTATCCACTCCATCCCTGGTTGTCTGGTCGAGATCGCTCTTGAGCGATAAAACTGCCGACTGTCACTTTATGTTCAATGTTTTGTTTAGTTGTTAATTTTGAATAAAGCATTTTCTATCTTTTATCTATCTTCGGGTTTCCACATCCAGCTGGCAGACCAAGGACCATTCGCTCGACTATCATCTTGCTTATCCTATTTTCTATGTCGGCTTTAATTCTCTGTAGGAAAACCTCGTTTCGGATTTTATCCCTCAGAGAGAATTCGAACACAAGGCATTCCGAACCTTATCGAGCGATAACAAACTGCTGGATTTGCTATACAGTAAGTAGCCATGTATCGGGACCGTAGATCATGAAGACAGAACGCCGTAGGAGGTCCAATGCTGGACAAAGACCCCTATATGATAGGGTTGTTGCCATAACCATCAAGCTTGGCAGGCAGGTTGGCGAGAGCAGTACGGGATGTTGATACACAGATGGACGCTGCTGCCCATCTTCCGGAGGTATCCCTTACTGCATCCACGGGAATGAGAGGAGCGGCAACATTCTTCTGCCGGAACCCCACGGCAAATAATGTTTACATAAACTATTTTATATTTAAAGTTTGCGAAATAGTGAGTTATCTGCTTACCACAGCACTGAGGCGCTGGAGGGCGGCGAAGAATGCACGTTAACGGAGCACGTCAACGATATCGTGCTTCCCCTCTTCACATACACGTCTTGGGAACCCCATATGCTGGCCGCAGCCGCTGCAACAAAACAAACCTTATAACAAGCACTATAGACTCAAATTACAATGCGAAATAGGAATCGCACAGAATACATATTATTTTCTATTGGACCATGCGGTTAAATCGACGGGCATATAAAATGTTGATTTTGTATTGGAGCATATTCGTGAATGTGCAGTTAAGTCAGGTTCTGCATCGGGTTAGAGTTACTTAAGAATGGAATAGGTTTTTGAATTTTAGCTCGTTGAAGTATTTTAGCATCCTCTAGCATTTTAAAAGAAGCAGTTAGAGATTTTGCAAGCTCGAACTAGTCATATTATTTTTATGTCATCTATAAGTACATATAATGTAAAATTCAAAGTCCTGACTGACTCACTGACTGACTGATATATCAACGCACTGCCTAAACCACTGGACCTAAAGACTTGAAATTTGGCACACTTTACCTTGAGTATCCTATAGGTGCACAAAGAAGGGATTTTTCGAAATTCCCACGGGATAGGGAATAAACGGGATTTATATTTTCGAATCAAAGTGATTCTGCGTGAAAAAGGGGATTTTACGTTGTATGACTTCCACGCGGACGAAGTCGCGGGCAAAAGCTAGTTGAAGATATTGGCGACAGAGATTTGAACGTTTTTCACCAATGATGCAACATTCGAAATTGATATTTTTAGTTTAGAATTTTAATTTTACTAACTTCAAATTGGTTCTTGGTTTACACGATTGGTTAATTATTACAATATAAAAATAATACTTACATAGCTTCTCACTTTACAGTTGTACCAAACCGATTTATGCCTCTAATTTTTTTAAACATATAAGTCTGTACACCTTTTTTAAAATGGTAGGATTTTACTAACCAAAAGTTTTATTTTAAACGAGAATTACTGCTTTGGCGCTTACGATTTTTCATTTTAAGCTTTATTTTCGCGTCAGTTTGTATGCATCTCAGTCTATGTTTAACAATCGTTATTTAAACAATTACATTCAAATAATTGTCTATCGTATCGTGAGCTCTGTCTAAATTTAAACATTCATATTATCATATTATATTATTATCATATTATTAGTTTCTGTAATCTGTGTTAATACGCTTATTTGTTACTAGCCGCACTACGCTGTTTCACCCGTGTGATATCCTATGTTACTAAGGAACAATGTAGCATTCTAATGGTTAAAGAATTTTGAAATCGTTCCTGTATTTATTGAGTTTATTCGTTATATTAGTATTAGTATCTAGTATTTAAATGAGTATAGATTACCAAACTTAAGCACGCTCAACAAAAAACAATACCAAATAGAGATGTTTACACTTATTGCTCTTCAGAATACGAAAACCCTTGGAATATCATTTATAAGTTGCTAGCCTAAACTTAAAGAGAACGATAACAATATCATTTTATTAGAAAGCAGCTTAATAAACCTCTTCAATAGTTTTTGATGTATGCGTACATTCGCTAGACCCATCATACTTAACTTAAAATAAATCTCGTTTTCTTCAAAAACCATCCAATCCAAACTAAATTATGCAAAAGTCTAAGCACAAATATGATAGGCAACTCAGAACAAATTTATTCTGATCTTCTTTTAATGGAGCGATCAAACGCGTCTTTAATGAAGCCTTAAAAATATTTATTGTTTGTGAAACTATTTGAAATTACGAGGGGCATTTATTTTTAGTGTTGATGGAGACATGGAATGGACGCTGTAAGAGCGCCTGCCAAGTTCTCGGCTTGATTCTCATGAACATAAACAATTATTTTAATGTGCGGTTAAAGACGATGAGTATTTAATGTTTTCAGTTCTATTCATCATCTTAGCCGTAGGACGTCCCCGCGCAAAAGGGCCTCCTACATGAACTTGGAGATCCAAGCTTGGCAGGCAGGTTGGCAAGCGCAGTACGGGATTTAGATACACGGAAAGACGCTGCTGCCCATCTTCTGGAGCTATCCCTTAGCAGGCTCTTACTGCATCCACGGGCAAGAGAAGAGGGATGACATTCTACTGCCGGCACTCCACGGCACACGGCGTTAGATCTATTATTGATGATTTATACAGCGTCTGGTATTCGTGTTGTACTTGACGCTGCAGTGCCTGGGACAATATTAGATGGATGAGGCTTGCTTAGCTAGGTAAGCAATTACATAGACTGTCCACACCACGTGCGCAAAGTTGTAATATATTACAAATATTTTGTAATATATTACTACAACGAAATAAAAAAAGCCGTCCGCTGCATAAATTTACAAATGTATTTTACCTACCTAGGCGTGTAATTTTATAATGTCTACAATAAATTCATATTTGGCATAACAATAAAATAATTAAAAATGTACACGTCAAAATAAGAAAAAAAAATAAAAAATAGAATACAAGTCAAAATAAAAAAAAATCAATTACATTAAAAATAAAATAAAAATAAAAACATGCTAATAACATACAGATTATTTTAAAATATATGTAGATAGAATGCATGTAAAAAAAATTAAAAACAAAATTAATTTCTCAAATTGTGAATGTCTAACCATGAAATTATGTCCGTCAAAGCTTTATAAATGTAATTTTTGTATGTCTCTTTATTTTTACATTCTATCATCTGCAAACAATGTCATGGGCTGTATAGTGGTTTTTGGCAGATCATTAATGTAAATAATAAATAACAACGGTCCAAGTACACTTTCTTGTGGTTCGCCGTATATCATTATTCGCTCTCTAGAAACGTAGGATTCCTCGCGTATAGTTTTAAAATTAACTTTTGCTATTTCTGTCATTTGAATTCTGTTTTCTAAGTAGGATTTAATGAGTTTTAACCTCTTATGCCGTATATTTCATGTTTACTTAACAGTATGTCATCATGTTTTATATAGTCAAATGCTTGAGTCATGTCACAAAAAATCTAACAGATTGGTATTTTTTTGTCAATATTGTATGATATTCTTTGCCGAAAATCATAGAGAGCCATATTAATAGTTTTATTTTTCCTAAAACCAGTTTGTTCTCTACAAAGGATATTTTTGGCTTCAAGGTAGCTATTTATCGATTCGTTGATGACAGGTATCAACGAGGTGGGTCGATAATTTGCCATATTTTCCTTACTCTGTTTTTTATGCAGAGGCTTTAATATTGACACTTTTAACGCATCAGGAAATACACCTTCACTAATGCATAAATTTAATATAAGTATACAAATTGGTTCACATATAAACTTAGCCACGTTTTTTATAATTTTTGTTCCAATCCCAAAATACCCGACGCTTTATGTGTTATTCAGAGAGACAATTATTTTCAGGATATCATTTGGTATGTTTAAATAAGAAAACTTTTTGGTTAGATATCAGACATGTTGTTTTCTGTGTATTGGAATTTGAAATGGGTATGATCTTGTGTATAAAATAATCATTTAAAGTATTAGAAATTTCACTTGGGTCCGTTATAATTTTATCATTAAATTTTATTTTATAAATAGGGCTTTTGGGCATGTTTCGTTTGGTACTATTCATGATACTCCATGCTGTTTTCGATTTATTTTTTGATGACTTAATTTTATAGTTATTTTGTGCTTTTTGCGTTAGTTATATATTTTTTTTAATAATTTAACTGTATATATGATATTCTTTTTTATTTCAGAAGGTGATTTTCTATATTTCCAAAGCATTTTTCTTTTCTTTTTACAAATTAATTTATACCGTGTGAGATCCACTTTACTGGTTTGGTAGTTTTTACTGTGATTAATTTAAGGGGAGTTTTCCATACTTCGTAGAATATTTTAAATGTTTTCATGTTATTACAGTTCTTTTTGTTGTATCTTTCAGAGAAGGACAAGCTCTCTAAAACACGTATAAATTTCTTTATATTGTCGTCAGAATAATCTCGTCTGGTAATTTTCCAGTATACGGTAGGAAATATTTTTACAGGACAAATGATTGGGGTGTATGATCAAATATTCAAACTCTATAACTTCCGTTGCGCAAGTGCTTCTGAAGTTATGTGCAAAATTATCGATACAAGTTTGGCTTTTTATCCCTTTTGGTTGTCTCAAAGTTAATATAAGGTTATAAGGCTAGGTTCCGAAGTAAACATTCAAAATCAAGCGTTAGCTAACCATGCATTGTCATCCAAAGAAAACATGTATACAAAATTTCAGCTTAATTGGTTGAAGATATCTGCTTCAAACTTGAGTTCCAATATTTCGCGGAGAAACATATTTACAAACATACATACATACAGGGCAAGCTAAATAAAAGCTTGTAACATAGACATATACTGTCGCGGACTTTTCTGAACATTTACTTAGGAGAAACAATCCTTCTATAATACATTACTTGTACATAAATTTAATGGCGCGCACGCCAGATCAGCTCCCAGTTAGCATGATTTTTTCAGACATCGGCAACAACAACATTGTTATAGTTCAGCTAACTAACACGAAAGCTAAATTAATTTTACATTAAAGCCTTCCTTTATAATCACTTTTTTCATTCGTGAAAACTACATGAAAATCAGTTCAGTAGTTTTTGCGTTTATCGCTAACAGACATACGCAGCGAAGAGTAACGTTTTATATTATGTATCTATCTGACATTATTTATCTAAGTTTTGATATTACAAACAATGGGAATTAATTTAATGATTTAAATTTGACTTGATATTATTATTTGCGACATCGTTTTTATTGTTTGGTGTTTTGTAAGACTTGTATCGTAACATTACTTTAATAAATCAAAAATATAAGAAAGATGTTTCGTCTCGCATTAACGTTATAGACCGTATTTAATCACTATACTACATCATTTTTGTACAAAATTGGCAGGTAAATGCTGAACTATATATATATTTTTTTAATTAACATTGTCTAGAGCTGATGAGGATGTGGGTTTACTCGCGTTGTTTTTTTACACCGTTCGGTAACAGTTTCGAGCGTCAATTTTAAATTGTCGTATTTTTGCAACGAGATTTTTAATTAAGATATTTGGATTGATTTAACGTTCTGTTTACCAGTTGTTGTGCAATTTTGTTCACAATTATGCCTTAACAGTGGAAAAATCAATAAGGCCAAATTTTATTACAACACACTTCCTAACTAAAGTTAAAAAAAAATGGCCAAAGTGTAATTTAACTATTCGGTTGATGCCGTTCTAAAATGAAAACGGAACAATTTTACCTTATTGTAAGCTGACAGCTCTAAATTTAGAAACGTAACTTTAATTATGATTAGTTAGCTATTATAGGAAGTGCAACAACAGAATCGACACCACAATCTATCAAACGGCTAAAAGTGGCGGGAAAAATATCAAGCCAATTGCACCATGCGAAAGATACATGTACAAAATAACAACTAATTAAAAATGGTTAAATGAATACGCCTGTACTTGTATAGAAGAGGGCGTTGATTATTGCGACACAGTTATCAGCAGTTATACTAAAGTTTGTTCCCAATAAATACTTTTTTTATTTCATTTTCCCAACAAACAAATGCCGAGGGTTTTCTGAATACATGCATTTTGATCAAAGAAAACATCGCAACGCCAGTGAATTATTAAGCAGGACAAAAAGCATCTTGCAGTGGGGCTACAGTCAGCTGACCCTCAGATAATGTTCATTTATTCCTTTTAACAGAATACCCAAATAAAACACATTAAAATAACATTTTACAACAGAAAACAGGAGGAAAACAGTATATGGAAAAGCGTAGGAATAAAATATACTCCCTGGTCCATGTCAAATAAACGATAAAAAGTGCTGATTTATTTGATGAGCGTTCACAAGCAAGGGGGCTAATCAACACAATATTTTTTGTAGACTAAGAAAATAAATAATGCCGTGGGGTGCCGGCAGTAGAATGTTACCCCTCCTCTCATTCTTGTGGATGCAGTAAGAGCCTCCTAAGGGATACCTCCGGAAGATGGGTAGCAGCGTCTTCCCGTGTATCAACATCCCGTACTGCGCTCGCCAACTCGCTTGCCAAGCGTGGTGAGTGTAGCAACTACCCCTCATGGAGATCCATGAGGGAGGCCTATGTTTAGTAGTGGACGTTTTACGGCTGTAATGATGAAACTAGAATAGTTCCCGAGAACTTCAATAAGGCTCAAATTGCCTAAGAAAGTGTTGCTCACGCGATCTAGAATTCAAATCTTTTGCGTTCCATTTGACACTGACACCGCGCACCGCAGCCATAATTTAACCTTTTAAGCATAGACATTTCCGAGCTCTTTTCTTGGTGAATACTACCGATTTTTTTGTTCTTCCGAGATTTTTCTAATTAATTTTTTTTATTGCCAAATGTTGCCATATGTTTGTGCTGGCGCTGGGGCATGAAGAATGCAAGATATTATTTGTCTTGTCATTGTTAATAATATTTTGTTTCCTAACAGAAAAAAAGTCTGGAGCTGTCAATTAGGCTATGGCTATGGGCAACAGTTTTTGATGTTTTTTTCTTTTTTATAAACCTCCTTAACGGGATGTCGACGAATCATAGCTACATAGATATAACATACAGATAGATGCAGCAGTAACACCTTATGTGATTGGAAGGAGTTGTGACGCGTAAGATGTAAAAAAAAGAAGAGAAGCTAGAAAAGCTTTCGAAAATTTCAATATGACTTAGATTGTCGAAGAGGATCACTCTCAGTACATCCAGTCTACAGATCCAGTTTTTAGAACAGAACTAATTTATGGATCTAGTGAGTTTAACTCTCAGTAGGATCCAGTTTCGATATAACCACAAACAATAAACTGTATCTGTTAATTCTATTATAACTCAAGTTGCAAATCGAATTTTTTGACAGATGTTAAAAATGACAAATGACAAAAATGGCAAAATTTCACAAAAATTACAAAATTTAAAAAAATACAGGGTTTTAAAAACTGACAGATGAAAGCCTGTCAAAACTAAAACTGCCATACCTCGAATGAAAGACATCGATGGTACCTACTTTTTCGATGACAGCTGTCAAACTTCAAATAGCTATACCTCGAAAATTACTCAGTCTAGACATTCCGTTTAGGATTCAAGTGAACGGCATTGATTATACCTACTTTTTAGATGACAGTTGTTAAACTTCAAATTAAAATATATTAAAACATAAATGTATTCTAAAAAACATTGATTATTTGTTGAAATTAAAATATAATATATTTTATATTTTAAGTGTAATACACAAAGTTTAATAACACGGTGCTAAAACTGATATGCAGTCAAGACTTTTGACCTGACGGCTAGTGGTTCTGAAGCCAAATCGGAATAGGCCCGCGTTAAGGGTATCCGGTTAGAGTCCAGTCAGAATAGAAAATTTTGATTGTATATTAGTAATCAGCGTAAAAATAGATCTAGCAGTGGACTGTAAGAATTGATAAAAAATCGCCATCATCTCAGCCCTGGACTGCTGTCCACTTTCATTGCTGGACAAAGGCCTCCCTCATGGATCTTCGAGATCACAATGGCGTTCTTGCCATACTCGCCATGCTTGGCAGGCGAGTTGGCGAGCGCAGCACGGGATTTTGATGCACGAAAAGATGCTGCTACCCGTCTTGCGGAGGTATCCCTTGGCAGATTCTTACTGCATCTACGGACAAGAGAGGAGAGGCAACATTCTAACACTGACAAACAAAAAATCATGCTTTATGGAAATCCGGTATAAGTTAAACAGATAAGCGGTTATCGCATGATTTCTAGATGAGTCGATATGCAAACGAGATGCAAGATATAAGGCGAGGTACCTGAGGAGCGGGGCGGAGCCGGGGGCGCGGGGGTGAGGGACTCATCTGGAATTCACAAGACAACAGCTTAGGAAGGGGAAGGAATATCAATAAGGCCTAGTGGCCCGTGTGTTTAAGTGACGTATTAAGCTTCAGTGTCTTATGGAATCTATGGGAACTCTTATGAGTTGAACGGAAAAAGGGAAAGTATTAGTTTAACAGCCATGGCGGACATGTCTAGACATCTTGTTGGCCTGACTGATCTGAGAGAATCTTTGACAGAGAACAGGCATGACGACAGGGGTATGAAAAACAAAATTCTATTTAGTCCGACAGTTAAATACTATAAAAATAACAGTAACGTATTTTAAAAAAATAATAAGAAAAATGTCAGATAAAGCGAGTTGAAGTTCAGAGTGGAGCTTGTGGAGATTCTGTACCGAGGCACGTAGACGTTTAAATTTAATGTATTGCGGTCATTTTTGGATTACGATAAAAAATAATAAATAATATGTATCCAATAGATTTTGTTAATCTAGACGAACTAACAATTAAAATTTAGTCATATAATTTAATGCTGGGAAGGCTTTTACATAAAGTTTTTTTTGTGGTTTCTGACATTCTAGTGCCCTTAATTTGTCCGATAAAGCTAAGAGATAATGTGCTGTCGAGCTTTACTACAGGGTGTATAGAACATTGTGTACTGACCCGGAAGCGGATTTCTGCCCATGAAAACAAGTCGTTTTCAATGGGAATAAATCGGGAAATCGTAATTTTTTTTATTGAAAAATCATTATTTTTATTTACATTTTACTAGTTGATGTGGTGTGAACATGATCCGGAGTTCATAGTTAGATTTTAAGATTTTTAATACATTTAAAAAAATACCTTTCAGTGGTTTTAGGTATTTTTATTTTTATCTCAACACGGAGGTCAATGACCATGTCAAGAATCAGCTCGCGTTTAGTTCGTCGTTATTGATTAATCAGATGTTTTATAAAAAAATCCTTTGATCGCTCGTTGGGAATTTACACGGAGAGTTTCTAGCGTAAGGCTGCCTGTCCACTAGGGCGAAGAAAAGCAGAGTTACATGATATCAATATTAAAACAACCGTAGGGTGCTGTTGAATTTGCTCCTCCTCTCTTGCCCGTGGATGCAGTAAAAATCTGCCAAGGGATACCTCCGGGAGATGGGCAACAGCATCTTTACGTGTATCTACATCCCGCACGGCGCTCGCCTGCCCGCCAGCGTAGTACGGCAACAACCCCATCACGATCAGCACTTGAATATCCATGAGGGAGGCCTATGTCCCACTGCTGAGATGGTGATGATGATGAATACCGTTACATTAACGGGCTATTTTGTAATTTTGTGACGAAATAACTGCGCTTTCTAGAGCGGTCTGCGGTCACAAGCAGCGCTCCGGGTCTGTGGACTGATATTTTGGTCAATACCATGTCGGTATTTCTTTTGTTTTTGTGTCGGATTTTGATTATGACTCGGATACTTCCCCGAATGAACCTTTCACAAAAAGTTCTACTACAACTAAAATACGACAATTGTTAAATTTACCTAAAATATCCCGCGTGCAGCATGTATAAGCCCATATCCGCTCGCTTGCCCGTGTTAACCAGTAGTTAACAAAACGCACAACGCTAAAATGTCCATGTTAACTGGTAGTTAACATCGCGATTCACTCTACTATGCCCCTGTCAACTAGTAGTTGACATGACGCCGCCATGCCAAAATGCCCGTGTCAACCTGTGGTTAACATGACCTCGCGGTCGAAAAAGTGAACTATACTCGTCCTTGTCGCTCTAGGGCTTCGTTTGTATTATTTATCTCGTTTCTCCGTTAAATTTCCCGTCATAATTATTCCCAGTCGAGTATCCAAGCCATAGAGAAAAGAAAAGAAAGTAAGAAAAAAACGTTCCTTGTCAATCTTGTCATTGAGTGTTGATTCAATGCGGGATGTGTTAGATGTGTGCGATATTTCTGCTGATTTTCTTGTGAAATTTAGTTTTGTTCTTCAAGATTTATTGTGTAAATCAAGGAATGTAAATAACTAATACGTAAATATAAAAATTCCAGCATGAAACATAAGATTTGACTTTTTCGGGTGAAAGTAAAACTAAGTGATTTTACTGAGAGCATGGGAACTGTTGCAAAAATGTTCATATTTGTCAGAAGTGGTGAATGCTATCCCTATGGGTTTTGTTTGTTTTAAAAGAATATAAGACTACTTATTTAGTGTTACTTTCACTTTATGCCTAAAAATGATATTTGTGTATGATATGCCTTGTCACGTTTAACATAAATTACACCGCGCGGCGTCAGATAATGGTGTGGAATCAGAGGCCTGTGAATTAATAAATATGTATGGACAAGTGTACGTTTTTATTTCTTATCCTATTATTTATTTTATAAGTAATGTAATCAAAGATTAAAAACTATATCACCGCTTTAATTATCGAGGTATGAGCTTTTAAATACAAGACGAGCTTTAAAACGCGCTATCTCAAGTTCAGCACAGCATAACTCTGCACCAGAGTCGTAATCTGAGAATCAAAAGATAACATTGTATAGCTAGTTTCAGAATTAACATAAAAAATATAACACTTGACAATCTTTCAAAACAAATTAAGTCACAAGTAACGATTGCGTGAAAGCCGGCCCGCGCGCCGCAGGCGTAAAAACGGCGGGGCACGGCGACGTGTGCTAAGTATTTGTCGCCGGGCGTTTGGGTTAGCAACGCTACAGGGGGCCGGGCACGGGGTGCCGCGCGGTGTGCCGCGCGGGGCACGCGAGCGGATATACGAGTATACGACCTACGTCTATATTTTTTATTATTATATTAATTATTATTAGTCTGAGATTCTCGAAAAGAACGCTTATTGGGGCCTCCTTTAATGCTGCAGGAGGCACTTCATTATTCTCTAATCATTGCTTTTTAATACTTTTGTCCGGCTGGAGCGGTGCCGCTCAGGTAAGGTTTACACCGCGCGTCATTTGAATCAGTCATTCAAATTAAAAGTTACATGTTAACAAGGGTTTTTCATAAAACAAAGTAATAATACCAAGCTTACCATACAGGTGATGATAATGAAACGCACCCCAGATGCTTATAAATTAGTATTCGTACGAGCAATAATCTAAATTGTCGCGGTAGACGTAACAAGGGTCTTGTTTATTATTCACGGCACAGATTGCTCAGGGTAGCAGGTACCTGCAAATGAAATCTCATCAGGGTACACGAGAGGAGGAATACTTTGAATAGGCCTGGCTTCAATAATGTTTATACGATAACACTTTACAGTCTGGCGGGTCATAATCAAATCTTAAAATTAAATAGTTCGCGGTCGTTTTTATCCTGTGAGTAAATAAGGTAGGAGTAACTATGAATTTTATAATATTTTAGAAAACGACAAACCGAAACTTATATGGGAAATACCGGTGCAGACAGATATTACAAAATTAACTGTCTGTATATTATGTCAAAAAAAAAACGTGTTTTACCTTAAGCGGTTATAAGTACCGCATATACTTTTATTATTTTTTTCTTTCCGTCTGTCTGTCTGTCCACGCTTATCTCCGAAACTGCTGAACCGATTTCAAATAGCTTCATTATTTCAGCCGTAAAACGTCCACTTATGTACGGCCTGTGTCCCTCATGTATCTCCTTATGGGGTAGTTGCCCCGATAGCTAACAACTAGCGAAAAGAAAAATAGATTTATTCCTAAAGATAATTAAAACAGCAGTCCGCATTGCAGGTAAATATGTAGATTCCAACTTAACAAACAAACACGAACCTAATCTTGAGACTCAGTAAATTATAAGCCCAATTAATTTAGCTGTAAAGCTCTGAGGTCTGAATAAGTCCTTATTTTTAGAGCCAACGAACCATGCAGGTCACATTGCCTGTGACAATATTTATCTGGTTTTAATATTATTTTAGCAAAAAGATTTGTGTCAAGTCTAACCGAAGCTTAATTAAAACTCAAGTCACTAATTGTGTGCCTGATGTTTGTAAGGGATAGGTTTGGTAAACGCGGGCATTAAATTAAGTAACGTTTTTTGATCTGATTTAAGCTACACGTTGAAATAGACTCCAAGACCAATGTAATTAGACTGCAAAGTAAAATAGGATCTTGAATGATTACTAGAATAAGTAAGGATATTATAAAAATATTACTCAAATTTTAATTACTGCCACTGGGAAAACATGATATAATCATCATTAGCGGGAATGTTTGTTGTACTTTCTTTTGTTTTATAAAGTCATTTAATTTTCCGCCCTAAGGGATTCAAAGTTGTTACGACAGTTCACCATATATTCAAAACATTACTATAGTATTCAAGAATTGACCAATTCGTTTAAAGTTGAATTATAAAATAACATTTTTCGTTTTATGTTATATTATAATGAACATTGATGATGATGATGTTTCGACTGAGCATTCAGATAAGAAGTCTTATAGGAAGAATATATGAATGTTAGTCTGTATATGGGCCTTAAATTAAGTATTAAGCATCTTGTTACCTTAATGCCTGGTATATTATGGCTACTACCTGCGGAAACTTAGTGTCTGAAATAAAGATGCAGGGTGTATTAAAATGTGTGTAGCAACCCGAAAAGGGGGTTTCCCTACAAAAACAAGTAGTTTTAGGAAAGAATAAAACCGGGCAAGAGCGAGTCGGACTCGCGCACCGAGGGTTCCGTGCCATCATACAATATAATTTATGACAAAGGTGGTTTTATATTTGTTGGAGAACCTTGACAGCGCCATCTCTTTTCTGATAGCGGAACTTATGTAGACTTTTTACACTTTCGATGATTTCTAAAAAAGTATGCTATGTAGAGAGATTGTAATAAATTTCCTCTAATCTTTACATACACTTCTAATTCTAATTCTAATTCTAGGGGGGGGTTACCAGATCTGCACCGACGTCCCGCATTGGGGTGTATTGTGCATTGTCCCCCGAGGTGCTGCCTCGACCCTAACCTAACCAGCCCAACTCCTTGAAATACCGGAGAAGGACCCGGGGTCGCCGGCAGCATTCCATGAGCATCCCCGAAGGGTATGCAAATGTTGTGGAAGAAGAAGGGCATGACTCCATGAGCTCCTGCAGTCCTGTCTCTATTCTAGTCTGTCTTGTGGCACCACAGTGCAGTAGCACGTGCTCCACGGTTTCTTCCTCTACAAGACACCCGCGACATAGTCCACTGTCTGTGGCACCCGTCTTGAGAAGATGGTGATTGAGATCACAGTGTCCCGTGATGACGCCCACCATCATCCGTAGGTCTTGTCTTGTCATCTTAAGCAAGGTATTGGTTATCTTTCTGTTTTTCCCTGGGAGCATTTGTTTTGTATGCTTGCAGTCTGATCTGCGGTCCCAAATTTTTTGGTGCTCTTTATCAGAGTATGTTTTAAGTCTGGTTTTTATCTCTGCGGTCGGGGGATTGCAGAGGCCGATATCGTCGGAGTTTGGAGTGAGACTGGCTCCTTCCTTTGCCAACGCATCGGCCTTGGTGTTCCCTATGCATGATCCATGACTTTTTGTCCATTTGACTTTGACTGTGTGCTTTTGTGCTAGTTTTTGAAGAGCACTATGGCATTCTGCAACGGATTTGGACCTGGTGTCTGGTCTACCGAGTGCATTCGTAAGTGCTGCGCTATCTGTTATGAAGATGAGCGTCGTTTGTTTGGCATTGTCTTTGCTTGCAAGGTCTATGTAAGCGGACATCTCTTTTGTCGCTTGCAGAAGCCCAAGCGTTTCCGCTTGGAAGGCTGTAGTCGTTCCATTAAGAGGCTGCGCTCTAGACAGTCCGATTTCCGGACAGTGGAAGCCGCAGCCTGCACTTGTTTTGCATTTTGCCCCGTCTGTATATATATGATACAAGTAGGGAGATATTGTCTCTTCCGTGTCGTCTTGACTGGTCACATGGTACCCTTTGTTATTTAGGTATGTCGTGGCTATTCTATCAGTGCCATTTAAGGCTTCCGGTATAATTTTTATAGCCTTTTCCAGTATTTTGCAGTGGTTTGTAACCCTTGCATTTCCTTTCCATTGGTTTGTAGACTTTATTCTTAATGCGGCCGTACATACATTCATGTACATACACTTCTAATAGTAATAAAAGTTTCAAAGGTTTATATCCGCAAACTTCGGAGATAAGGGGGGGGGAACGCTATTTTTTTCAACATATATGTAAATAACTCAAAAACTATACGACTTAAAGGAAAACTAAAAATTGTTTATTAATGTGCTAAAGAATACCTTTCATATGATACCCCACATAACCTAGTAACTTTCCAAAAATTTTGAAAACACCCCTTCCACCCCCATTGTCTAAAAAACTATGCAAATTAGAGAGTTCGCTATAATTTTCCTATAAAGTTTACATACACTTCTATTAGCTATAAAAGTATCACGGGTTTATCTCTGCAAACTTCGGAGATAAGGGGGGGGGGGGGGGGAACGGTCGTTTTTTCAACATTTTTGTAAATAACTCAAAAACAATACGGCTTAAAGGAAAACTAAAAACTGTTTATTAATGTGCAAATGAATACCTTTCATATGATACCCCACATAACCTATTTACTTTACAAAATTTTTGAAAACCCCCCTTCAACCCCCCTTGTCTAAAAAACTATGCATATTAGAGAGTATGCTACAATTTTCCTATTAAGTTTACATACACTTCTATGAGCTATAAAAGTATCACGGGTTTATCTCTGCAAACTTCGGAGATAAGGGGGGGGAACGGTCGGTTTTTCGACATTTTTGTAAATAATTCAATAACAAAACGGCTTAAAGAAAAACTAAAAACTGTTTATTAATGTGCAAATGAATACCTTTCATATGATACCCCACATCACCTATTAACTTCACAAAATTTTTGAAAACCCCCCTTCCACCCCCTTTGTCTAAAAAACTATGCAAATTAGAGAGTTCACTATAATTTTCATATAAAGTTTACATACATTTCTATTAGCTATAAAAGTATCACGGGTTTATCTCTGCAAACTTCGGAGATAAGGGGGGGGGGGGGAACGGTCGTTTTTTCAACATTTTTGTAAATAACTCAAAAACGATGCGGTTTAAAGGAAAACTAAAACTGTTTATTAATGTACAAATAAATACCTTTCATATGATACCCCACACGCCCTAGTAACTTCACTTAAAATTTTTGAGATCCCCTATCCGCCCCCCTGCAATCAAAATAAGAATATTTTTTTATTTTTTTATATATGCTATATAAGTAAAAAACTGTTGTCTTTTACCATTTTAAATTGCAAGTCGATAGCATCAGTAGTTTTCGAGATATCCATCTGTGACAGACAGACAGACAGAGTGATTCTATAAGGGTTCCTTTTTACCATTTTGGTCCGGAACCCTAAAAATCTACTGCCTACCCCACGGCCTATATAAGACAACGTAATATTCTTATTACTGTTTTTTTAATTGTTGAAAATTGATGTAATTTTTTCCAGGATACTCAAATAGCTTGGTCCCGTGATCACGTAGTAAGTAATAACGGGATACAACCAAGCTATTCGAGTGTTTTCTGCCGTGGTTGAGGGCCACAGATATCAAAGAAATTTAAGGATGAAAATAAAAGGGGTCTAGTTAGCATGTATGTTTAGGAGCTTTAATAAACTGGCATATCAATACGATATTTCGCAGACAGCTTCGCACGTGTACTCATATAATGACCAGTATTTAACATAATCCAATATTTCCATCACATTTCTGACTAAACTTAACACAAATCGTTTTATAATCCTTCAAGTACTGTCAAAGTTACTTTCGCAAGCATCGCTTTTCACAGTTTTGCTCTAATAATCAAACTAGCAAACTGGGGTTAGTTAGTTAGATATCCATTTTAATATCTAAATGAACAACAAATACGCTAACCTATATTTAATGAGAGCTTGAATAACTGAAGAAGCCTTGTAGAAAGGTGAAGCATTTGTCGAATTCTTTTTGAGTGTTATTCAAGCGCTCATTTTAAATAATGTTAGGATTTTTTACTTTTTATTTGTTGTCTATTAAGATATTTATGGGAAGATGACATCAAATTTATTAGGTACTTTGGTAAAATTATAAAGAAATTCTTATGATGGTTTTAAAAAGTTAAAGATAGATCAAACATTCGCACCGAAAAATGCGTCAGCTTATAATAGTGATAGTTTTTGAAGCTGTGGATTTTGGAGATGTAATAAAAAAAATGTATTCAGAATAATGACTGATTGGCAAAAATACCATAGGATGCTGGACGTAATTCTACGTCCAGCATCCTATTTTTGTTTCACCTCCTCTATTACCCGTGGATGCAGTAAGAATCTGCCAAGGGATACCTCCGAGAGATGGGGCAGCAGCATCTTTCCGTGTATTAACATCCCGTACTGCGCTCGCTAACCCGCCTGCCAAGCGTGGCGAGTATGGAAACAACCCATGCGTGTCCCATCCTAGACCATATCATGCTTAACATCAGGCAAGATGTGGGCAAACGCAAGCCGATACGGAAAAAAACACTCTCATGATATCAGAGATCCATGAGGCCTAAGTCCAGCAGCGGACGTGGTCTGCGGTCATGCGGCTGAGATGACGCCACAAATACTACCTACACGCAAAGTCGGGAAAAAAATTGCCGGCATCAGTGTCCGTATCATGAAACCCAAGTAGTGATTTGTCAAAATAGTGAAAACACGGCGGTGAGGCATCGACGGACATTTTTCAATGTAACAAGCGCAGTAATTGGCTGCTCTGAATTTGAGGAGGTGTGATGTATCATCGGCGTGATCGATGAACGACCGCGGGTGTAGTGGAATAGAACTTGTTTATTTTTAACCAACTTCAGAAAAAAGAGTTTCACTCGTCTGTCTTTTTATTAGTCTTTTTTATACTTTACGGATATTATACTACGGATATTTATCGCGTAATAACCTTTTTTATTATCCCGACGTTTCGACCGGATTGCGCCTGGTCGTGGTTGCGGGTAGACTGGCTTGCTGGAGTTGACCGCAGCAAAGCGAAACACCTAGATTCGCGACTCAATTCTTCATGAATTGGTATCCATGAGGAATCGAGTCGCGATCGCAAGTTAAGTCCTTACATACAAATTGCAAACATACAGGTGCAAATTTTTGAAAATAAACGACGATCTCGGTGACTCTATTGGTCTGACAGCCGGCTGAGTCGCAGGGGGTTGCGGATTCTTTTTAAGTATTATATCAACCATCTGGTTGCCATAGTACAAGCTTTGTTTAGTTTGGGAGTAAAGTAGTAGGTGCTGGGTGTAGTGTCAGACTGTCCTTACAAAAATGTCAATACGAAGAGTATCGGCAGTTTGCCGTGAGGTGCCAGCAGTAGAATGTTGTCCCTGCCCTTTTACCTGTGGAAATAGTAATAATCTGCCAAGAGATACTTTCGGGAGATGGGCAGTAGTTTCTATTCGTGTATCAACATCCAATAATAATACATTCTACTGCCGGCACCCTACGGCAAACTGCCGGCACTCCTCGTATTGACATCTATGCACGGACACTACACCAAGCACCTACCATCTACTCCCAAACTAAACAAAAGTTGCACTATGGCAACCAGAAGGTTGATAGAATACTTAAATAGAACGCGCAACCTCCTGTGTTCAATTATGTTTCGTTTACGGAAACGTTTAAAATCATTTATATCACAAACATCGCGCTGTCTCTTACAACACGAACGAAAGATAAAATCAGTGAAGCAGCACTGGGACTTCAATCTGGCACGAGCGGCGAATGCCGATAGCGCGTACTCAAACATTCACACAGATTTGTGCGAAAAATAAATGCTTTAAAGGAGCCGGGGCCGATGTCGCATCAATTATTTAGGAAACGGACCTGTTTGATGTTTTAGACGTCGCATCAGCTGTTGGGCCTGAATCATTTGCTCTGATCGCACAACGTTTCTCTGTAGCAAATAAACTATTGTTGAGGTTTTGTTGTGATTGATTCCCGATATAACACACCGATGCATTTGTCTTGTCTTGTCTTTTTATTTTATGGCTTTTTGTGTTTGGTTTTACACAATTTCGCCAGTGTCAAGTTAATTTATAAATTGTTATGTTATTTGGCTGGCCGTGATGGCGGCCATCCAAGTTCGTCTTTTTTTTGCATTTATTTTTCGATGCATTTATTTATTAGGAGAGGGATACGAGACACGAACAACAACAGAACATCCAACATAAAAAACAACCCGTCAAACTCAAGTGACGGTGGCAGGTCAAAGCAATCGTGTTTTCTAAACTTCTTCTTGAGAAGTGCAGGTATCTTTACTCTAGCTTCAACTTCAGAAGCGACTACTTCTGAGTCCAGCAGGCTAACTCTTGAGACTCGATTCCAATCGTAATTTGAAATTGGGATCGAAATCGTGCCATTTGGTACTCTTGACCGCGCAACTAGCGCACGATTGGAATCGAAATTGGTGGAATTTTATGGAACTAACTGAAATCGACTCTTCTCGAAACTATCAACTTCTTTGGCACTCTTGACGCGATTTTGACGTTTCGTATTGAGAATGGAATCGAGTTTACGATAGAAATTTCACAGTTGCCAAAAGTTATCTTTTTAGCGATTGTGCGAGGATATTAGTAATTTACAGAGTGATTTTAAACGAGAAAATGGCACATTTGGCTATTATAAGTGATATTTTAACCAATGCTCATCGAGAAGACATAAGGCAAAGGCGAAATACAAGAAGAATAGCCCGGTATTCAGAAAATGCTTTTGCCATGACCGACGACGAATTCAAAAAGTGATACAGGGTCAGCAAAAGCCTTTATAACGTTATGAGTAACGATTTAGTGCCTTTGATGCCTAAGCCTTCGCGTCGTACTGATATAACCTCATGAGATACAAGGTTTGTAAACACAAAGTTGAACTCTCATGCGTGGTATTTTGTAGT
Organism: Pasiphila rectangulata; assembly: GCA_963082625.1. Classification (NCBI taxonomy): domain Eukaryota; kingdom Metazoa; phylum Arthropoda; class Insecta; order Lepidoptera; family Geometridae; genus Pasiphila; species Pasiphila rectangulata. Next base: position 19,963,820 of record OY720248.1, read on the forward strand.
GGGACTTTCCATTTCACTCTGCAGGCCTAAATGTTTTATTAGTCTTGTTTCAGTCATGCAACAAAGCACGTTTGTGTCAGGATGACATAGTTATGCAAGGTTACACAAGGAGTGCAAGATCCACAGGAGGCACTCATAGATAATCCACAAGGGCCTGCCTCTGCTGAGCTGAGAAGGGGAGTTGAAGCTCGTGCACGCCTAGCTCAAGAACTGTGGGCAGCTCGGCATCTTCATCCCATCTAACATCATTTTTTAACCAATAATAAACTTTTAAATTATAATGTTTATTTTAATGTTATAATCAGTCTTATGAGATAAAAGTAAATTTAATATAAAATATTAATAATAATAATAGTACTACTCTGGCTGAAGAGCAGCAGCAATCCTATTTAGAGCATCAGCTACAGCCTGGCAATCTTCTCTTGTTGCTGTAGATAAACCCTCTATGGCTGTTGAGACATTTGTCAGCTGCTCCACAGCTTGAGATAAAGCTCTCGCCGTGAGGGTCTCAGCCTCAACCCTCTTTGCTTCTATCTCTGCAAATTTCTCCCTGTCTTGGTCCAGCACGGCCCTCCCAGCCCGAGTATGCTATCTCTGGTTGCTGCGAGGAGACCTCCGTAATGGACTTCTCTGTCTTTGCGGTGATGTGTGACAACTGATGATAAAATTAAAAAGAATAAATATTTAAACTGAAAAATAAACTAATCATTCAATACCTATCTATTTCATGCATGTACATGTAGCAGTCTCTGCAACCTGAATAGGAGAAGCGAGGGGCACCATGTCCCCTTGTCTTAACACCTTTCCATCTTTTTGGGAAAACCTTTCCATCTTTTTGGGCACCGCCTAGCGCATTGAGGATTGCCGACAGCTCGTCCCACTTCATCTTTGTATCAAATTTAAATGTAAAATGTATAAAGAGCGGAGGAGACCCTTAGCAATTCCTGGGTTTTCCCCCAGAAAATCTGCAAGAGCCTCAAGTTGATGGTAGGTAGGCCTACTACTCATTGTTCCCTATTGGAATGGACAAAATTTATTAAAGTACTTAGTAATTTATCATTTTACTTGGATTCTCGTACAATAAAAAAGATTACAATTAAAAGCTTACCTTGATAATTGATAAAAAACTGAATGTTTTAAATTACTTTCAACTTTGCTGCACTCTTCAAGTCTCGAAGCAAAATTAGGCTGAAAAGCTTGTGTAAATACCAAGAAGGTCTTGAAAAAGTGGGAACCTTGTTTGTAATTTCCCGCTTTTTTTTTTTAAGCCGGTACGCATCGTGATATTTCATTCTACCACTGTTATTTACAATGTGAAGTCGATCTCATACTCGATTCTAATTTCAATCTCAATTTTGTTCAAGAGTGCCAATTTTACGTTTGGTGAGATTGGAACTGATTCGGATTAGAATTGGATTGAGATTGGGATTGGATTCAAGGGTAAGCCCGCAGGGTTGGTGCCGTTTACGGCATTCTCTTCAATCTGATGCCTTACGAGGAGTCGGCTGAGCCTAGGAGCTCACGAGGCAGTGGTCTCCAGGAAGACTTGCTGTCTTATCTGCACATCGCGGGCGATAACGTCGTTCCTAACGTAGCGCCCCGCTCCTGTGCAGGCTCGGGTGACAGGTACTAAAGTACTAAATGACTTTGACAGTTACTACATGTTTAAACTATAATACTAATTGTTTTGTTTTTTAACCAACAAAAAAGGAGAAGCTTTCTCAATTCGACCGTATACATACATATATGTATTTATTTATGTGTGCTCGCGGATAACTTCGTCGTTTATGGTTCATATTAGATTTTGATAATTCTATTTTTGTTGGAAGGGAGATAGATATTCCAACGACTCCTAAGTAAAATATGGGTTCATTGATGATATGAACAGTTATTCTTGAATCTTGTTATGATACTTAGGGGTTTTATAACGTTAACACATTTTTAGTGACCATCATCATTATAAACATTTGAAACAATCACTAAAAATATCAAATGATTATGATGAAAAAAAAGCAAACCGACGAATATTGACTAAAAATTTGTAAAATAATTCTACTTTTGAGTCAGATATGGTTTCAACATAATCATACTAAGTAGAAATTTCAAATCCGACTCAAAAGTACAATTATTTTACAAACTTTTAGTCAATATTCGTCGGTTAACTTTTTTTCTAAAAAGCACTTATTTATAGGCTAGATGACTAAATTTAAATTTTTAGTAATTTTTTTATAGTCATATAAAGGAATTTATTCATATATTGTTAAATTACACGTCAAACATTTCCAAATACAATAAAATAAAAAAGTTATATGAATTTATGATACCGACAGAAATTCCATACATAAAACGTGATTTGAATGCCGTTTTTTGGTCGATATTGTAGAGGTATATTGTACAAGTGTACAATATAAGTGTACAACCAAAAGTGGGTGATGCTACCTCAATAACAAGTTGTTTTTCCAAATAACTGTACGCAACCCTTCTTGCGCGAGTCCGACTTGGCCGATTTTTTTTAACTACAGTCGCTAGCGAGTATAAATTGTGAAAACTCATGGTTGGCAATAAATCGAAATATCGCGTGAAGTCACCCGCTGGTATGCGCTGACGTGCCTCCGTACAGTATTATGACGTCACAAGCCCCACTCTCAAACTTCAACTCACATTATCTGTCTATAGTTTTTTTATACTACTAAATGACGAGACGAGCTGAAGGTCCACCTAAGTTAAGCGGTAAACTCTACCTATAACAACTGCAATACCGCGGTGATCACGTTTACTAAGCACGTGACCAATGCTGCATTGCATTACGCCCGTCACCCTGAGACAGAGTTGTAAGGTCTCATGTGCCCGTAATTTCACCGGCCACTTTGCCCTTCAAACCGGAACACAGCAATGAAGACATTACTGCTTGGCGGCAGAAATAGGTATGGTGGTAGTACTTCCCCGGATGAACCTTTCACATAAAGTTCTGCTACTACTGTTTAATTTATTTGGAAAAGCAAAAAGTACTTCTCTATTATTTTTGTATTATCTGACGAAACATAATTTAGATTTTCATGCTCTGTTATCATGCCTATTATCTTGATTTGCTAACACGACGTCGTCCGGTTCACAGTTGGCAAAGATCCGTTATTTTGCAAGAAATAAACTACTAAATTGTGTGCACATGCATTTGTCTGCACGCGCGGTAAGAAACACCAAGAACCTCGTCAATCATAATTCTAACAGAATGAATAGCAGAAAATACTAGTAACAAACTTCCATACCTTGTCTCAATTATAAGTACGGGGCATCGCAATAAATTCCCTTCAGAGCGGGTATTTTTCCAGCATTGTTGGCCGAAGCCCAGCATGCGAGCTTGAAGAATTGGCCCACTTTGTATCGCGGTATTAGCCGGGGCCGTAATATGACGCGTGACGAATGCTGGATTAGCGCGTCGCGTCACACGAACCCTGAGCACGCACCGGCTATGGATGTGATAGATTGCTATTTACTCAAGACGAGGAGAAATCTTTGGCTTCTACGTAAGTTATGTTTTGCTGAGATTGTTAGTTTGACTCAGGTTTATTAGGGTAAACTCTTTGGCCTATGGAGTGATTTGAGATAGCGTATTCTAACAATATTTTGGCTAAATCTCATGCATTTGTTTCAGCCATAAAACGTCCACTACTGAACAGAGGCCGCGCTCATGGATCTCCATGAAGGGTAGTTGCCATACTCACCACGCTTGGCAGGCAGGTTGGCGAGCGCAGTACGGGATGTTGGTACACGGAAAGACGCTGCTGTCCATCTTCCGGAGGTATTCCTTAGCAGGATCTTACTGCATCCATGGGTATGAGCGGAGGCATAACATTCTACTACCGGCACGCCACGGCGCATAATCAGTACTTGACTATGAGGGAGGCCTTTTTCCAACAGTTGACTGTGCAGTGCAGTACGTCTTTAGTTCTGAGAACTGAAAGAGAAGTGTGCCTGAACATTTTGATGTTTTGCTGTTAGCCGGGTCCCACATGCGGTACAACGACCGCGCGGCCGGCCCAGGCGCAGATGGCAGGATGAGCTGGACATGTACTGTGCTGACTGGTCGACCAACTCCTTGGATCGGAAAGTATGGAGAGAGGGAAGGGAGGTCTTTGTCCAGCAGTGGAATCCTACAAGCTGATTAGATTACATAACTTGACGAAATTTTATAATTTAACAACAAACCTCGCCCAAACAGAAACAGAATGTATAATGAAGAATTGAAATTGTCCGCGCATGTATTATGAGGGTGGATCGCAAACGACCCCAAATTTAAGTAAGGGTTGATGAAATCATAAAGACATTATCTCAGAATGACCTAATTTCATTTTAATGTCAAATGTAATTTTGCTTTATGACACAGAAGTAGGTTTGTCTCTGTAGGCTCTACCATGAGTTTTCACAATCTATAAAAATCGAATAAATCTCGTCTCGACTGTAGTTATAAAAATCGACCAAATGCGAGTAGAACTCGCGCAAGATGGGTTGCGTACATTTATTTGGCAAAACAACTAATAACTTGTTATTGAGGTAGCATCACATACTTTTGGTCGTGATTTGTACAATATACAAAATCGACCAAAAAACGGCATTCAAATCACGTTTGTTGTATGAGAGCCCCTCTTAAATATTTCAGCTGTCTAGATATCACGGTTCATTAGATACAGCCTGGTGACCGACAGACAGACAGACATACGCACGGATGGCAGAATCTTAGTAATAGGGTCCCGTTGTTGTTTAAGGTACCCTAAAAAATGTATGAAAACTTGTACAGCGCCTCTAGCGGATAGTTTGGTACTAAAATACGCAGTAAACTATTATACTACAGTGACTGTAGTTTGGGCTCCATTTGCTTAGAATTCAGTTTCATGAGTTACATATCTGACAGATGTCATAGTAACGTTCTATTACTACTGCAGTAACGGCAAGCGAACTAACAGTGACAACTTATGGTAGACACACAGTTCGCTGCTGGGTCGCTTGTCGCTCAATCTTATCTTTTGCAGTGAACGTGCTTCTATTATAGTAGTTTAACTGTTTTCCTCATTGCTTTTGAAATAATCTGAGATAAAGCTACTCGGAGCTACATTTCGTACAGCATAGGTTATCTCAAGGATCTCTAAGTACTGACCATAAGAGGGTTGTGGATCACCACGCTTGGCAGGCAGGTGGTGAGCGCAGTACGCGATTTTTATACACGGACTAACGCTGCTGCCGATACCTCACAAGATACCCATCTGTAGCGGTATTCCTTGGCAGATACTGCATTCACGGGCAAGAGAGGAGAGGCAGAAATCTACAGCTGGCACCCCTCGGCAACTAACTAATGTGTTTGTAAAATACCAATAATTTAGCTCTGAATTTAAATTTATCTTCTCTCTCTAAATTTAACTTTTATGTTCTATGTTCAAACAAATATTATGTGTACTATGTATATTTAGGCCTGAAGGCTATCTGTGGTGCTGATTTTCTGACAGGTGTGAGAATGACGTCACGAGCGTCAAGCACAACTATTAGAGACTGATAAAGCTAGTACAAGTTATATACTTGTCAAAAGTGTTCATAATAGAGCAAAACGCTACTTAGAATAGACAGTTTACAAAATAAATAGAAAACACCATTTAAATTGAATAAAGCACAATTTAATAGTATATTTATGTTTCTTCTATTACCTAAGTCCGCGGCGTGAGAGCCTGGCGACCTGTAACACAGGTTTTATACAAACCTATCGCTGGCGCCAGTCTCACACAATATACCCAGGAGGACCTAGATTAGACACATGCTATTTGTATAACTTCATTGTATATCGTCTGAGAAATAAATATATATTTGATTTGATTTGAATTCGTTTTTCATGGAAAACTTTTTTTCCAAGTGAGGGCAAGAAGCGAAAAAGAATTGGCAACAACCTCCTTCATGATCGGAATCCATGAGGGAGGTCTATGTCCAGTAGTGGATGTGGACAGCAGTCCTACTGTTGAAATAATTTTTTTTCAAAAAAAATAATTATATTTGACTCCTTTAACGACCTCTGTGGCGCAGCGGTGAAGGTTCGCCTACGACGCAAGAGGTTACGGGTCCGATTCCCGCCTCGGGATAAATGTCTGTACGATCTGCAGATATTTGTTCAGGGTGTTTGTATCTATATTTCATTCAATCTATCTATGTAATATGATGTTTAAGTCATCTAGCACCATATCACAAGCTCTGCTTAGCTTGTGTCTAGATAATGCTAAGTGAATTATCCAGCATCATTTATTTGTTATTTATTTTGATTACTTGTTATATATGTGACATATTAAAAGTATCTTTCTCTCCATCTATTTAAAGGTTTCAGTTCGTTATAGAATTTTAAATGCTATATTGTCTTGGAACAAGGATTGGTACGGGGGTACCAGAAAAGGGGGCGAAGGCTTCAAAAAGGACACCAAAGGTAATAAAAATAGCATTTTTGGGGTTTTGGACGTTTTTGGCCATTTGAAGACTTATTTTTTTCGTGATCTTTTAAGGTCACAATAACTTCGGTCCCTGTGACCCTAGGGTCACTAAAATCAATCAGTCACCGTCTCTCATTAAGACGGTGCTAACAAAAATATTTTTTGTAAATCGGTCAACGATTTCGGTTGTTATCATCAAATACACAGACAGACAGACAGACAGTGATATGCATTTTAGGGGACTTCGCCCCCCTTAATATCATACTCAATAGACTAGAAACTAACTATAAAAGTTAACTTGAACTGATATTTTAACAGCCATGTTTACTTGTGGTTTCAATGTTGACCTGATACCTAATCTACCTTTACACCTTACACTCATTCGAAGTAGGATACCATAATTTATCATGTTAATAGGCGTCTATTCTGTTGTCAGACTTCCTAACCAAAGTAATTAAATTTGAATGAAATATTGTTGCCGTTTTGAAATGAAAACAACACAATTTAACCTAATTTTACGTTGACAGCTTTAACTTTAGATAATAAATTTAAATAATTATAATTAGATTTAGGAAGCGTTATAACGGAATCACCAGCAATACATCATAAATGAGTAGATTAATGAACAAATTATACTATAACAGACAGTTTAACTGCCAAATTCATTTTAGATTCCATGTTGATGAGATATTTTAGACCACTTTCCCGTGGCTGAACGTTATTTGTGTTGGGTTCCGTTTGACAAAGAGCTCCAGAAATATATTTTTCAAAAGAAAATTTTCCTTATCATATATTAAATAAGTATTTTTATACGAGTACGTCTTCACGACGTAACAAGCCGAATGCCCATCTGATGTTAAGCGGTAACCTCTACCTATTACAACTGCAATACCGCGGTGATCATGGTCTCGAAGCATGTGACCAATAATGCATTGCATCGCGCCCGTCACCCTGAGACAGAGTTGTAAGGTTGAGACGTAATTTTCCCGGCCCCCTTCAAACCGGAACACCTTCAACTTGAAGGTTTCCCTTCCCTTTTTCCATTCGTCTCGCTCCAGAGCGATAGTCCGCCATTCTGCGCAAAAAAGAGTCAAGTTCATCCCGCTATGCTGTTGATGCGGCTTGAGCCTATATAATATAAACTAGATTATAAAAAAATGCCAGTCACCTTCAACTGACAGTATAACCGCCATATTGATTTTGGGTTCCGTGTTGATCTGGCACTCGTAGACCCCCGCGTCCCGGGGCTGCACGTAGTCGATCTTGAGGTCCCAGTCGTCAGAGGGCTCTGGGTGGAGCACGCTGAACCGGGCGTCTCCCGTGTACGTGAAGATGTGCGAGGTCAGGATGTGGAGGTCCCGTTTGCGCATCCAGGATACCTGGAAGCAAGGGAAATTGCTAATAATCATCATCTTATCAGCCTGTTGATACCCACTGTTGGGTATAGGCCTCCTCTTCAATAAGCCAATGTAAAAGGTCCCGTGCAAGTCTCATCCAATGTCGTCCGTTAATAATTAAAATAATAAATAAAGCTGACACTACACACCATCTAGTCCCACCTAATCAAAGCTTTAATTTATATATATTTTATTTTTATTTATTCCAGATATTATATAATTAGATAGCATACTTTTAAATACAGTTTTTGTGTAAATACATAATTTATCTCTCAATCTCTCAATATTATAAAGAGGAAAGATTTGAATGTTGTATTTTGTATGTTAGTAACGAATTTAAAAACTACTCGACCGATTTTCAAAATTATTTCACTATTAGAAAGCTACATTATCCCCTAGTAACATAGGCTATATTTTATCCCCCATATTTCCACGGGAATGGGAACTACGCGGGTGAAACCGCGGAGCGCGGCAAGTCATACATAAACATTATAAGATAAAAATGTATTATAGTATTCTATCAATTATAACATTACGAAATGTTTCATATACAACGGTTTGATTGTCATGACTAGTTTCAGAGATCAAGAAATTGATTTTCACGACTAGGTTCTGAGATCAAGAGATTGATTGTCACAACTAGGTTCATTGATCAAGAGATAATAATATTTGAAATAGTTTCCAAGAGTCTGACATGTTATATATTCAAGCGTTGTTCGTTTTAGTTCTAATTGGTGATTCGTTTTTATACAGGTTGGTTATTTAACTAGAACAATGGTGGTGATTCTGGTTTTGTAATAACTAGGTAATAAAATTGACATATAATGGACTAATATAACATAATATAGCTGTTTGGATTGGGCCTTTCTAGAAATAAAACGGAACAACTATACCCAATTTTTCGCTGAAAGCTCTAAATTTAGAAATTTCATCTTTCTAAATATATTTAATTTTAGGAAGCGTTAAGAGAATCGACACCAGTATACGAATAGGTCTGATATTGAAAATTATATTATTTATCATTATAATAATGCTGTGGGCTATCGGGTCTCTCTTTTCCGTGGATGCAGTAAGAATCTACCGAAGGATGTCTCCGGAAGATGGTAAACAGCATCTGATCCTTGAATCAACATCCCGTACTGCGCTCGCCAACCCGTCTGCCAAGCGTGGCGAGTCAACGCCTCCTTATGATCTTGGTGATCCGGAGGGAGGCCTATATCCAGTCGTGGACGGGAACAGCAGCCCTATGGGTGAGATGATAATGATTATCTATATAAAATGATGACACAAAAACGCAAATATCTGACATAGCTCATAAAGCAGGCCAGGTCTTAGCGGGACTAGGCTTGTCACGGGAGTCTTATGCCCCCAGAACTCTGGACAAAAACCACTGATTGGGTTCCGGGATTCTCACAGCTAATGTAGGCACCAGAGAACACAAGATAGGGATCGGTGGAAGGAGGAAAGAGTAGCCTTTGCCCCGCAGTGGGAAGAATTAGCCTCAATAAATTAATAAAATTCACATCATCATCATTTCAGCTGCAGAACATCTAATGCTGGACATAGGCCTCTATTATGAGGCGTTGTTACCATATACGCCACGCTTGGCAGGGGTTGACGAGTGCAGTACGGGATGATGTGACAAATTTTAAAATCTATTTATCTTATTTCCATAGTTTGTAATTACAAAACACGGTAAGACGATGCTGTCTATCTTCCGGATATCCCTTAGCAGGCTTTTACTGCCTCCACGGTCATGAAAGGAGGGGTAACATTCTACTGCCGGGACACCACGGTATTAATTAAATTATACAAGTAAACGTTTTCTTGTATAATGTTAGTGGGATTCAGCCTCTGATCAATATTTTACGATCGCTAAAAAAAGTCTTCGAGGGTTTTTGTTAAATTACAAAATATATTTACATTCTTCCAGCGTTCTTTGTTTTTGTTCGTAATTAGCTTGAGCCAGCTTAAGCCGCCGTAATTAAGCAAGATGGAACGTCCACGGACTGTTTACAACCTTTAAATAATATAATTAAGTATCGCACGAGCTTTTTATAAAGGTTTGGGTAGATGGTGGTTTTTTATGAGTGTGCTCAAGTATTTTTTGGTGCCTTGTCTATGATAAAATATTCATCATCATCATCATCATCTCAGCCGTAAAACGTCCACTGCACAAAGGCCTCCCTTTGGAGGTCCAAAGGGAGGCCTTTTGATCCCTTATGATCAGGAGGTAGAGATCTACCTCCTGATCATAAGGGGTTATTGCCATATTCACCACGCTAGACAGATGTTGATACACGGGTAGACGCTACTGCCTATCTTCTGTAGGCATCCCTTAGCAGATTTTTTCTTTATCCACCGGCAAGAGAGGAGTAGCAACAGTCAACTGCCGCCACCCTACAGCATGATCAAAGTTGAAACGTTTTCTTTTTTTAATATTATTTTAGGATTAGGTATTCATGTAGCATTATGGGTTGTTTTTATGTTTATTTAGGTTCCTTTTATTTTTTTTCTTTATATAATAAGGGTTTCAGTAAAATTTGGTTTTAGTTGTGTTATTTTGTGTCCACACTCACAAAAGGTCAGGTATCACCTGAAAACCTTATTTCTATGATAGATAGATAGATAAACTCTTTATTGTGTAAATCATACAGAAGATAAAAACAAAAATAACTAAAATTAACCTAAAATTTAACTTATTTACTTATTACTATGGATCAGCATTATGCTGAGGTAGGACCTTTTCATCCAGAAACCTAGAAATACATAAAGTTTATATTTTTGTACTATGCATTTTCATGTAATCTGTCTGTGGACTAATAAATGTTTTCAATCTTTATATTTCCTCTATTCATATGAACTCAAAGCTAACAGCGATTCTTAACATTTCCCGATATAAAGCTCATCGCAAGTAAATCAAAACCTATTTGGTACTTTTCGTCGATAAGTTAGTGCGGAGCTCTCAGTGAGGGCGACTCGCACTTAACTGGTTTATTTATTCGTTACCGCTTATGTGGTTCACCAGCTTTTCAATATCTTATTCATCAATCTTAATTTGAAACTCGAGCCTCAGTCCAGGTACCCTTTTAACCACCTGGCGACCTATAAGTGCCACGTTTTTCATTGTCGACATCCCATACGGTCCGGTATAAGTCCTTATCCCTTTACGGAAGGGTATATAGTACCACGACTGATGCTTCACTTGTTTACAGTAGGCGGCCACAAACGGTGCTCCGTCATGAGCCTTTAAATCTACGAAACGGCAGCAAGATGATAATTGTAAGTTAGGTACCTACGTGGTGAAAGCCGTATTAATTTGTTAAATTGTTTACAGTAAATTAAGTTTCGTTGCATATTTTAGGGTTTCGTACCCAAAGGGTAAAAACGGGACCCTTTTACTAAGACTTCGCTGTCTGTCTGTCTGCATGTCTGTCTGTATGTCTGTCTGTCTGTATGTCTGTCTGTCTGTCTGTATGTCTGTCTGTCTGTCTGTCTGTCTGTCTGTATGTCTGTCTGTCTGTCTGTCTGTATGTCTGTCTGTCTGTCTGTATGTCTGTATGTCTGTCTGTCTGACTGTCTGTCTGTCGGTCTTTCTGTCTGTTTGTCTGTCTGTCTCTCTGACTGTCTATCTGTCTTACTGTCTATCTGTCTGACTGTCTGTCTGTCTGTCTCTCTGACTGTCTATCTGTCTGTCTGTCTGTCACCAAGCTGAATCTCATGAACCACGATAGCTAGACAGTTGAAATGTTCACAGATGATGTAGGTATTTCTGTTGCTGCTATAATAATAAATACTAAGAACAGAATAAAATAAATAACTTAAGAGGGCTCACATACAACAAACGTGATTTTAACGCCATTTTTGCTCGATATTATTAACGGCAACTGGTAGACGATGCTTGAAATATTTACAAAATATTTAGTTATTTAGTTTGTATTAAGGGGGCTCCCATTCAACAGACTTGATTTTTGTGCCGTTTTTTTATCCATGGTGCGGAACCCTTCGTGCGCGAATCCGACTCGCATTTGGCCGATTTTTTTTGGCCGCGGGCCGCGCATATGGGCGCGGGGGGACTCAGGTACTTCTTTAAAATTTAATAATAATATAAATAATATATTATATTAACGAATCGCAAAAGTTAAAAAAGTTCTACACGGTTGATAGTTGATACACGGATAGACGCTGCTGCCATCCAGAGGTATCCCTTAGCAGGATCTTACTGCATCCACGGGTTTGAGAGGAAGGGTAACATTCTTCTGCCGGCACCCCACGCCGGCAGCGGGCTGATATAAAGAGTAATTATTCAATGGTAAATATTTGTGCTACATAAGCACATTACAAGTAAGCTAATTAATTAAACAAGCATTTGGTACGGGGGTACCAGAAAAGGAGACGAAGGTTTCCGAAAAAAACAAAATAAATAAATTTAAATTTCAAGTACATTAATTAAGGTTACAATAACTCCTGTCCCTGTGACTCTCATTAACACAGTGCTAACAAAAAAGGTTTCATGTAAATCGGTCAAACGCGTTCGGTTGTAATCGTGTCATGCACAGACAGACAGACAAACATACAGCGCTATGCATAATAAGGGACTTCGCCCCCTGATAATAGTGACAAATAATGTTTTTTTTTCACAGAAAAAGGCTGTAGATTTGAGTATATGGTTTTAGTTCCAACTCGAGATTCGTTCTTGAGATAAAGGGTCTTGACATACCTACAGACGGACAAAGTACCCTTTTGAGGTACGGAAAACGAAAAGAAACTGTATCTCTGTAAATATAATGATCCAAAGTTCAAAGGCCACAAGCTAAGCACATACTTACTTTAACACACTAGTTAAGCACATAATTGAATTAATTTGCTTCAGAAAACCTTTTTTCCTAGTTAGGAAAATAAGATCCAGCGGCTAAATTGCGAGTTTCAACAGTGGGGCAAATTTTAGCGTGATATACAAGTACTTTGAAGTTTACTTAAGGCCATTATATTCCATATTAGCCAATTTTTGATTCGATCAAATATTATTTTAGCATATAGCTGAGACTGGTCCTTTTTGGCTAACAGCGGCACAGAAAGGACTTACTGGTGCCCTGCCCGACTTTCTTTACTGTGTTTGTATAAAAACCAACCTAATCGCATTGTATGTTATCTATTATTATTATTTTTCATTCTCTAAGTGTAAAGTTATTTAAGTTGGTCTCGTATACATACTGTATTTTGTCTGTGCTGTTTTGTTGCCAAATAAAAGTCTATCTATCTATCTATCTGTCTATCTATTTTTGATGGATTTTTTTCGTTATACATTAGTGAAAGTTTTTGAATGTTTAACTTTTTAAGGTTTAAAACAAGATGTTTTTCACTTTACCTGATAGTAATAAATTATGAGGAATGTATAGATTTTGCTCGTTTTTACGGTTGTAATTCAAATTATATCAATATTATACTCTTAAAAAAAACACTGGTGACTTTTTCTGAAAACCTAATTAAAAAAAAATAACGGTACAGAATTAAGGTATGCCGCGCCTGCGCACACTCCTTGAGAAACCCGGCGCTGGAATAACCTGGCCTTAAAATAAAAAGTATCATTCAGTTCTTCAAAATACCATTATCGGTATGCTTACGTCGCTACGCACGCAACTACTCTGTACGAACTCATTATAAATGCATTTGTATCCGTAACCGGGTATTACTGGCGCTGGCATAAAGGTTGCTAATAACTTACACGCGATTATTAATGTCTGTTGGGTGCCGGCAATAGGATGCTGCTCTTCCTCTTTAAGCCGTGAATACAGAATCTACCACGGGATACCTCCGGAAGATGGGCAGCAGCGTCTTTCCGTGTATCAACACCTCGTGCAAAGTTTTCCAACTGTCGTGCAAAGCTCGCCAACCCAAAGCGTGGTAAGTATGGCAACAACTCTGTCATGATCAGTACTTGCAGAACCATGAGGGCGGCCTTTGTCCAGCAGTGGACGTTTTACGGCTGAGATGATGATAATGATGATTATGATGTTTTTATACTAAACTTCCTGGGTGATCACAAATGTCGGAGACTTGATGGCAGAATATGAGGAGAGATCTAGTTAAGTCAAGTCTACTTTTTTTTTATTACCTCCTTAACTCACCTGGGTGAGCTTAGGTGAATCGAGTGGAATAATCCAAAAAACGTTATTAAAACAACCAGAACAGTCGAGTCCTACGATGTTTCACCGAGATAACATTTGGTGGTCGGTTTTAGTGACAATTTGAGACCAAATGCCTTTTCTATAGAGAAATATTCCTTTTCCGGCGTCTAAATCAACCAAGGTACATTGAACCTTCACCGAAGCTAATAAAGGTTATTTTCCAGTAGGCTCATGTGGAGTATCAAGTGACAGGAGGCCGCTCCGGTGATCACCATATTAATGGTTTCCATGTCATGCATGTCTTCCACTACGGTGGCGGTAACACATGAACATAGCTTAAGATATCTTTGTAGATTTGGCATTTAACGAAGTTTTTTTTACAAATAAATAGAAAAAAAAGTATAAAAAAAATAATGATTTTGCCTTGCCCAGCACCTATACCAACCCAGCTTTATCGGCTATCAGTCAAAGGATAAAAAAAATAAAAATAACAAGAGCTTTATTTTCCAAAACACTACAAAATTAGATATAAACGAACAAAAATTAAACTAAACCATTTGGTATACTAAAATTTAGCACTAAAGGTTCATAAAAGGTAAAAGCCTCCTCCAAGATATGCCAATTTCCTCTTTCTCTTGCTTTTCTCGACCAGTGCTTTCCAGCCATATTTATAATGTCGTCTCTTATTTGGTCGTCCTCTTTTAAAAGTCAAGGGATAGAACAGGTTAATACGTCTGAAGCTGACTAAGCCGCGGGTTACCTTACGATGTTGCTGAAGCTATAATATATTTTAAGGGCTTCCTTCTTACAAAATGAACAGCTCATCATAAGTTAATAATCTCTCTCTCGTCTCTTATTTAATGGCTCTCTCAATGGAAGGCCGTCATTACCGCCCCGGATCCCGTTCCTGAGTAAATACGGGGGTGACGTATTCCGCGGTGCATTTCTAATATATGGTCCCCGCGTGGATTAGCTGTCATTTTTAGAAGCGGGTCTGTGTTCAGAAGGAAATGGTTTTTGTGGGCTAAGCTTATCTATATGGTGAGAATTGTTTTGGCGTAGTGGAGCTTTGTAGCCGTGCGGTTCCGGCCAAACTATCCGCTAGAGGTGCTGTAAAAGTTTTCATACCTTTTTTTAACTACAGTCGCTAGCGAGTATAGCTTGTGAAAGCACATGGTAGACCTAATGCTTGTATTGAATAGAATACAACCTCGCGTTGTGTCAGTCAGGTAAAACACAATCGCAGCAGGAAGACAATCCCACCGCATTGTTAGTCACACAATAGCCCTCCGTGATTATCAGCTACAATAAACCGAGATGGCAGCCTAATTAAGGCAACACCCGACTGCAATAATAGACCAATATCTTGCACTGTCCAGCGCTGTGATTATAATTTATGATTGGGATAATAAGCATCGATCAAAAGATAATGATCTCGGTTACGTTGCTGTAATCTTAAACGCTTTATGCCGCGGGTGCAGGCTGTAGCATGGCTGTAAAAATCTGCCAAGTCCCACTGGACTTGGCAGATTTTTATACCTACTGGAAAATTGATAGCAGCGTCTTTACATGTATCAACATACTAACGAGGGCGTGAATAACAGCAAACCGTATCTAAATCCGTTACTGATAGGAGAAGAAGCAGGCCAAACAGACAGGCAGACAGACGCAGAGAGCGACTTAAATTTCTACTATGTCGGGATTTCAATAATGACAATCAACGCCAACGACATTGTAAGCCTAGCGAGTCATTAATGAGCCATCTCATCTTGCAGCGGACAGTCTGTATTAAAGTGCTCCCTCCTTCATCGGTCCCTCACTGCTGAGGATCGTGACTGTCTGCAAGTACTCTTACATCGTTCCGATTCATGGAATCAGGCGTCACTTTGCGGAAATCCATGACAATAAAATGCAATTAAAATATTTAGTTTTAACATTTAGTATTAGTGCATAAGCGGAATGAAAACTAAATATTTTCATTGCATTTTATCGTTTCCTTGCAAATGCTGAGTAGTGGCCTTTTTTGTCACCGTATTTTACCTAAACCTAATTAGTTTTAAGAATACAATATTCTAATTAATGGAATCAGGCGTTACTTTGCGGAAATTCATGAAAATAAAATGCAAAAAAAAAACAAAATCTTTCGTTCCAGCGGCCGACCAGTCAACACCTCAGCGTCTCACCTGATGATGCCTCGCGGAGAGGCGAAACACATGTCGTCGTATAGGTTTGGGTGTGCATGCTGCACTGACAAACTAGTTCTCCCTGCATGTGCATAATAAGCGGGCGGGAGGGCGGTGCTCCTGCATCTCAGCATAAGCGGAATCAAAACTAAATATTTTTTTATTGCATTTTATTAAAATATTCTGTTATTTCTGTGACAAAATAAACAAAATTTTATCTTCAATCTTTCCCTCCACCTCCGTCTGTCTTCGGCTTGGTGGAGTGCGACGTTCATCAGCATCTCCACGTTCTCTGACGCTTGGTCACACCGTTTTGTACCTCGTCCGGTCGCTTGTCAATTATTCCCGTAACTATCAGCTTCTGATGTTGTCAGTGCTTCTGCGTGCGATGTGCCCAAAGTATACGGAGTAAACAGATTGAGGACACACGTTTGTGATTGTCCAGGCGTAGCTCTCTAAGCACTAAAGTGCTAAATGTAAACTATCTATATATCCTTAATGACTACCACAAAACCTATAGAGGTATACGAGTAACGCAAGCACACACACAACTCAAGTGATCGTGCTATAATAATAAGTAATTTATGCCCCGGCTTACGATGATTGAACGGCCGTCCAGTGCCGTCTAGGATCGCTTTGAACCACTCGAATCACAATAATATAATTTTATACAGAAGGGAAACTTGGAAGCAATGGATGTATTACAAGAGATTACAAGTTTAAAATATTTTAAAATAAAGTAGCTCCCGACACATCACCTAGGTTTCTTATTTTTTGTAATTTTTGCCTTAGTTTTGCAAAAAAAAAAAAAAATAAGTTGCCCCCGACACTTCACCTAGTCTCGGAGGTTACCAAATTTTTTTTGTAATGTGTACCTCAGTTTTGCAAAATACACATGTCCTTTCGCTTGATACCACGCTTGGGTATAATTGAAAACATTCGATTATTCATCCCCTCTCCACCCCCCATAAACGTCATAATCAATTTTGAAAAAACACTTGGGGATTAAAATAGTAAAAAATATTGAATCAGTAAGGAAGTATGAAAGTTTTAACTTTATCTTCGTGTGTAACGTACGTAAGTAAATCAAACGAAAATATTAATTAAGGAATATAATATTAATTAGGGAATATAACGTAGTATCTTCAATGAATATTTTCAACGTGATAATACTCGTAGATTATTTCATAGACAATCTGGTTACTTTGTACATTTTAAAACTCCAGTTATTACCAGTAATTAGAAGTTGTAGCATAAACTGTTAGTTTTGGATTTCAACTTATTCAAAATAGCTACAGGTTTAAAATATTTTTTAAATTAATTATAACGCTTATGGTTCAGTCTAGTCTAAAACATTTAATTATTGCGAAACAGCCCAAAAATAAAGACAAAATTAACGTAAGCTGAAATATAACTTGCTCTTCTGTAACCTAGAATACCAAGTGCTAGGCCTACGACAGAGGAAGGTATTTCTAAATGACATAGATAAATGATCTTAGCATTTGGCTGTGGCCCGGACAATAGTTCCCTTTGAACTCGCAATTATTTCAACTTTCTAAGGAATTCTCCTTTGAGAGGAAATTAATTTGTTATGACTTCTCGTAGCTTGCAACTTTCGTTTGACTTTTGATTCCTTAATATTTTCAACGTTCAAAAGGGTCATTGATCAAAACTGTTTTTTTTTTATATTAACGAACATAGATTTTCGTCCAAAGCTGGGAGATGGTTTATAATAATTATTTATTTGCATGAAATGTGTTGCTACATTATCGACTTAATATTGATATAGGTCCGTTCTTACAATTTATAATTGTGGGAAAGTTTAGTTGTTGTCTTTTTTAAACTTTCGCGATCACAACACATTATTAACATACATATAACCGGGTATTTATCGCGTCAATTATCTTTATTATTTCCCGACGTTTCGCTTGGATTGCACCAAGCATGGTCCCGGGAAGACTGATGTGATGGAGGTACCGCAGCAAAGCGAAGGCGTTTGTTGAACTACCCTCACTTGATCTTCATAAAAATTATTAGGGCCGGTTCCCACTGGGACAGCATACTACACTGACTGTATCCACATACTGAGTTGATTTTTCAAACGTCGGGAAATAATAAAGGTAATTTACGCGATAAATACCCGGTTATATGTATGTTAATAAAGTTTAGTTGTAAAAGTATTATTCGAATTTAAATAACATTCTAATTACAAAAAATAGGCATAGAATGTTATTAAGGTGTTACAAAACATAAGCAAAACAATCATCATTTCAGACGCACAACGTCCATTACTGGATCATGGATCTCCATGATGGGAAGTTTTCATATTCACCAGGCTTGGTAGGCGGGTTAGCAACAATACAATAATAATAATAAAATAAATTGTGTTATTATTATAATGGAAATGTCGCAATTTGTTATAATTAAAATCTGTGATGGATAATAAACAATACAATTATTTATCTTATTCAGCGGAAGGCTTTTTATTTCCTTCTGTACTTTTCTACAGATCATTGCGCACTTAGATTAGCCGCTTTTAGAAAAGACATTAGACATTAAGTATTGTTTTTAATATAAATGGACGTAATTTTGACGGTCATATTTACGAGTATTAATATACTGTTTAATCGTAATAGATTTTTTACGTGTAAAATATGCTTTTATCAAAAAAAAACCTCCAAAAGCTAGCGTTTGGCTTTGTGCCCACTGCGCTATTGAACATCGTCAGATTCTTGGTGGCAAGTTATCAACGAACATTAATTGTAGATGAATGTTTACTCATTTTCTTATGTTCTTGGCTCGTGTTGGTTAAAGTGGTATGCACTTATAATCCGAAGGTTCGATACAGGACGAGTACTAATGGATTTTTCTTTCTTGAAATATGTTTGTGTATAACGGTGTAGAAAACCGTCAGGAGAAAACCCGCGGCTTAGTCTGCTTCAGACGTATTGGCATTTATTATTTTATTTGAATTAGCTCATATCAAAACGAACTGGTGCCCAAAAGGCATCAAAAGGAAGAAAGGAAAACCTATAAATAGGTGGGACGATGAAATTGTAAAAACCGACAGAAAATCGTGGTCTAGATTAGCCAGGACACGCAACGAGTGGAAGCAAATGGAGGAGGCTATGACCGCAACAGGCGGTCCTTATGACTAGTGAACTTTCTGCTTAATCACATTATGGAACATGACTGTAAGGAATCAATAACAGCTTTATTATTTTTTATATCCGACTAAGCTGAGAGAATGGTATAGGAGCTGGGCAAGCCTACTTCTTCTGACAATGTGGGCCCCGAATTTTGCGTCCCTTACATTAGGAATACCAGTTGCTGACACTGTATATTTTAAAACTGTACAAGAACACATCTCTCGTAAAACGATATCTCAATCGTCTCTATTCCATAACACTTACAGTTCTATTTCCTATGTGCTTGGCGTGGCACCCCAGCACAGCTATCTAACCGACGACTGACGTCACGTTTTGTGGCGACACTCATCGAAGTACGGCATGCCACACCATAACAATCAACTCTATTCCATAGCACTTACAGTTCTATTTCCTATGTGCTTGGCTCGGCACCTCAGCACGGCGATCTGGCCGACGACTGACGTCACGTTTCTTGGCGATACGTCATCAAAGTACGGCCGCTCCGGCCGCGAGCCCTCTGGCAGGTTGACTCCCGGCAGAGACCCGATACCTGGAACAAATGAAGACCCAATATAATAATAATGCTGGACACTACACAGAACACCATCTAGTCCCAAACTAAACAAAGCTTCTACTATAGAAACCAGGTGGTTGATAAAATACTTAAATATGTTTTATTAAGTTCATACTAAGCCGTGGGGTGCCGGCAGTAGAATGTTACCCCTCCTCTCATGCCCGTGGATGCAGTAAGAGCCTGCTAAGGGATACTTTCGGTAGATGGGCAGCAGCGTCTTTCCGTGTATCAACATCCCGTACTGCGCTCCCCAACCCGCCTGCCAAGCGTGGTGAGTACGGCAACTACCCCTCATGGAGATCCATGAGGGACGCTTGTTCAGTAGTGGACTTTTTAAGGCTGGAATGATGAAGTTCATACTTATCATACATAGAAAAATACCCAGACACAGGACAAATATCTGAAAAAAAATTACAACTTTTGTCCCGGGGCAGGAATCGAACCCGCTACCTCCTGCGTATCCGTTGGCTATTACACCAACCTGAGCCACAGAGGTAGTAGTCTGAAGGTCGTGGGTTCAGTGCCGGCCGTGAATAAATTAATTTTTCTTTCTTGAAAAAAGTATGTGCGTAATTTACACTTCTTTATCGGTGAAAGAAAACATCTTTACCAAACCAGCTACTTCAGACGTATTGACCTGGTTTTTACTCTTATTTATAGCTGCCTAAGCTGAGAGGATGGTATATGTGCTGGGCAAGCGTAATCCATCTAACAATGTCCCAGGCATTGCAGCGTCCCGTACAGCAAGAATACTAATTGCCGACGCTCTTTACATAAAAATGATGTAAAGTCATTAACTACTAACCCCATTATCCAATTATATTACAAAGTGTTATAATCTCACAATCGTTTTATTAGGTAAAGAAATGGTTAAAAGAAACTCAATATTATTTTAACGTTGCTTCGCAGAATCTAATCTCAGCTGAAGGCGATGAGACTCAGTCACCTCACAAGCTTTATGTGAACACAATGGATTATTACAAATCAAAACAGTCCTGATACGACAACTAACTAAGATGAATGAGATAGTGCAGATTGCTTCCATTTGAACCCCACATATATACGAGTCAGCACACTAATATCTCCAACTCAATCCTATCCTTCTATCTAAAGGCTCTAGGCGGCCTTAGGCCCCTGGCACCGACTATCGATGGTTATCTCATCAGCCTCTCAATAGTATACATCTCTTAAGATCTGCCAAGTATTTGCCCTTTTTATTTTATCGTCATCATTCATAGCCCATCGGTACCCACTGCTGGCCTATCTATATAAATTTAATGTACCTAAGCTGGTCCCTTGCTGTGCTAGGCCAGGAGTTTTGTAAACGAAACCCTAAATCGAACAATTGTCTTAGCTGTCTTAAATGGTTTTAAAATACCTATTAAATTATACTGTAGGGTAGCTTGGGGTAGAGAATCGAAATAGAAATTAACTGGAACAAATTAAATGTTGTATAGTTTATAATATAATAAAGTATGCCGTGGGGTGCCGGCAGTAGAATGTTACCCCTCCTCTCATACCCGTGGATGCAGTAAGAGCCTGCTAAGGGATACCTCCGGAAGATGGGCAGCAGCGTCCTTCCGTGTATTAACATCCCGTACTGCGCTCGCCAACCCGCCTGCCAAGCGTGGTGAGTATGGCAAGTACCTCTCATGGAGATCCATGAGGGAGGCCTGTGTTCAGTAGTGGACGTTTTACGGCTGAAATGAAATGATGAAGTATATATTTTCATATTTAGTAAAAAGCTGTTATTGTGACATTTAAAACAGACACTTAAATTCTATTTATTTGTAGTTTAAGATATTTTCAGCGATTTTTACGTTAATACTATAAAAATAAATTATATTTTGATCAATTAAGTAGCTGGTATATAATGCTCCGTAGATGCGGTCACAATCTGATAAAGAAATCCGCGAAGGGATACCTCTGGAAGATGGGCGAAAGCGTCTTTCGCGCCATAAATACTCTATACTGCGCTCGCCAACCCGCATTCCAAGCATGGCGTGTATGGCAACAGTAAACGTCTTACGGCTAACATAATAATAATGATGATATTGATTTCATGTGATGTGCTTGTATAAAAAAATCAGTGGGATAAGATAGACTGAAAATGTATTAATCAAGGTCCCCACCCATGTTTTGACCCAGAGCCATCTGGCTGTTCCGAAAACATTAAGCATACATGTATCTTGCTTGTGATTTCACGTCAAAACTTGGCGAATCCAAACATTTGCTCATAAAACAAGTCATTTGATGATATTTAGTTAGGGAGTGAATCTCGCTAAAATAATATTTGATTTTCTATATTAGGTCAAATTTGTATATTGCGTGGACGTTATTAACTTGGTTTATGAGTTTCCTCAAACGTATATTACACATTTAACAAATATTTCTAAGCAATATTATATTATCATTCCAAATCATTTAATTATTTACTTACAAAAATATTTTTTTTACTCTAAAGAAATATTAAAAACTACAGAAATAAATATACATTTTACTGCTTTTTTTGCTGTTATCTAGGCTCAAGCGGTCGGTAACTACGACCACAGTTAGTGAAAATTAAATAAATTAATTATTAAATGTGTATTAGCCGAGTTGCCCGACTTTCGATCCAAAGATCGTGGGTTCGATGCCGGCCGTAAACCAATTAATTTTTCTAAATTGAAAAATATCTGTATACATTTAACACCTGCGCTAACGGTGTAGTAAAACAGTGTGAGGATAACGGACTAAGCCATAGTCAGCTTTAGACATATTAACCTGTTATTCCTCTCAGTAATGGCCAACTAAGCTGGCAGGAGGTGTGCTCGGTAATCCTAACACATCTTACAGTATCCCAGGAACTGCAGCGCCCTATCGCACTGTAGAAATTTGACCAGTGATTCGGTAGCCGAACGGTAAGGTAAAGTAAATAATCAAAAATTTATTTTGTGACAAGATTCAAACCCCACGTCATAGACAAATACTCACGTGGCCTACGCGGGTATTTGTCTATGACGTGGGGTTTGAATCTTGTCACAAAATAAATTTTTGATTATATTTTACATGAGCTAGTTATTGCATTCGAATCAAATAATTAGATTTCGTTTACGAAAGCTATATCATTTACTGTTTTATTAAAGTTTATGTAATTATCTTATCTAGAAAAAACATTCACTGGTTTTTAATTAAACTTTAGTTCGGTATAAAAATAGAAAGAAAGCATATCATTATCGTAGTGTCTCGGCGAGCTGTTCGTTTCCGGAAGTGACGTCACACCCGCCGAACCGGAAATAAGAACGGAGCCTTTGCCCGCCCTCTTATAAAGGAAACACGGGAGAGCATATAAAATTGTGGTGGGGCTACGAAAAAACGAGCTTTTGATCACCGCTGTTACTATTTGATAAACGACCTACGAATTATGGCGTCAAAACTATGGGACTATGCAAACTCTGGGACCTACTGTATGGACGTAGAAGGTATAAATAAGTTAGTTATTATATGAAAACAAGGAATTAATACTATTGGCTATGAACCAGTTAAACATGTAATTTTTTTACTGTGCTTTCGGATGGATTGCAAACTTTTGCATTACCTTCAAAAAACCCTGATCTTGAATTTTTTAATCGAACAAAACGATAATTTATTCATTTCCTACGCGCGTACGGGCATTCAATCCCATGATGATGATTTTCTTGAAAAATCGAAACGTGTCGGAATAATCTTCGACGTTACAATACTAGGTGAGTAATTCCCGATTTTACATAATGAATAGTATTTTGAAAATGATTATTTATATTTGTACTTGTGTGATATTGTAAATGACAAAGCTCATAACATGCATATATCTATACTAATAATAAAGAGGAAAGATTTGATTGTTTATTTGTATACATTGAATAGGCTGCAAAACTATTGGCCCGATTAGAAAAAATATTTTACCATAGAATGCTACGTTATCCCTGAGTAACATAGGATATATTTTATTCTCGTATTCCAATGAGAAGAGGAACTACACGAGTGAAACCGTGGAGTGCCGCTAGTAGCATATAATCTAGGTAATCTCTTGTGGTTCGAAGCATAATAATACTTATTATATAAAGTAATTATAATCAATAGTACGATATCCAATATCCGGTCCATCCTGCCGGTTTCCGGGCCACACACGGTAAGTCTGCGGTGCAGCGGGAAAATGGAAATGACAACGAAGAAGTTCTTTTGTGTCTATACCTATCTACGTGACCCCTACGAAACCTCTACGAAACGTCTACGCCGTAGCAGCGTAGAGGCTGTCTTTGGCAACGTGAGTAATCTTCTGCTTTTAGTTATTTCAAAGTGGAGGAAACGTGTCGATTTGAAATGAATAAATCAGTTCTTTAGCTTTTTCTTTATTGATGATGTTCAAGCATTTTCTAGAATTTATTTAAGGTACATTCGATTTATTAGATACACACATCGTTTATAATTTTGCCAAAGACAGCCTAATGCTAAAGCAAACACGTGTTGTAGACGTAGAGTAGTTTATTTAAGGGGCGAATGTGCATGGCGCTGTCTTTCTGTCTCTCTGTCTGTGTATGGGACGATTACAACCGAACGCGTTTACCGATTTACACGAAACCTTTTTTGTTAGCAACGCCTAATTGAGAGAAGACTACTGATTGATTTTTTGTGACCCCATGGACCACATGGACCGGAGTTATTGTGACCTCAAATGGTCACAAGAAAAAAGTCTTCAAATGACCGAAAACGACCAAAAACCCAAATATGCCATTTTTGACGTTCGGTGCCCTTTTGAGGCCTTCGCCCTCTTTTCTGGTACCCCCGTACGAATGCGTGTTTATTTGTAAGCTTTATATTCTTCACAGCAAGGCAAAGGCCAACATTTCTTCTTCCCACTTATGTATCTCTTTTTTGAGCTTGTTGGAGTTCTGCATAAGTGGTATCATTAAAAACTCTTCGGCTGACTCATGCCAGCAACTTCACCGCACACCGATTAAAATATCAAAAACCCATTAGAGTTTTAACAAAAATATAAATATAAAGCGTACCATAAATACGGCAATTTTCTCAAGTGCTGGGACGCGGCGGGCTGTAACCACCCTAATGAATATAAACTGGCTGCTAGTGATGTGATCAACTGGACAATTTTCAAAAATCTTTAATAAATATGGTTAAAGAAAATCAATTTTAGAGAGATAGGTACTATAAAGTAAATTTTTGTTCCTAAACAAAACATATATTTATTGTTTTATTGTAATAAG
Source organism: Pasiphila rectangulata (assembly GCA_963082625.1). Taxonomy (NCBI): domain Eukaryota; kingdom Metazoa; phylum Arthropoda; class Insecta; order Lepidoptera; family Geometridae; genus Pasiphila; species Pasiphila rectangulata. The sequence continues at coordinate 19,988,952 of OY720248.1, forward strand.
AATTTACCAAGATTTTTTTAAACGACTAAATGACGAGTCAAACCGAAGACCCTCCTGATATAAAGCGGTAACTTCTACCTATTACAACTGCAATACCGCGGTGATCACGTTCACGAAGCTCGTGGCCAACGCTTGCATTACGTCCTGAGACGTCCTGAGACATAGAATTGTAAGGTCTCATGTGCCCGTAATTTTTCCAACCCGCTTACCCTTCAAACCGGAACACAGCAATGCAGTCATTACTGCTTGGCGGCAGAATATACATACGTATTGTAGTAGTACTTCCTCGGATGACCTCTTTAGTTCATTAAACTTTTATTTAGATTTTGATTTGTAGATTTGTATACTTTCTGTTCTCTTCCAATCAGAATAGGATACTTTATTATTGAAACATCGGTGAACTTAACATAAAACAGTTACTTATCTGCAGCGAGACATAGCTAAACTTATTTAAATTTCAGACATTGTGAACCTATGTTTCTAACATATAAAGTTATCATAACTAACTTACTTACTGGCTTACTTACTTAGAGATCTTGACCATGGTGAGTCAGAATTTAAGTATTTTTTTTCTAGGACGGTAGGTAATAAAGAATTAGTTTTCGTAAACTTGCGCGATCACAATTCATTACTAATAACAAAAACAAAGGAATTTTTGGGAGAGTCTCTCTTGAAACGTCGAGAATAATCAAACATGTTACGCGATATTTTCCCGTGTTTTTGGTATCGGTAATATGCAAATTTTCACATCCCTCATCCCCAATATCGGATACTACCGAGTGTCAACTAGGGTCAAAATGGAGCCAATATTAAAATTCATACAACTCCATAACACTTTACATAATTCTTTAATGAACTCACTACGTAAATCACGGCGGGGTCCGTAGCGGCCGTAACGGGGACATTATTTAAATATTTCGAATCTTAATCTCGCCCTGATGAGATGATAATGTGAACCTTTTGATAAGTCTTATTAAGACTTAAGTTTATGGAAATATAATCGAAACAATATGTATGATTTTGAAAATTATTTTTGTAATTTTAAGGATGGAATTTTAAGTTGTTGTTTATAATAGAAACTGGCATCATTACTTATAAAGAAATGATGGAAGTTTCGCATAAAATACCTTGCGGTTGTTACTTTTGACGGCCTCCGTGGCTTGGTTTGTCTAATAGTCAGATCGGGGCTGTGCATCCCGCTGATGTTTGCTTTATCTGCAGATATTTGTCTCGGGCTTGGTATTTATATATAATAAGTTAACAAATAAAAAAGGATCCTATCTATGCCATGGAGTGCCGGTAATAGAATGATGCCTCCCCTCTCTTTTTTGTGTTCTTTTTTTGTTTATTTATCGTTCTTAAAAAACAAATACAAAAAATAATCGTAAGAATAGCACAAGTAAACCGCTAAGGTTTGTATTATGAGCTATTGGAGTCGTAAGTAAGTAGCACTGACTATACAATACACAAGAAGTAGGAGCTAACAACTAAGATATATAAATTTCAAGTGAAATATTGCAATCTAAAACTATGTGACAGAATATTTATCTTGCTCGTGGATGCAGTAAAAATCAGCCAAAGATTACCCTCCAGAAGATTAGCAGCAGGTTTCCGTGTATCAACATTCCGTACTTCGCTCGCCAACCCGCCTGCCAAGCGTGGCGAGTATGGAGTATATATTGTATACCCCAAGATTATGAGGGAGCTCTATGTCCAGCGGTGTATGTCGGCTGAGATGATGATGATGACAATTCTACTTCCTTGTACAAGCTTTGCTTACTTTTATGTTTATTCAGCATTATTTGTTATTCTGTGTTTAAGCAATTAAATATTAGCGTCAGTAAAACGAAAACACGATAAAACTATCCACTCAAAACTTTCGGGACACCAAACTACGTACTTAAATCTAACTAACTCATATCCGTTATCTTGCCTCGTGGAGCCAAAAAAGTGCTGATTGGTCCCATTCTCAGCAATTAGCTGGGTATAATCTGGCCCCATAAAAACTAACTCCACTATGCGTGATACATAAAAAGGCCCCAATGTGGCCGGAACGTGACGCGACTGGGAAACAGTACTGTGTGTCTACCATGAGTTGTCATTGTTAGATCGCCTGCCGTTACTACAGTAGTGATAATACGTTACTATGTCATCTGTCAGATTTGTAACACACGGCACCAAGTTATATGCAAATGAAGTCCAAACTACAGTAGCTGTAGTATAGTTTACTGCGTATTTTAGTACCAAACTTTCCGCTAGAGGTAGAGAGTGTTCAAGTTTTCATACAATTTTTTAATTACAGTCGCTAGCTTTTTGTTTGTGAAAACTCATGGTAGACCTACTGGCACAGTCAATGACACAAATGTATCATCGAGTCGGGTGCCCATTTTGTCTACAAAAAACGGTTTTTCGAAAATCACATCAATAACAAGTGTCTCCGAAACATCCATAATGTTATGGTCCCATAAATATCATTTGCAATAAGATATTGTTCATCCTTATGCTCCTTATGCATAAAATCATTTTACCTAATATAGAGGTATAATTTCAATATTTTTTATCGTTATAGACATATGTGTCATAATAATAATAAATCATAAAACTTATTATCCCGAATATTTTCGAAAGATTATAAAACCTTCCAGTGGCAGAATCGAGACGGAAGGACAGTAGGTTATTAGGTTTTTTTTTACAACTATCTGAAAACACTACCTGGGACAGAACTGAGATGGAGAGACAGAATGTTATTAGGTTTTTTTATAACCATCCAAAAACACTGCCTGTGACAGAACCGAGATGGAGAGACAGAATGTTATTAGGTTTTTATATAACCATCCAAAAACACTGCCTGTGGCAGAACCGAGATGGAGAGACTGTTATTAGGTTATTAGGTTTTATTTTATAATTATCCGAAAACACTGTCTATGACAGAACCGAGATGGAGAGGCAGTAGGTTATAAGGTTTTTTTATAGCCATCGGAAAACACTGCCTGTGACAGAACCGAGATAGAAAGACAGTAGGTTAGTTCATAAATAAGTAAGGCTTGTAAAAGTTCGCGACAGCTACAGCGGCCGCCAACAAAATATTATGGAATATGAAAATTATTCAAATAAATAATTATGAGAATAGTGTTTATAAGTTAATAATGTTATGGATTTCTTTACTTATTGCGAATCTCTGGTGGATTGTCCTTTTGACGTCTAGAATATTATTCATAATTAATTCAGCCTTAAAACGTCCACTATGAACACAGGCCTATTATTATTATTTTTATTTATATAAAATGAAGTTGGGTTAGTTACACCACTCTTAATTCGAGAACGGCTGGACCGATTTAAATAAACTAAGATTTTCTAGGTAGGATAGGCCATTAAAACATCTTTAATGATTGCAGAAAAAATAATAACATAATATTGTTTTCCTCACACATTTTATATGGATTAAGCGGTTGCGTTCAGAATGTTTATTTTGTGTCTAAAATTTAGTTATTAGTAGTAGTAGATGAAGTAAGTTCTCTTTTTTTGTTAATATGTTTAGTTTAAGGTGTGCATTATAGCATTTTCTATCTATCTAAGTAGTAGTAGATTATTAATAGTAATAGTAGTTACGGTATTTGGTAGTCGATTCTGAAGCGGTACTTAGTTCGCTGGGACAGCTTGTTTATAATAATATAAAAAAAACGCGAACGACATTTGCGAATCTGCGCATGCGGCGTTTCATTCATATCGCTCGCGCTGCTTTTTTTATTATTGATCTTTATACCCCTATATTCTATAGAGCCCCGCGCGCGCGACACCGATTAGTCGCTTCATCGTAAACTCCGTAAAAATTTAATCAAAAATATTGGTTTTCGTGACATTTAAGTGTTAATTCATTAATAATCGTGTTCTACCAACTACAATTGACGAATTACATGTAAAAAAAGTTAAAAATTACGCGAATTGAACATTTTTATTCAAAATATTACTGTTACTACGCTGTTACCAACCGGCGCCGGCCGACGACGCGCGACGCGCCTACACGGGCGCCCGCACGCACACAAACATACCTACTTGTGCCTACAGGAAAAATACTAAAAATGTCGCCAGTTTCCAGAACTTGCGGAAAATGTAAGAATGTGGTGAAAGGCAGGACATTTCTGCACTGTACAAGCTGCCTTTTACATTTCCATATTGATTGCCAAAATTATGAGAAATTGTATTACCTAATGGATGCAGAGAAAAAGGCAAGATGGAAGTGCAGAATGTGTTTACGAGATAACTATAAAGCAAAGAACAAAAACACAGCGGCGGTTATGACAGCCGGTGAACCGGCTCCCAGCACCTCATCGACTGTTGCAGGAAGCAATGTCCTCCGTTCCCGCGAAGTGTTGGATTCGCCGCCGCCAGCTGACTCGCGCGCAGCCGTCGACGACGAGGTGAGTGACCCCTATCAAAATGTTACAATCCGAAAATCGCGTATGCCAAGTTGCGATGTTTTGAATGATGATCCTTTTCAAGGCGAGTCAGCTCATGAAATGACCGAGAATTTGAAAGAATATATAAAAAAAGAAATGTTATCATTTACTCAGCAGCTTATCAGCAAAATAGACAGCTTTTCATCTTCTATTGAAAAGTTTAACACGAGATGTTGTCAGATAGAAGATAGAGTGACAATCATCGAAAAACGCCTTGATGAGAAAGACCAGAGGGTCAATGACCTCACTCACATAGTCGACCGATTGCGTTTTGACTTGAATGACAAGGAACAGGAGTTGCTGTCAAATGAGGTAGAGATCTCTGGCATTCCCGAGCACAGTGGCGAGAATCCTGTCCACGTAGCCACACTCATCAGTAACAAGCTCGGTGTAAAAATCGCTGGGAGCGACATTGTTAGCGCGTTGCGGATCGGCGGCCGTCGTCGGCGTGACGTCCACACAAGCGTGCGCGACCCGGCCCCGGCGCGCTCCGCTGCGGCGTCTCGAGCGCCTGCTAGTTCTTATACTGCGACCAACACCGCCGCTGATGACGAGACCGCGCCTCGACTGCTAGTAGTGCGTTTACTGCGCCACGCCCAGAAGGAAGATTTACTGCGAGCAGCCCGCGTGCGCCGAGGCGCCGACACCGCAGGTCTTGGCCTGCCAGGACCGCCGCGACGGTTTTACCTGAATGAACGACTCTCTCGCCTCAACCGTATGCTTTTTCGCCGTGCCAAAGAGGAGTCGCGGCGTCTGAACTGGAGGTTTGTGTGGACGCGCGATGGAGCGATTCTTGTACGTCGGGAGAACGGAGAGCATGCGAAGCGTATACGTTGCGAGGACGATCTTGTAAAGGTTTTTGGCCAGCAAACAGTTAGCGCGTAATTTATTCTTTGATTGGATATCTACATTTCTTTTGGCTTTACAGCCCGATCTCGATGTTATATTTTTATTTACTCTTTTACGTTTTTCTTTTTGTAGTAGTACTTTACCTACTTTGAAACATATAATGTATGTTGGTTATTTTCTGTTAAGTTTAGATTTTATCTATGTAATAATTAGCTATTCTAAGATTTTTCATAAAAGTTTATCATATCGTACCTCTATTGAAAGTTGTCATAATGCTTCTCAAATACATAAGGTGTGGAACGTGATAATGGTGACATGCTTTGAATTTTATGACAGACGTCATATATCGTGCCTGAGACTTCTTCTTATAAACTGCAAGTACGATCAGACTATTTATTCTTTTGTAATTAAATTCGTATTAGGCAAATATATATCTCTAGGCTTACTTAACAAGGGATCTCTGGGTACGAAACACGAGGAGTTTTTGGTAGCCATGTCTAAATATCCGGTGGACATTATGGCCATAAACGAGACGTGGCTGCGGGAGGGCGAGGAAGCGCGCGCGCCCGCATTGCCCGGCTACACTCTGCGGCACGCGCCGCGGCACTACGGGCGCGCCGTGGGCGGCCGCCAGCGAGGCGGTGGCGTAGCTTTCTACATCAAACGTGGTGTCAGCGCTCGCTTGCTCGTTCACCCCGAGGCACCAGGCATAGAACAAATTTGGCTTCGACTAACCGCAAATGGTCTCAAGATAGCAATAGGTACCGCCTATCGTCCGCCATGGCAGAATGTGGACATATTTTTAGATGCACTTACAGACACGGTTACAACATTATCTAAATTCGATCATATATTATTAGCCGGAGATTTTAATATTGATCTTTTAGAATCGAATGCAGATACGCAAAAGCTCTTAGACTTTATAAAGTGCTTTAGTCATGACCAGTATGTGACCATGCCTACCCATTTTACTTCACATAGCGCAACCTTGATCGATCTATTTTGTTCTAATATGAAACTTGCTGATGTAGTGGTTGATCACATACCAGACCTCGGTAGTCATTCTTTTATCTCTTGTAGGATGTTAGTTAAAAAACCAAAACCTTTACCTGAGTGGATAATATACCGGCCAATTAAAGATATTGACTCCGACCTTTTTCTTAAGGACCTAAATAAAATTGCATGGAATAGCTTTATTAACGACGATATTGACAAAATGGTAGCAGATTTAGGAACTAGTATTCTACAATTATTTAACAAACATGCCCCAGTAAGGAAGGTTCTATTAAAAAGAAAATCCTACCCCTGGATCACGTATACTATTAGGGATATGATGAGAACACGTGATAAGGCTTACGCAAGAAGTCGCACGTCAAACTTAGACACTTATGTTAATTATTACAAAGATCTTAAAAGGGTTGTTATCGAGGCAATTCACGCGGAAAAGAAATCTTACTTTAACACTAGCATAAATTCAAATTTAAATAACTCCCAAGTTCTTTGGAAAAACATAAAGAAAAATGTGGATTTTAAAAATAAATCCATTGAACTACCATCACACCTACAAGATCCAAACTGTATCAATAATCATTTTTTATCAATACCTGGCAATCTTTATGTAAATCATAATGGTACAAACTATTTTGAAAATAACAAATTTGGTTCCTCTAGCTTTAGTTTACATCCCGTAAATGAGAATGAGATTTGCAACATTATCCGTACTTTTTCTACAAATGCAACTGGCGTTGATGGTATGTCCATGGACATGATTTTGTTGACGCTCCCACAGACGCTTACCTTAATAACAGCAATCGTTAACACATCAATAGTCACCCATACATTTCCATCATTATGGAAAATAGCAATAGTAAAGCCTATTCCCAAAATAAGTCACCCTAGCACAGTAAAAGACTTACGCCCAATAAGTATTTTGCCTTTTCTATCCAAAATAATTGAAAAAGTTGTTTGTACGCAAGTGACTAAATACTTAGAAAAATACAATATTCTACCTATGAAGCAATCCGGTTTTAGGAAGGGGTTTAGTACAACAACAGCTCTTCTCGATGTGGTGGACGATGTACTTTCTGCTGAAGACAAAGGTGAAGGTACTATATTAACATTATTCGATTTTTCCCGTGCCTTTGATACGATCAATACCCGTCTGCTATTATCAAAACTCTCATTTTACGGTTTTGACGCTAACAGCATAAAATGGTTTTCAAGCTATCTTAATGATCGCTCGCAATTTGTTGAAATTCGCACGAAAACTGGTTTAGTGGCTAAGTCTTCCGTAATGACTGTGCCACGAGGTGTTCCACAGGGTTCAATCCTAGGACCTATTCTTTTTGTTTTATATACAGCCGATATAATTAGTAACTTTGAAAATAGTAAATATCATCTATATGCAGATGATCTGCAACTTTATATATCATTCAAACCAAATAAAATCGATGATGCCCTTGTTAAATTGAATACAGATATAGACAGATTGGCGGACTGGTGTGACCGTAATAGCCTTTCCTTGAACCCACATAAAACAAAATTTCTTGTCCTAGGTTCTAAAACTAAGAGAAGTGAAATTATCAGGCATGATCCTAAGGTACATATAAAAGGCGTCCTCATAGAGCGAGTTACTGAGGTCCGTAATTTGGGTTTGTTAATGGATGAATCCTTACATTTTGAGAATTATGTTTTAAAAACAGCACGTAACTGTTTTTACAGACTCTCAGTGCTGTATAAAATGCGAGACTATCTAGACACAAACCTACGAGTTCTGCTTTGCGATTCGCTCATTTTGTCGAAACTCTCGTATGTCGACAATGTTTTTGGAGAGTGTTTGTTGAGTCGGTCTAAGAAACTCGTACAGCGTGTACAGAATGCATGCATACGCTTTTGTTTTCATATTCCCCGCCGGGCCCATATATCTCCATATATTAATAGTCATAATCTTCTGAACATGTCATCACGTCGTACTTTTCACCTAGCTACATTGCTTTTTGGAGTCATAAATAGACAACTACCAAGTTACTTATATGAAAAATTACATTTTTCTAATCGTCATTTCCGATTTGCCCAACTACTCATCTGTCCTCGCCATAAAACGACCGCATTTCGTGGCAGCTTTCGATACGCTGCCACGAAATGTTGGAACAATCTCCCACCTCCTATAAGAAACTCAATTATTTTGATTTCTTTTAAAACCAAATTAAAAAAACACTTGTTAAATTCTCAAGGATCCATTTCATAAGCGGTCGTTTTTAGGTTTATATTTGAAACTGTATTAAAATATATATATATAGTACTTAAGTTAAGATTATGTTACTTTTTGTTTTCGTGTTTAGTAGATTATTCAACATACATATTATGTAAATTGTTTAATACCTATGTCTTATTACTTTCGATGTCTTTGCTGTGGTCGGTGTTGCGCCTTGTGGGGCAAATATGGTGCCACTGAAAATCAGTGCCGTGTTCTCACGGCGTGTGCTGAGTTGGTGACCAGTTTATGTCTCATAAGATTTTTATTCTGTTTAAATTATGTAATTTTAATTCTAATTTACCTGTGTACTTATGAGTCGTAAATAAATATTTTCTTATTCTTATTCTTATTCTTATACATGTTTGAAGCACTTAACTTTAGTACGTAACTAGATTAGCTACCTTTTCTTTGTAACTTAAACAGAAAGAAACCTTAGTTACACGTGAAAATCTTGTTTTACGTACTCTAACAACGTAACAGGCTAGAACTAATAACTCATAAAACTTTCCATGTGAGGATATCTTACAATATATGTTAAGTATATTATATTAAGTTAATTTTAAATATGTGTATTGTAAGATACTTGTACCTTACAATATATTTTAATCGATGCGAACCAAATAGGCTTATTCCTTGGTAAGCGGTAAAGTTTTATTGAATAAAATATTACTCGTAATTGCAATATATTTTTGCTTTAAGCCGTTAAATTTTAATTTATGGAAACCTAATTGGCTTATGCGGATTTAAGCACACACATTTCATAGTTATTCTGGCACATCGTAATTATAGAATAAATAAAATTATTTTGAGTAATTTTATGAACAGTTATGATTATATTAACATAATTGTTATTGTCCGAGTGGTATGTACCCCTGACTTTTGATCTGAAGGTCCGATACCGGCCGTAAACCAATAGATAATTTGAAAAAAATATGTTTTTATGTGCCTTAACGGTGAAGAAAAACCACGCATGGAGCCTTGCGACTTATTCAACTACCAATTGCAGTATCTTGTACAACATGAATACCAGTAACTGATATTTAACATCTAGAGGTATTATATATATACAATCATCTATTATAGATGTAAACTCTTAGTTTTTTAGTATTATCATTTGTATCCGTTTTATTAATAATTACGACATTGATGATTATTTGACTAAAGGTAATTATTACCTTTCTAATTATTACAAACGACAGATAGCTATGTCGCTATCATTTTATTTTTGCATGACAGCCAAAAATTTGGCTAAACAGAATGCTTCTTTTGAGCATTCTCAAAACCAATTAATTAAGACTCTGGAAATTATTCCAAGTCATTTAAATTAGATCATAAGACAACAGAGGAAATCTCTAGCCAGAACAAGTCAAATAATATCTTGTGTCAAAATGAAAAAGCAATAAATAAAACATTTAAAATGTATACAAAGGTTACCAACTTGGTGCACCAAAATATTCAAGGAATAAGCAGTAAATTGTTAGAGTTGGAACTATACATAAACTTGTATAATATTGATATTTTATGTATTACTGAACATTGGCTGAAAAGTCATGAGGTTATGTTCAGTTTCAACAACCATCTTGTTGGTAGCTCCTTTTGTAGATCACATGCTATTCGTGGAGGTTCTTTAGTGCTACTTAATAAACATCTTAAGTACAAAGAACGTAAAGACATTGTCTGTCTGTCTGTTGAGAGCCAAATCGAAATAGCATGTGTGGAGTTGGAGCAAGTTATTATCATAAGTGTATACAGCCCACCGTCAGCTTCGTTTGAGACATTTGAAAAAGTCATGGATGAAATCTTATTCAAAGCATCAAAGTCAAATAAAAACATAATTACATGTGGAGATTTCAATGTTAATCTCTTAGAAAAATACTCTTTTAGTACTAGATTAACATGCCTTTTTAATTCATATAACCTAAAACCATTGTTTATGGAGCCTACTAGAATAACTGAAACATCAGCTAAATGTATTGACAATATCTTTGTAAATTCTAATACAAAAATTCTCCATAAGGGCTTGATTAGCAATATAAAGTCAGACCATTTAGGCCAGCACATTCAAATTAAACAGCAACAAAAACAAAATGTAAAAAGAAAAATTACTTTTATACCTGTGACCATGCATCGATCTGAACAACTGAAATGTAAATTGAATACAAAATTTCCACCTTACTACTCAAATAACAACCCTAATGAGTCATATTGCAATTTTTTCAATGCATTTAGCAATATGTTTAATTCAATATTTACATCAAAGTCGATAATGGTCACAGATAAACATAACTTTAATGAGTGGGCAACAGTGGGTATACATAGAAGCAGACAAAAATTATATGATCTTTATAGTGAAAAACATTATAATTTTAGTGAAGAATTTAAAGAAAAGGTTAAAAATTACTCAAAAATTTTTAGAAAAGTCTGCCATATTGCTAAGTCTAATTATATAAGTTCAAAAATTAAAAATAGTGATAATAAAATTAAAGCTACTTGGAAAATAATAAACAAAGAAACTGGAAATGTGAGTAACTTTAACAACCACTTCAAATTGAATTATAATAATACCACCTACAAAAGTGATGAAGATGTAGCCCAAGCATTTGAAACATTTTTTACTGACATTCCAATTTCTACCACAAAGTCTTTAAACTCTTCTCACCTGATCGCCGTGTCCTTACTTAGCGAAAATGTACCTAAATGTGATAGTAATTTTAAATTCCAATATGTGGACAGCGGCGATATAGTTAAAGCCTTTAAAATGTTAAATGTCAAGAAAACTGCAGATCTCTGGGGTATTTCTGTAAACATTGTAAAACCATTAGTAGACACAATCGCACCTGAACTGGCTTTTATATTTAATGAATGCATTGACTGTGGCGTATTTCCTGATCTAATGAAACACAGTAAAATAATACCTTTATTCAAATCAGGTTCTAAGTCGGATCCCACTAACTTTAGGCCGATATCAGTACTGCCGACATTTAGTAAAATTTTTGAAAAGCTTATTTTAAATCAGCTATCTAAGCACTTTAACGACAACAAGTTGCTTCACTGCAAGCAATTTGGCTTTACACGCGGTCGTTCCACTACTGATGCCGGTATAGAGTTAATCTCGCATATCTATGATGCTTGGGAGAAGTCGCAAGACGCTATAGGTGTTTTTTGCGACCTTTCAAAAGCATTTGACTGTGTACACCATGAAACATTGATCGGGAAATTGCGCCACTATGGTGTTAGAGATATCTCTTTAGATCTACTTAATTCTTATCTCAGTAACAGGATACAAAGAGTTGATGTTAATGGAAAACGTTCTTCGGGATCTGTAGTTACAATGGGTGTACCGCAGGGATCAATTCTTGGGCCTTTTCTATTTTTAATTTACATTAATGATCTACCTCATCTTGTCAAAAACAATCATGAGATTGTATTGTTTGCTGATGACACTTCACTTTTGTTCAAAATGAAACGACGTACCACCGATTATGACGAGGTGAATAATGCAATCTCAGAAGTTGTTAATTGGTTCAATGTCAATAACCTATTACTTAATGAAAATAAAACAAAATGCATTAGATTTACTCTCCCGAATGTAAAACAGGCTGATGCCAACATTAAATTGAAAGGTGAAAGTTTAAACCTTGTAGAAAAAACTGTATTTTTAGGCATAACTTTGGACAATAAGCTTCAATGGGGCCCGCATATAGAACAACTATCGGGTAGGCTTAGTTCTGCAGCATATGCAGTCAAAAAAATCCACCTTCTTACAGACGTAGATACCGCTAGACTTGTTTACTTCAGCTATTTCCACAGCATTATGTCTTATGGCTTACTGCTGTGGGGATGTGCTGCAGATATAGACACCGTATTTGTGCTGCAGAAGAGGGCTATTCGTTCTATCTACAATATGGGTCCCAGAGAATCACTTCGCACTAAATTTAAAGAAATAAATATAATGACAGTAGCTTGTCAATATATTTATGAGAACCTGTTGTACACCCATAAAAATATTGCTTCGTTTAAGAAAAACAGCGACAATCACAATGTAAATACAAGAAATAAGAATAAACTCGCTGTGCCCACTACTAGGCTCCATAAGGTAAAAAAATCTTTTAAAGGGCAATGTATACGCTTCTACAACAAACTCCCAAGTGAGTTGCAGAAGTTATCATTAAATAAATTCAAAAACATTATTAAACGCAATCTGTGCGATAAAGCTTATTATAAAATATCAGATTACCTAGAGGACAAAACCACTTGGGACGGAATCTGCTCCAACTCCGTCAAACGTAGCATAATACAAAATCAAATTGTTAAATGATGACTATAACGACCGAGTTAGGTTCTTCTGTTCACTTCTTTTCCTAACTCGCGTGTCATCTGAAGTGAACAGGTTCAATTATGTGCTTTATTCTATTTATTTGTGTTGTTTTATTTTGTAAGTTGTGACGCGTCAATAAGGTCCATGCGGCCGCACTGAATAAAGTATTTTTTGAATTTGAATTTGAATTTGAATTTGATGATTACGTTTATTTTGAATCAGGCTGTTTAATATCAAGCAACAATATTTTATAAATTTAATTCCAACCTGAGTTAATCCACCCTCACACGTGTTAAATAAATATACAACAAAGTAATCCACACAAAATACAGATCACACACCGTAGCTTCCAACCAGTTTAAAATAAAATGAAAAGATATTGAGCCACTAAAACGCACACGCTCCTCAAATGTTAAAATTTTATAAGGCAAGCAATTTCCCAAGTACAGCTTTTGAGTCTACAGGACTCCGGCACATGTTGGTTATTGCGATTTACCGCTATCGTAGCAAACTAGCTACAGTATAGCTACGGCGTAGTCTGCTACGGGCTACGACGTAGCGCTTTACTGAGGCACTCTACCAAACGTGAACTAAGAGAGTCATGAGATACATTTTATGTGATCGTAAACCAGGGAAATAAGTTCTGATTCAGGTGACATTGTATCAAGGTACGTTGAAGAAATCGCTGTGTAACCAAATTAGTCTGCATAATAACTTTAAATAATGAAATTTGAATTCGCTTTGATATCGTTCCTAAATTAGAATTTTTAATAAAAGCTCTACTCAAGTTACAACTTATTAAAGATATAATTATTTATTGAAAAAAATAATAATTGAGGGGCATTTTCGTTATACGTTTAAACGAATCCTAGAAAATTCCATTGGAGTTCAATAAAAACGCCGGCTTGAATAACGTTTCGTTTTAAACCTACGATTAAAAAGCGCAAATTTACATTCAGTCTATTTTCAGAAGTGCTGAAAGAAACCAATAAGTGGCGCACGAATGCTAACGTCTGCCTTCGTTTTGTGCCATCGCATACTTCGTGGATAAAAAAGCTTTGAACTGGGTATTTTTGGTGCAATGAACTCATGTGATTGGAAATTCCGAAAAGTTAAATCTGACTTTTCAAGTTCAAAAGAACTTTGGTACTAAGTATTCAAAATGGCTTTTATTTCAAAAACATCATCATCGTCATCTCCACTGCTGGTTAAAGGCTCCCCTTATGGTTCTTAATGTACTAATCATGAGAGCGTTATTGCCATACTCGCCTCGCTTGGCATGCGGGTTAGATAATGTTGATACACGAAAAAACGCTGTTACCCATATCCTTGAAGAATCCTTTATCAGTGTTTACTGCATCCACGGCTGTAAGAGGAGAGAAGCTTTCCATGTAATAACATTCTTAATAGCGATCGCCAACCTGCATGCCAAAACAGGCGAGTATGGCTACAACTACTTATGATCTTGGAGATTTATCAGAGAGGCCTTTGTCCAGCAGTGGAGGTCCTACTTCTGAAATGATGATGGTGATGAGGTTGCTTGAAAAAACATGCAGGTATACATATCAATATTCACTCAAGCGTAATATCGCTCGGCCCATCTCTGATACGTGGCCTACATACATATACTACGCTATTATCCTTGATTTCCGGTATTACGGGAATGTTCCCTTCAAGGCTCTCGCTAACTTTCGTTTTCATGACCATTGTTCACAAAATGAGTACTTATGTGTGATTATACCCCTTAATGCGTGATTAGGTACCCAATGACTATTGAATAGCGATTGAAAACGCAATACTAATCCCTTGCCGTGGGGTGCCGGCAGTAGAATGCTACCTCTACTCTCATGCCAAAAATAGTATTAAGGTATTCAATCAATCATCTGCTTTGCTTGGTTTGGGACTAGCTGGTACAGTCTGTAGTGTAAAGCATTATATTAGATATATCCCTACACGGAGCCATTTACTAAAATAATTTGAGTAATTTTAATTTAACCTTAAATTGCCGTGGAATGCCAGCAGTCTGTAGAATGTTAGCTCTCCTCTCTTGCCCGTGGATGAAGTAAGAATCTGCCAAGGGAAACCAGCGGAAATTGGCAGCAGCGTCTTTTTGTGTGTCACCATCTCGTACTGCGCTCAACAACCCGCCTGCCAAGCGTGGCGAGTATGGCGACAACCCGCTCATGATCTGAGAGATCTACATATGTCCAGCAGTGGGCGTGGATAGCAAACTAATTGAATGTTTTTATCAAGAGTGTCTAAGTTTTGTTATCAAAAATAAAGTGAATGATTTGGACTTTAAATAACTACTCGTTTCCAAAGGTTTCTGTGAAAATTCTAGATTTCCATGAAATAAATACATGGTCGATCAGTGATCATTTTTTGAAATTTACAAAAACCTTATTCGAGTACTTAATTTCAGGCATGACTTTGCGGAAATCCATTATGACAAGTATCTTAATAAACAACAAATGTACAGGTAACATAAATAAGCGGATTTGTTACTTTATAAAATTGTTGTTCATTAAAATAACGTTATTCTATATTTAAACGTACAAAACGAACAAAAACACTCAATTAATTATCATATTTTGGACTTTATTTATAATTATATTAATTGCCATGTTGTGCAGGCACTAAAATTTTATCTATATATCCTACTCGTAAATGCAGTGATGATCAGTAATTGTAGCAGCATGATCCCTCGTGGAGGCCCACATCGCATGGCTGAGATGATAAGTGAAAATTTCAAATCATTTATTTATTTAAACCTTTACAGCATATTTACCGCTATTAGACCTTAACTCTCGTGCTAGTTAAAACTGGTACGGTAAGAATAATCTCACTAATATTAAAAGCCGAAAGTTTGTATAGATGTATGGATGTTTGTTACCTCTTCACGCAATTACTACCAAACCGATTTAGCTGTAACTTTGCACTTATATAATGTAGACCAGGATTAACATATAGGCTACTTTTTATCCGGATGAAACGCGTGCGTAGCTGCGGACAGAAGCTAGTAATGAATAATCCTTATTGCATTATAGTGATACATTTCGAATGATCTTCTTTTCACCTAAATCAAAAGTCCCGGGCATTAACGCAACAAGCTATTAATAAAATAATGATTTACATGATTGCCATCACGGATATTTTGCTTGACTTGCGATATCTTTTGCCCCTTACCAGTGAAGAGGAAAAAACAATAAAACTTATCTTTATGATGCAATAAACCAGCTAAATAGTTTTATATTGAGTGCTGCGAGGGCTGACGTCATTAATATCGAGCACGAGGGGGGTTGTGACGTCATTTGTCACCTAATGTGACCCCTCGATTAATTCAAAAATGTTAGGATGACGTTTTTGTTTTTTATCTACATAATAAATGTCCTTATATTTCCAGGTATATTTATGATTTTGTTTATTTTTTCGTGAAATCACTGCGTTACCTTTGTCGTTGAGATGATTCAGGTAATCCTGCATTATAATCAAGTTATTTGATTAGGATAATGGTTTTTGTTAGGTATTTGAAATTACAGTCGTTCAGAATTGTAATCCCTTGTTAACAACAATAAAACCTAGGTGTTTTATTATACTTTGATTAAAAATAAATATCTACCATTGACAATCGAAAACAAGCCGGATGCAATATTTGAACCGAATGGGATAAACAATAAAAAAATAAGTTTAAAATGTGTATATTTTGTCACAGAGAGAACATATAAGTTCTTAAAATTTATAAGGTTTAGGTATAAAATATGGGACATAGAGGCAAACACACAGCATTAAATGAAGCAAGACAAGTGCAATAGTAAAGTTTCTTTTTCGCTTCGCTTCCCTTGGAAAAAAAAGGACTATAGCGAACATATGCAAGTATGTGCTTTATTTAATATAAATGTGTTTTGTTTTACTTTTGTAATTAATATGTCTAAGTGGCCTTTGGTTCACAATGAAAATATTTATAAAATTTCGCGATCACAACACATTATAACCTTTATTTAAATGATAATTTCCCCACGTTTTGCCGCGTACGATATAGGTTATTTACGCAGTAAATACCCGGTTACAATGTATAAAGGTAAAGTAAAAGTAAAAAAAAAATGTTTTATTGACATAAGTAGGGTGTTACAATTATTAATGAATCCATAGTATGTCAATAATTAATAGGTTAGTTGCAGTTTGCGCGCTGTCATTTTGTACTAAATAACCAAGTTAGTCGCAGTAAGTGTGTTCCATTACGTGTCACAAATAATAACTGAAACATGAAAAAAACACTTATTGACTTTGACTTTATCATGTGCTGTGGCAGAGCAAATCGCACTATAGCGCTGGTCTTCCTGTTTATTCGTTTCTGTTGTTTGTCGAGTTAGAAATACTGTGACTCACGTGTCTGCCAAATGCTCCGCCGCCTTTGGACGATTAATGACGTGTGCAGGGCGCCTAATGTTCAGTGGGCTCCGGGGCTTTTTACAGCAATGCTGCGACGAGATTAGATGCATGAGGGTCTGGTCGGGACGATAAAGTCGCTTCGCTGGGGATTGATAGCAAAATAACTTGTACAATCATTCTTACGGGAGGGTGGAACTAAAAGGTTCCAGCATCATCATCTGGTATTAGGTTTATGGTTTTTTTATGGGAGTGTATTGATATTTTTTTTACATTTCAAAGAAATTAAAAACATTTTCGAAAATTTTACCATTTCGGGGGGCTTAACGCCAAAAAAGTTAGCTTCGGCTAGACTTAGGTGTCTGCGACGCGAAATGCGTGACGTGAAGCAGGAGCGTTTTCTATGCTAACTAAACTTCTTGACCGAACGAAATGCTCCTTTAGGTATCGCGCGGACGTCGGTGATCGGGAACAATGACGTAGACTTTGTTTTGTTTATTTTAGGAATTTTATTGGCTTTTAATATTTTTGGCATTTGATCCCAAACAAAATAAACTTCTCTCCGAATGTCATTGTCAATTGTCAACACGTATTTAGTTCTTCGAGGTCGTAAAAATCACCCGCCCCCTCCAAACCTCAATCTCTGAAGACTATCATGTCTATCAATCTCATGGTAATATGGCTTTAATGATTAAGCGTGCATACCTGCGCGACTACGGCGCGAATCGCGAACTACAAGATGTCGGTGTGCGTCCTGCTCTACCGACGCGGTCGTTTTTCGTTGTAGTCGCGTAGGTGTGTGTTCATGCTGACCGCATCGTATCCTGCGTCACTGACGGTTTGGCTGAAGCTTCAGTCTAATCATATCTTGTGACCTCACAAAAAGTAGCCAAAACAGTATTTGTACTTTATAATAGTCTGTAAGGTATCATGTTTTTTTAAGGAGTTTTTATATGTATATGTGCGTGATTGAAGATACTTAACCTTGCCGTTACACAGTTTTTGACTAGCGCGGGAGGTAAGGTCTTGAAAATTGCGCTTACTTTACACATAATACTTTGTTTAGATTTTTAAATAAATGAGTGATTGATTGATCTTATTTTGGAACATCAACCCATTTAGTTTTTCAAACTTTAACAAACATTATTACATATTTATCGCAATTTCAAGACCTTAGATCTAAGGGAGATGGCGCTAGTATTCAAATTCTGTTAGTAAACACAATTAACAATGACAAAGGTTCAGTAGAAAATACTTTTGTCTTTTTTAGTGAAAACCGCTCATTCAGTCTCCGCCGGCTGTCAATGGCTGTAGAGGCTCGCGAGGTCATCGCTCACCACAGACTTTTCATTTTGTCGCACTCACAATTTCAGCGAGTCGACAAAACGCGCACATCGCACGTCCCATCAATTCACTTTGCGTAGTTTTCAGCCGGACGCTGTGTTGCAATTTTTCAGGCATTTTTGTTTTCCTGCCATCGATATGTAGTGCTGCTCTGGATGAGTCTGTTCGGAATTCTGATTGCTTTTTAGAAACGAATAAGCAGAGAAACACATTCCATAAAGGAACATACCACTGGCCGTTTTATTAATTTTCACACGAACTTTGACGATCTCTGTGGCGTAGCGGGTGAAGGTCCGCAGGTATGCGACGCAAGAGGTTGCAGATTCGATTACCGCCTCGAGAAAAATGTCTGTACGATCTGAACGTAGTACAATGTTCTAAGTATATATATTATCTAGTACCCATAACACAAGCTCTGCTAAGCTCAGGGCTAGGTGATGCTCTGTGAATTGTCCAGCATTATTTATTTATTACTTTGTTTCAGTGACACTTTGCAAATTTTCCAATATCTAAGGACACGATTTCATCACTTACTTCAAATTACAAGACTTTCCAACTACTCTAGTCAAAAAAAATATCATAAAATAACTTTGTCTAAGTATGATGTTACTACACAATTTAAAGAAATAAGTTTGAATATAATTTCAAATTGTTCAAGGCAATTTGAAAAGCTCATCCAGCTCATCAAATAAAACGAAAACCCACTTGACAAAACGAAATAAAGTCTTTTAAGTCTGCAAATTCTTTTCTTGATCCATGCTAAATTGTATTATAATCCACACGCTGTCTGTAAAAAACTCCGACGAAAAAGTAGCCCCAGCGACGTAATACGAATGAAATAAACTTTCACAGATGGAGGGTCACCCCAGGAGTGTATTTTCTTGAATAATGACCGTCAAATTCTGGGTCTGTCCTATTAAAAGTTGCCAAGATTATGGACATTAGCTCCTTGGGAGATATTCAACTTCCATAATACCTCGCGCGCTCCGCCCGCTCACTGCTGCTCGGGGATCGGTTATGCAAAGGTGGAAGCGTTATTGCCGGGATAATACTTTTATGAATACTTTTTTTGAGTTTTAGGACGTAAAAGTTACTGTGATATTATTCCGGGGACTTCAGAGCTTAGAGCTTAGCTACTCTATTTATTTCTAACGAGATGACCATAAGCCGATCAAAATATACATATGTTGACACAAAGCTCATAGATGAACCTAATGTGTTTAATAATCATTTATGGCAGACATTTATTTCGCATTAACCTAATTCCCGCCAGAAGCGGGTAATACATAAAACATTAAGGAACTATAAACTACGATTTCCACAAAAAACTGTTCACGGTTCTCCCCTATAACGCGAAGTGGGGGGAAATAAATCTGTCCGTAAATAACGCAGTTAACAATATATGTTCTGCCGAAATGTCGGGAATGGCCCTTGATAGAGGCAACACTTTAATAATTCTGGGGAAGCCATAATGTAAAGGGGGATTGGGAGTCGTTGAATTTATTACTAACGATTGAGTGTTCTGTAAGCGTTTGAAGCGGAATCACCATTCATATTACCAAACTTTTTATATCCGTCTATAAACTATTACGATAAAACAAGCTATAGAAAAAGGCAAGTCACATTAATTCAGCAACTATGAAAGGGTTTATCTCATTCTCTCAATGAAATGTCACACGTAAAATAAACTCAGTCAGAATGCTTAACGTTGACAAGGCAAAGGTCACATAATTTGAATCAAGTTTGAAAGGAAAAGTTACCCCAATATTCAGCCACGAGAATTAAGCTAGTTAACAAAACTAAATCGTCCATAATTCCCGCTAACCACGCTCATAAAAGCGCAACGGTACATAACTAAAGTTGTCCCATAATCCCGTAATGGAGAGTGGGCAAGAGACCGCGGTAGGTATCCGGCCGGCATTGTCCGCAACCCGATCAAATTATGGCTACATTATAATGCACTTGATGGAGGTTATGGCACGTACATTTTGGCATGGTCATCCTACATTAATCCCTTAAAAAATCACGTTTTGGTTTCGACGCTGAGAAAATAATATCGTTAAGCTGCGTCCCCAGTAGGCAAAATGTAACGTATCGGTTTAGTACGCCCTTTATATTTTTGAAACGGAGTGTCCACAGTTTGTTAGTTTTGCGCTCACTCTACGCAGTTTGCAGCGTTGCCTGCACCAGCGCCGACTGTCTCAGTGAGCGGCCGACTCACAGAAAATACGGTTCCAGTTGGCGGTGGTGATATGGTTGTTCGCCAAATTAATCTAAGTTTGCAGCTGACTCAAATTTCAGTTCGGTACAAAATTGCGGCTCACTCAGTTGCCGGCTAACGGTTTGTCTACTCAGGACGCAGCCTTAGTGCGTATACGTACAGTGATTTTACTGACACATGAGAGTTTACTTACTACTTGAGAACTCAATGTCTCAGGATGACGGACGCAATACAGTGCAGCGTTACTATTGTATTTTAGAAGTATAAAAAAATATACTAAAAAGCTATTATTCTATAGGTCGATAAACTGGTTAAGATCCAGGAGATTGCGGATTCCATTCCCTTTGTCTGCAGATAAGTGTATTCTAAGTACGATAACAATGATAGAATAAAAGTATTTTTCTAGCAGACATCAGTTTGGCAGGTAGTTCTATGTGTCGTAGAGTTTTAATTTTTATTGATATAACACAACTTAAAACTTGCTGCTGAAAATATACATACACATCTAAAACAAGAATGTTGTTACTTGTCTTTCTAACTTAATGTTTTAGTGCCTTAAATAAGATAAAATAATATTAACTTAAAACTCCCTTA
Organism: Pasiphila rectangulata; assembly: GCA_963082625.1. Lineage (NCBI taxonomy): Eukaryota > Metazoa > Arthropoda > Insecta > Lepidoptera > Geometridae > Pasiphila > Pasiphila rectangulata. Next base: position 20,010,377 of record OY720248.1, read on the forward strand.
CTAATACCTAAATGTCGTGGGGTGCCGGTAGTAGAATGTTACCCCTCCTCCGAGAGATTCCTCTGGAAGATAGGCTGCAGCGTCTTTCCGTTAACATCCCGTACTGCGCTCGCTAAACCACCTGCGAAGCATGGTGAGTATGGCAACAACTCGACATGATCTGTAGATCCATGTGGGAGGCCTATGTTCAGTAATAGACGTCTAACGGCTGTAATGATAATGATGAAAACCTAACTTTAAAACTACATTTGAGGCTGTTTTCTTTCGATTTTTCTTACTTTTCTTGGTTTACCATCATCACCTCAACCGTAGAACGTCAACTGCTGGACAAAGGCCTCCCTCATGGCCGAGTAATGATCATGAGTGGTTATTGCCATATTCACCACGCTTGACAGGCGGTATGGCGAGTGCAGTACGGGATATTAATACATAGAAAGACGCTGCTGCCCATCTTCCAGAGGTATCCCTTAGCAGATTCTTACTGCATCCACGGGTAAGAGAGAAGGGGCAACATTCTTCTGCCGGCACTCCACGGCAAGCTTTCTAGGTTCACACAGTTCTAAATTATCCCTTGTCCTCGCATTCAATAGTCTGTGGTTTGCGTACAAGAACACTTTGTTACCGTTATTTGTTGTTTTCATATACTTTTGATTAGACATGAAAGCGCCCTGGCCGAGTGGTTTGCGCCCCTGACTTTCAATCCAAATGTCGTGGATTTTTCTTTCTTGATAAATGTATGTGCATATTTAACACGTGCTTTGACGGTCAAGAAACATCGTGAGGAAACCCGTGGTTTAGTTAGCTTCAGACGTATTGACCTGCTCTTTCCTCTGACTAAGCTGATAGGATAGTATAGATGTTGGGCATGCCTAATCTATCTAACAATGTCCCAGGCATTGCAGCGTCCCTTTGGTAACTTCCTGGCGGAGATGGACGCACGAGTGTACGTTCGTTTCCAGCAGGAGGGCGATGGTGGGGCTGCGCCAGCTGAAGTGCGCCATGAGGAGCGTCGACGTGCCCTTGGGAAGTGGCGCGAGCGGCTCGAGGAGCCGAAGAGCTCGCGCCAACGCGCCGTCAGCGCTGTTCTGCCTAGCTTCGAAGCCTGCCTTGAAGCGAGGGAGGTAACGTCACCTATCGACTTACTCAAGTACTCACCGGACATGGTTGCTTCGGTGAGTACCTGAGTAGGATCGAACGCGAACCGACACCGCAATGCCACCACTGTGGGTGGGCCCAGGATTCCGCCCAAATCACGCTCGAGGATTGCTCGGCGTGGTGCATGGAAAGGCAGAAGCACTCAGAATCGGGCAGGATCTCTTTGTGCCCAGCGTAGTAGCGGCTATGCTGGTAGATGAGACGGCGTGGAAGGCGGTGGCCGCTTTCTGTGAGACTGTAATGGTTCGGAAAGAGGCCGCGGATCGAGATCGCTAGAGGGCTGATCCTGCTCGTAGAAGGCGGCGGCGGGGTGCAGGCAACGGCCGCCCCGTGAGGCTATGGCGTCATGGGGTTGCGACATCCCCTATAGGAGATCATCTGGGTTCGTAGGGTAGTGAGGGCTTGTATTATCCCAGATGGACCCTGGGAGGGCGATGGTGCATGATGGCTATGCACCATCGTAAGTTTCGCGAGACTTAGGGGGCGTTAGTTGTGGACGCCCCCGGGACGTGCTCAAAGGTCTTAAAGGTAACTATAGTAATTAGAGGCTAATTATAGGTTTCCACAGATAATAAACAAAAGTTATATAGGTTCAACAGTCCTTTGAATTTTAACTAAAACACTAATTTAAAAACTATCACTAATTATCAAAACAAGAATTACTTAACAAGCGTCTTAGACGTTTTGGAGAGGTGTTATATAAATCTATATCTAACGACACATTATTCGCTAACACATCATTAAATAGTTTGCTTGCTCTTATAATAAATGAATTATGTCTGTAGTTTGTTCTCACTAGTGGTTCGTATAAAAGATTAGGCTTACGAAGCGAAGATATGTTAGTACGTATACCAACTAGTTCAAGGAGTTCCGGACAATCCACCGTTCCACTTGCTATGTTCATCAGGTAGCACAGGTCAGCAATATCTCTTCGCTCTTTAAGCGGTAAAAAGTGAAATTTTTTACATCGGTCAATGTAATTTGAAATATATATTTTCGCCCTAAACTGTACATAGCGCAAAAAACGTCTCTGAATACCTTCTATACGAGAGATATATGTGTCGTAACGCGGGTTCCAAACTTGCGAAGCATATTCTAAGTGGCTACGAACATATGAACAGTACAGTATTTTAAAGGTTTTAATACTATTAACGAGACAACCTCACATAACCATGCTGTGCTCTTACGCAGCATGCGTATCTGACCTAGCAGATTTCCACCCCGTCACCTAAAAAAAAAGCGTCGTAAACGGACCGTGCAACCTTTATAACCTCAGCCCACTCAAAAAGTATGTCTATTTAATATTTACGTTAAGATACGTATTTAATTCCAGCTGCATTTTCAAGAACTACTTCTTAAGTCGGTAATAGATCTCGTGCACTGAAGTGTTCACGTTAGTTTTTAGAGTTCCGTCGCGGAACTAGCAATCATCGGGCCAATCAACTAGTGCAAACAAAAACTAAGCGCTCGGCAGCTTTCTAAAAACTTACTGATGAGTAGTTTAATGTAATACTTGATTTTACTATAAATAGGTATCAAATGATTAATTAGCATTAGAAAACTTCGTAAGGAAACCCGTGGCTTAGTCAAATTCAGGCGTCATTCAGATTGACCTTTCAAAATCTCTGAATATACTTAATATATGTACATTGACTTCATTCATTCATCAATTCACTTAAGAGAAGCCAATACATTTATAAACAAAATGAAAATATTTTTAATAAATAATTTTTAAAAAGTAAATTTCGTGTGTGCCACAGAAGTAAATTGGTATCGACTTAACATTATACCCACTGTGGTGCTAGCAGCGGCAGCAGGTGTCTTTACAAAATTAATTCTTCTTAGATTGAAAGAAAAAAACCCTGTAGGACACCAGCTCTTAAGAGCTCTGGTAACTTGGGCTCGGAATATAAAGTTAAACCATTTTGGACTAATAAATTATCTTCTAAGCACTTTATAACCAACCAATCTAACCAACCTATATAAAGCCTATATAATTTACAAGTCCTTCAGAACATCTACCTCAATAGTACCGCTTAATTCAAATTACAAACCTCCAGACCATCTTTTCCTATACAAATAGGTGTAAAGCAGGGAGATCCATTGTCTCCAAAACTCTTTACCGCCGCCTTAGAAGAGGATTTCAAGTAGTTACATAATAGCTGGAAAGACAAGGGAATTGTCGACGATGAAAAAATAGTTCCCATAATAACATGCTTTATTTTGTTTAAGCCTAACGTGCCCAGCACTGATTTTGTCATTATATTTTTTATGGCTACATATTTGTACCAGAGGCTTCTTTTGAATTAAAAGTTGATATCACGATCATAGACGTAGAATATATTTTCCTGTATCTTATAGCGTCTTATTTCCTAAATATTTGGGTGATGGTAATTTCGAAATTCAACGGTAACAAAAATTACCTTACTTCTACATATTTTCGCGTTTATAGTAATAAAGATGACCTCCGACAGTCCTTCCGTGTTTACTGTTTACTGAGTTTACTGTACCCAAAGATCGTTACCCGACGATGGCAATAAATTTAAAATAACGTTATTAAACAACGTAACGACAGGCTTTCACGGAAGCAGAGCAACCTTCATTTAGTGTCTACCATGAGTTGTCACTGTTAGATCGCCTGCCGTTACTACAGTAGTAATAAATAGTACGTAACTATGACATCTTTCAGATTTGTAACTCAACTCACGATATGAGGTACTAAAATATGCAGTAAACTGTCCAGTTTACTGTATATTTTAGTACCAAACTATCCGCTAGAGGCTCTGTAGAGGTACAAGTTTTCATACATTTTTTTCACTACAGTCGCTAGCGAGTATAGATTGTGAAAACTCACGGTAGACATACTGTTCCGTCAACAATTATGTATTTTTGCCGCCTTGAACTTTGTCATCACGCAAATTGCTTTCAACAGAACATTATCACAATACCGCCATAAATCGGATTACTGCCGTCCAAAATAATAATTGTATTACCCGCATTAACATAGCTAATTTCAAGTTGAGTTTCGCGAAGGCTGTTTAAAAACATCAATGATTTTTGTGATTAAATTATTGTTTCAAAGAATTCATTTTCAAAAATTCAAGGAAGAATAATCAATTGGTTCTCGGCCGGTATCGACCCACAGTTAACTTCGATCACCGCCCTACTCGCCATAAAGCTAATTTTCACCTGCAAGATCTGGATAGCTGGTTCTCCTGAACTCGCTCTTTTTTGCCGCGGACAATCAAGCTGTGGAATAAAAATGAATAATATCTGCAGTATTCCCTCGGAGCTACGATATGTGGTTCTTTGAAGAGCGGGTATTCTCCCTCCTCAAAAGCCGGCAGCGCATAAGTTTCGCCTCTGGTGATTAAGACCTTCGTGCATTAACGGTAAAGGAAAAACATCGTGAGGAGCCCGCGGCTCGGTCAGCATTAAACGGATCACTCTCACTAGATCAAGTCAACAGATACAGCCTGGATCTAGTGAGAGATTTCATTTTAGAAAACTCTCACTAGATCCAGTATTCAAAGTTTTTCTAATACTGGATGGATCTAGTGAGAGTTTTTTATTTGTTTGTGCTCTCAGTAGATCCAGTTTCGAAATTTACAAAAAAAAATTAAGTGATTCCATATCGATATTTTGACAGATGTCAAAATTGACAGAATTGTTCATACATGACAGATGTCAAAAGAGACAGAATTAAAAAAATTACAGATGACAGCTGTCAAAATTCAAATGGCCATAACTCGACAACTACTCAGCCCAGACATTCCGTTTGGGGCTAAAATGAAAGGCATTGATGATACATCAATACGACGTATTGACATACGACGTATTGATTAGTTTCTGTAATCTGTGGTATTGACCTGTTTCTTCCTCATACTGTCTTATAGTTGGCTAAGCTGAGAGAATGGTATTAGGTCCTTGACAATATTTAACAATATCCCAGGCACTGCAGCGTCCCGTACAGAATTGTTAGTTACTGACGCTGTATTGATCATCTAAAGTAGTACAGTAGTAGTAATCTTTACTACTTTAGATGATTTAAACACCTACCATAAGCAAACATTTAAATCTAAACATTTAAATGTATGCAAAAGACGCTTTAAGGATTGTAGATCCCTAGTAGAGGAGATTATTGAAATTAACAGAACGAACCATCCTGAAACACTAGTTCTAGTCTGTCTTTGTCTTTGTATGAAACGTTTTTTATTTCGCGATAGCATACTAGGTGCTCGAGTTAGTGTGTTAATATCCTACTCATCGACTGCTGCTGACAGCAAATTACTCAATACCAAACGAGGATTACTCAATACCGCCGTAGGAAGCCGGCAGTTGAATGTTACCCCTCCTCTCATGCAGTGGATGCAATAAGAGCCTGCTAAGGGATACAATGGGCATATAATAATGAATATAATGGGCAGCAGCGTCCTTCTGTGTATCAACATCCCGTTCTCGCCAACCCGCTTGCCAAGCGTGGTGAGTATGACAACTACGCCTCATGGAGATCCATCAATGAGGGAGGCATGTTTTCAGTAGTGGACGTTTTACGGCTGAAATGACCAAACGAGGACTTATATAATAAAATAATAAGTACACACGGTAGAAATCCTCCATCCGAGGCAAAAATCAACCATGTTCGTAAAACGCTTAGCTCCCTACTGTTATTTTCGATTTTACGGTCGAGTTAAGGCTCGGAACTGCATAGAAATCTGCCTATGTACACTATAACCGTGAAACATGGTCGTCGGTAAAAAGTGGGTTCATTGTGAACTAGGCTATAAACGTTCCACGTGGCTTATTTGTAACCCCAATCCGCTTATGTGGGAATCGGATCCGATTGCTTTTAAATTTTTAAATCATTTTTTCATTTTGTGCACTAAAGTGCTCTTCAGCTTTAACACAGATAAATAATTAAGCTGGACATTACGCACAACACCACTTAGTCCCAAACTAAGCAAAGCTTGTACTATGGAAACCAGACGATTGATAGAATACTGAAATAAATTTTGTTTTGTAAATAACAAACATTTGTTCCGTAGCGAGAATAAAACCGTGGGGTGCTGGCAGTGGTATGTTGCCCCTCCTCTCATACCCGTGGATACAGTAAGAGCCTGCTAAGGGGTACCTCCGGAAGATGGGCAGCAGCGTCTTTCCCTGTATCAACATCCCGTACTGCGCTGTATCAACATCGCGTGGTGAGTATGGCGATTACCCCTCATAGAGACCCATGAGGAAGGCCTACGTACAATAGTGGAAGTTTTGCGACTGAAATGTGTGTGTGTGTGTGTGTGTGTGTGTGTGTGTGAGAGAGAATCAAACCAGCTAGCTTCTGCGTATCAATCAGCTATTATGCCACTGAGCCACTTAAAGGTGCTCAATTTCAAGTTGTTTTTCGAATTGGGACACTACATTATACGACATGCCACATTAAATTTACTTGAATTGAGGTATTTTACATAAACAGATGATTTGGCAATGTTGTACGGGACGCAGCGGTGCCTAGAATAAATTAATTGAAGGAATAGGCTTGCCCAGCACCTATACCATCCTCCCAGCTTATCCGGCTATCAGTCAGAGGAAAGAGCAGGTCAATACGTCTGAAACAGGTTATGCCGCGGGTTTCCTCACCTTTTTACCTTAAGTATTAATCATTTATTCATGATATATAACTTTTAAAAAATATTTATCTACAATTCGCATTTGAGTAAGTGACTTTGCATTTAAAAAAATGCCGAAACCTCTTTCAAATGGGTCTCTCTCTCATAAGACCTAAATTGAAAATAATGAACGGTTTTTATATAATCAACTATAATAAATTTTTAATTCTGGACAATTCACACAGACTATCTAGACCCAAGATAAGCAAAGCTAGTGTTATGTGTACTAGATGACTTATATACCTAATACATTATACTACATATATTTTTTTTTATATATAGAAAAACATCCAGAACACTCAATCTACAGATCGTACAGACGTTTCTTCCGAGGAATCGAATCCGCAATCCCGCAAGGCGGACTTTCACCCGCTGCGCCAAAGAGGTCATCAACTTTTGATAAAAAGCGAGCTAGCGCACGACAACACCAGTAAAACAAAGCGCTATAACTAGTAAATAACGCTTCCGTAGCTTCCGCCTATAAATCACAAATGTAGGTAATAAACGCGAACACAGCGTTAATGTTTCCAAATTCTAATCAGAGAACTAAGTAGGCTTTCAAAGGTATAAATAACAATCTTATTATGATGTAAAATCGCGCGGCAATCTCAGAGATGTGCCGATAAGTGCTGCCCATTATACGTAATGGCCAAAATTAAGTTACACTTTAGTGAGGGCAGAAAATAAGGTAGTAACCTTTGAATGGTGTTTTATCGAGCTGATGTGAGTTGATGATTTTAGTGAGGTTTATTTCTGGTTGATAAGGTTTTTTTTGTTTATAAGCCTGCGAACAGAATTAGGAATTACTTAGTTACCGAAGCGCAGATGGCGGGATGAACTCGATCAGTACATCGTTGACTGGAGGGAAGCAACTCAGGATCGGGATATATGGAGGGAATTGGGGGAGGCCTTTGCCCAGCAGTGGGACCCAAATGGCTCATAATAACAATAATAAGGCTGCGTCCCCAGTAGCCAAACTGTTAGCGGCCGACTGAGTTAGCGCCGTATCTGTTTAGTACGCCCTTCCATATATTTGTAATGAAGTGTCCACATTTCGCTAGTTTTGCGCTCACTCTACGCAGTTTGCAGCGTTACGTGTGCCGACTGTCTCACTGAGCGGCCGACTCACAACAAAACCGGTTACAGTCGGCGGCGCTGATATAGTTGTTCGCCGGCGGGAGTGAGTTCAAATTTGCGGCTCACTTAGTCGACGCTAGTTTGCCTACTGGTGACGCAGCCTTAATCTCATTGAGATTTTTAGTTATGGAAATCAAGTTTTTTTCCATATAGAGTAGAAAGTATTTAATAGATTCTGACAGAATATTTGCTTAGGCGTATATGAGTGCTGAATCCGACCTCAATTAGACGATATTACTATAATTCGTTATGTCTTTTGTTTTTTCTGATAGCAGGCCGATTCATCTTTAATTTTGTTATATTTAATATTGTGTTACAACAAACGTTTCATTAAAATTAAACTTCAAGCTCCTTCATTTATGATAAACAAAGGTTAATATCTACGTTATAACGTTAAATTAAAACTTGAACTTGGCTCGTCCTCTTTAAAATAAACACGAGAAAGATATCAACGAGAAAACATTAAATTTTTCTCATATTTTAGCTACATCTTTCACATTTTTTTAATTAAAAACCTATTAGTAGTTGTTCGACTGAACATCAATATCTATTTTTAACCCTCGATAAAAAAGAGGGGTGTCATTTATAAGTTTGACCGCTATGTGTGTGTGTCTGTCTGTGGCACCGTAGCTCTTAATCGAGTTGACCGATTTGCATTCAGTTAATTTTATTTAAAAGCGGGTTTTCCGGCGGTGTTTCGTAGGCTTTATCAAGATATGGGGGGTGAAAGAGCGGGTGAATAATCGAATGATTCCAAATATACCTGAATTCGGTACCAAATAAAAGGAAATGATGTGTAGAATGCAAATCTGATTGTAATATAGAAATCGACGATGGCTCCATGAAATATAGGGTTGAAAGTAGGGGCGAACATTCGAATGTTTTCAAATATACCCAAGTGAGATATCAAATAAGAGGACATAATGTTTAGATTGCAAAACAGAGGGTACAAATTGCATTATAAAAAAAACTAGGTAACCTGAGAGACTAGCTAAAGTGTAAATGATTTGATTACTTAGATAGATAGACAGAAAACTCTTTATTGCACACCACATTAAAAGAACATAAACAATTTAGAATTAAGGTAAAAACCAACACAGGAGTACCAAGGGCGGCCTTATCGCTATGTGCGATCTCTTCCAAGCAACCTTGGAATGGACAGGAAAATGAAGGAGGCTATATCGTGGCGTACTTAATATTTTAAATTTATAATTTGTATATATAAACATCTATAGCAATATATTATTGAAATTATATACACTAGAATTTAATAAGCTATAGGTAAGGTAAAAATTATTACGAGTTTTTCGTTAGAACATCAATAAAACAATTTCTATCAAAACATCAATAAAAAAACGTCAATAAAAGTTTGTATTTGCGGAGGATAGGCAGCACCGTCTTTCCGTGAATCAACCTGCCGAACTGCGCTCGCCAACCCGTCTGCCAAGCGTGGTGAGTATGGCAACTACCCCACAAGGAGATCCATGTATGAGGATCCATGTGTTCAATATGCTGTATTTTGTAGGTATGTAGTTAATAAACCATGTTTTGTGATCTTCTTGTTAGGCGTTCTAAAAGTGAAGTAAGGCCTTCGCATCTATTATAGATGATTTATACTGCGTCAGCAGCTGGTAATCATGCTGTACGGGACGCTGCAATGCCTGGGATATTGTTAGATGGATGAGGCTTGCCCAGCACCTATACCATCCTCTCAGCTTAGTCAGCTATTATTCAGAGGAAAGAACAGTTACGAACGTTCTAATAAATAAATAAATAAGGGACATTTTACTGCTGAAATGATGACGATTATGTATCTGTATCCAAAAAATAAGTAACAAACAGTACATTCGATCGTCAACAAGAGCTACCACCGTTATTACTTCACTACACTATCTTCAACTAGCTCGCAAATATCTCTAGAAACTTCCCGAGGCGTGTAGAGGATAAAACCGACGCGTTATCTCATATGTATAAAGGTGAAGTGGAGCGATGTATCACAATATCTCCGATGTAAAGAGATTGGAAATATGACGGTGTATTCTCTGCCCCTATTTACTGGGGAAAGAAAGTCTGTGAACCTACTGTAACCAGGTTCAACAAGTTGAAACTCAAACTCAAAAAATACTTTATTCAGTGCGGCCGCATGGAACTTATTGACGCGTCACAAATCACAAAATAAAACAACACAAATTAATAAAATAAGACAAGCGAGTTAGGAACAAAAGCAAACATTCCGCCTCAAGTGAATCCAGTAGCAGTATTGTAATTTATAGTTTTATTTACTACGTATTAATTTTAGCTGATTTACTTGAACTTATTTGAGTAAAATTGTCATCAAATTATATACACATATTTTTAAACTATTACATTATCAAATTAGTAGTTTTAGTTACGTTACCGAAACTTTATTTAAACTTTGAGTACTTTTCTTTAGTTTTAAACCTGTTTTGCCATACTCGCCACGCTTGGCAGGCGGGTTGGCGAGCGCAGTACGGGATGTTGGTACACGGAAAGACGCTGCTGCCCATCTTCCGGAGGTATCCCTTAGCAGGCTTTTACTGCATCCATGGGTATGAGAGAAGGGGTAACATTCTACTGCCGGCACCCCATGAGGGAGGCCTGTTCAGTAGTGGACTATTTACGGCTGGAATGATGAAAGGAAAAGTTGCATGGAGAGTTGGAGGGAGGCCTTTGCCCAGCAGCGGGACAATTATGGATAATTGTAATTGAAGTGAACAGATTCAATTATGTGCTTTATTCTATTCATGTGTGTTGTATTATTTTGTAATTTGTGACGCGTCAATAAGGTCCATGCGGCCGCACTGAATAAAGTATTTTTTGATTCTTGATTCTTGAATTGTAAGAGATAAGTAACGAGACTTAGATTAACTTGAAATCCTCGAAAACCATTCGTAGATACAGAAAAAGCGAATTGTATGTATTATCTTATCTTGCTTTCTTCTTTCTTCCTATTTGACGAACAAAATTATTTTATTTCATGATCTGTGATTTTTCTCTCACTTTTTTGTTGAATTGTAAGTCTAGGTTTATTTAATAGTGTTTCCTAATACATTTTGGGTACTTCTTAGTATATATTTTCTAGGCTTTTTCAAGCCATATCAACCTGAATTGAAATGACAAGGACAACATTCGATTACAAAGATCTGCAATTTTTAATCAAAATCATCATCATCATTATCAGCCGTAGGACGGCCGGTGGTGGCCAAAGGCCTCTCTCATTGATCTTCAAGTACTGCGGTTGATAGCGGGCTGCTTCCACCGCCAACCTGCGGTTTTTACCAAGTCGTCTGCCCATCTTGTGGGTAGACGTCCTACGCTGCGCTTGTCAGTCCGTGGCTTCCATTCGAGAACTTTGCGGCGCCATCGGCCATCCATTCTGCGCGCTACATGGCCTACCCATTGCCACTACAACGTGCTAATCCGTCTGGCTATGTCGGCTACCCGAGCTCTTCTACGTATCTCCTCTTTTCTGATTCGATTCCGCAGAGAAGCCCGTAGAATTTTGTAATAACTTGAAATATTCAAATATTATTCAGTAGGATCATTGTGGCAAGCACAATGCAAGCCCTTCTGTAGTAATTGGGCACAGAAAATTGGTGGCCGTAATTTTTTGTACTGAAACGAGGGCAAGGGGCGCTATTGTGAGAAGTCGGACAAAATTTCTCTTATAGGGGATAGTATTAGGTTATTAGTTCAGTGGAAGCGCAGTGAAACGTGGCAGAAGCTCAGTCAACATTGAAACGACAAAAAACTAAATTAACTCTAAGAAGTCTTAAGAAAATGATTCCACTGCAAGTGGGACTGAGTTTAACTGTGATTTTAGATTTTACTATGATTTTAAACTATGAGTGACTTTAAACTTTTAGAGAGAACGACAACTATATTTCTTATCTAAGACCATACTTCAGCTAAATATGTGCATTTAGCTGAATTTATTTGTATTATTACACGTAATTGCCGTGAAGTGCCGGCAGAATAAAGTTGCCTCTCCGTTCTTTTACATGCATGCAGTAGAAATCTGCTAAGGGATACCTCCGGAAGATGGGCAGCAGCGTCTTTCCGTGTATCAACATCCAACGCTGCGCTCGCCAATCCGCCTGCCAAGCGTGGCGAGTAGGGCAACAACTTCCTCATGATCTTGGAGATTCATGAAGGCCTGTGTCATACCAGTGGACGTGGACAGCATTCCTAAGGCTGAGATGATAATATGTTATCGGGATGCCGGCTGTAGAATGTTGCTCCTCCTTTCTTTTCCATGGTTGAGTTAGAATCTAAGGGATACTTCGGAAAAGCAGTGTCTGTCCGCGTATCAACAGCGCGTACTGCGCTCGTCAACCCTTTGAAGCGTGTTGATGGCAACAATCCCCTCATCGTACTTGGAGGCCTATGCCCAGCAGTGGACGTTATACGGCTGGACTGATGATGATAAGTGACACAGCCGCCGTCTCAAGGGCAAGGACAATTTTCAGGTTCACTAAATTGGCTCGGGGGGCAAATGAAGCCCGCGCTAATTCCCGCTCCGATGATCCGTGAAATTGACTCTCATGAATGCTTTGTCACGATTTATTTGCACATCTGCAGTCATTTTTCCCGCCCCATACTGGAATGCGTCATCATCATCATTTCAGCCGTAAAACGTCCACTACTGAATACAGGCCACACTCATGGATCTCCATGGTTGTTGCCATACTCACCACGCTTGGCAGGCGGGTTGGCGAGCGCAGAACAGGATGTTGACACACGGAAAGCCGCTACTAGCCATCTTGTGAAGGTATCCCTTAGTAGGTTCTTTCTGCATCCACGGGCATGAGAGCAGGGGCATCATTCTACTGCCGGCAACCCACGGCAACTAACTACAACTACCAAACTACTCGATATAACTTTTAAATTCGTTTTCAATTGTCTCTCTGTAATCGTGTATTAAAGTAATCCCAGTTGCAGCATATCAAACGAAGCATATGCATGGCGCTTAATCCCGTAGAAACCGAATGATAAATTGAGGTCTACAATTAGCTCCCAGCGAAAACGACCAATTAGCCACGGATTTAAACATTAATTTCGTCCTTATCGGCATGGTAATAAGGCTGGGGTAATTTTGTTATTGGTGCTGGAAGATGGGCAGTAGCGTCTACACATATATCAACATCCCGTGCTGCGCTCGCCAACCCGCCTGCCAAGCGTGGTGAGTATGGCAATCACCCCTCAGGGTTGATGTGTTCAATAGTAGACGGCTGTAATTATGATGATGATGAACGAGTAGTTTACAGTAAAGTTGTATGTATATTTTATTTGTTGATACGACTAACTGACGAGACAAGCTCAAGGTACAACTGATGTTAAGCGGAATTTTCTACCTATTACGACTGCAATACCGTGGTGATCACGTTCACTAAGCACGTGACCAACGGTGTACTGCATTGCGCCCGTCACCTTGAGATATATAGTGGTAAGGTATCATGAGCCTATAATGTCCCCGCCCGTCTTACCCTTCAAACCGGAACACAGCAATGCAGATTACTGCTTGGCGGAGAAAATATGTATGGTGGTATTACTTTCCCGGATGAACTCTTTACAAAAAAGATTTACTATCTCATAGACCGTCGTAGGATGCTTAGAATGTTGCCTATCCTCTCCTGCCCTGCCCTGTGGATACATTAATAACCAAGTGATACCTCCAGAAGATGGGCAGCAGCGTCTTTCCGTATAATAACATCCCGTACTGCGCTCGCCAACCTGCCTGCCAAGCGTGCTGAGTATGGCAATGACGACTTATGATCAGTGCTTGTAGATGCATTTGTCCAGCAGTGGACGTCCTGCTAAGACGATGGACGATATTTTATATTGGCTTCTTGATTCATCGACCCTCTAATTAAAATATATTTTTTTTGTAAATATTTTTTTGATTTGATGTAATTATTTAATTTTCTAAATATTTAAAATAATGTATATGTGTATATAAGTACATTTGTTATCAGTTACCTTCAATGTGGTAGAGCAGAAATGTCTAATACAAGTATTATTTACGATACTTAATAGGTGTATGCAACCCTGTAGTTAATTGTACTCTGTTGTTAATAAAAAATATTATTAGCATTGTCTACAATATAGGTATTTTAAGCTTTCTGTTCTTCTCGCTCACCCAGCATGGCACGTTTATATTTTAACCGACTTCTAAGAAAGGAGGAGGTTCTCAAATGGTCTGTCCGTTTGTTTTTTAATCTTTGTAATCTTAGAACTCCATCGCTTATGAACCGATTTGGAAAATTAGTGTTGAGAAGAAGAGATAAACTTATGTCATGCTCTTTTTTCAAAACTGTGTTCTGATTAAGAATCCCGTGAGGAGTGTATTTTTTTGGATAAAACAAAAAATAAGCTAAACCAAACTAAACTAAGTCAAAGTCAACCAAACAAGTAAGTCACCTGTCAGTTCGAACAAACCCTAATTTTCAGCGCACTGACTCCATACAAAGCTTAAAACTCGTAAAGTTTTCATTTCTCACAGAATAAATAACATTATGTACCTTAGGCTACCGGTTTTAAAGTCACGGTTCGTATGTAATAATTATATTGTCGAAATATACGGTGACGTAACAAATGTTGTCTCGCTGAAGGCCGTTTCAATCTTGGAGGACGTTCAGGCTTTCTTCAGATAATGAGGCTGTCTCAAATGCCCTGTAATTAGACATTGTTGATGTTGCCAGCTTTTTCTTCGTTTTGTAGCAGCGCCCGAGATTTAATTAAACTTGGAAGCCATCGTATTAGTAGGATTTTTTAACATTTGGAACTAAGTGCAATAATGATCTTTATTTAAATGAATAAAAATTACAATCATTGTAAAATATGAATATTATCTATGAGGTCTTAACGTAGCAGGAAGTAAATGTAAGCTAAAAAGATCTCACAGTATATATGATTTGTAAGCAAATTTATATATACCTACTGTACTGTACTTTTGTACAGACAGCACTGTTTTAAGTTAAGACTTAAGACAGTGCTCCATGAGATTTCATATTATAATTTTGATGTCATAATCTCATTGTGTGCCATAGAACTTTAAAGTCGTATCATGATTTACCTTGCTCAAGATATACCAGTAAACAATTCTTTGCTAACCATAACATTGTATTCAAAGTTTGCAATTGTTGAAACTGCATACTTTTAAGGAATATATATTCTGAGCTGTAACCCATGAAGATACGATTCAGATTGCGATGGCACAATTGCGAACAATTCCAAAGATCTGATCACGGTGATTTATTGCTCGTGAAATAAGGGAGACTGGGGAAAACGGTGTGCGGACTTTAAAATTTATTGGTGACTAAATTGTTACCACAAAGAATAGGCATATCATAAGAATATATGTTAAGTAGAGTTGCTTGTCCAGTGCAGACTACGCCTTTTTTCCCGTCAAGCTGCAATGTTTTTGTGGATGAAACGTTCATAAAATACATGTATTTTGTCACACACAAAAGTGTGAACATTAAGTTTAATAGGATGCCCACAAAGCACGAAGTTCTAGATTAAGGTGGGACCTTTCCTTGTTTGGTATAAATCTACTGAAATATTCACTTGTTAAAATATGGTATGAGCAGATTTCATGAGTACCTACCTACTCATTTATTTTATACATTTTCCGGACCAAAATGGTATAAAAGAACCCATATGGTGTGACTTTGTCTGTCTGTCTGTCACAGATGGATATCTTGAGAAATACTGATGTTATCGAACTGAAATTTGAAATGGTTTAAGATAACACTAATATAGCATAAATAAAAATACATAAAAATATTCTCATTATGTTTATGCAATATTTACGGGATATTTACCATGATTTGATTATTTTTGAGTTTCTCGATATTTCAACGCAGTTTCAAAAATATAACGAACTCGTTTGGATATTTTTTTAAATAATTATAAGTGTAAAAAATCTACATAAAATTCGCTATCAGACAAGAAATGTCTTTCCAACAAATAACACCTTATTGTGTTTATATCATATTGTATGATGGCACGGAACCCCCGGTACGCGTGTCCGACTTTGTTTTATTTTATTTACCCTGATTGAAGCAGTAGCAAGAATACGTCAGATTCTGTTTAGTTAACATCAGTTTCCATGAGCAAAGTGGTAAATGTTTATTTTTGTTAATGCTAGACCAGCGACGCCCAGCCTCCTCTTAAATGAAGTGTTCTTAAGAGTAAACAACGAGAAAAGTTTTACAACCTGAGTACGGCGTTCCACAAGTTTCGAGTAAAACTTACAAAATTTAAGCTCACAGAGACATCCTTTGACAAATTTCATGTTGTTTATTTACAGTTTCGCTGTTATTACTGACATACAACAAATCTTTTACATATTAATAGCCAGTTGAACTTGAAGCTTACAAGTCAATTTGTTAGTTTTAAGCAAGCATTTCCAATTATTATCAGGGATAAGTTTAAAGTTGAGTTGCAAGTTTGTTCCGAGTCAATCAAACTTTAACTTGTATCTAGCACACTTGAATCAACTTTTTCCCGACCGCGTAACCCCGATCCCAATTTGTGTAAAAACACTCAGATGTGATTGGATAACTTAGACTAAAAGTAATTTTTAGGGGCAAGAGTCAGTCGGGATTACAAAATCGAATCAGGTTTAATTGGTAAAGTTGGCTTCTCAAGTTTCCCAAAATTTGCGTGAATTTCGAGTAATAAATTAAGGACCAGCTCAAACATCCAGCTGGCTACACAATATCTTGAAACAGTAAAAAAATTAAAGTAATTATTGGGTGCTTTGAAGTTGGTAATACCGATGAAAATCGGTAAATTATTCCCCATTCGGCTGCTAGACTGTTATCTGGGAGACGTATAATTAGAAATTGATGGTAAATGTTGTACGTTTCACCGCAACTCGAGCCTTGGGGAAATTTTCGAGATACTGCTAAATTAGGCAGGCTTTCGAGCCTGAACTAGCTTTGGTAAGTTCTAAATTATTGGTTTGTTCGATTTTCGTAACAAGCAGCTGAGGTTCAGTACATTTTGATTTAATATTATAGTACCTGAGGAGCTTTTAGTCCATGGGAGACATAATGAAAGGAGAACTCCCTCTATCTCTAAAACGAAAATTAATGGACGTTTGCATCCTCCCCCTTCTAACATGTGGTGCGTAGACTTGGTCTCTGACCAACATTCAAAGTTTGTCAGCGAGCGATGGAGCGCAGCATCTAGGGTGTCAAGCGCACGGACAGGATCCGAAACACCGAATTGCGCTCCAGGACTGGGATCGCGGAAATAGCTCTGATAGCTGCTAAGCTGGGCTGGCCACATCTGCCGCATGAAAAGTAAGATGTGGGCTAAGGTAGTCACGGAGTGGCGGCCTGACCCGGCGAGAAGGCGCCGCGGCAAACCAAAGCGCAGATGGCGGGACGAACTCGATCAGCACATGGTTGACTGGTGGGAAGTGGCTCAGGATCGGGATGTATGGAGGGATTTAGGGGGGTTTTTGCCCAGCAGTGGGACCCAAATGACTCAGAATAATTATAATCATTATAGTTCCAAGATAATGTTCCAAGGTAATGATTGACGAGCTCTGTGGCGCAGCGGGCGAAGGTCCGCCTGCGACGCAAGGGGTTGCGGGATCGATTCCCGCCTCGGGACAAATGTCTGTATGATCTGCAGATATTTGTTCAGGGTGTTCTGGGTGATTTTCTATATATAATAAAAAAAATATGTATCTATGTAGTATAATGTATTAAGTATAACAGTCATCTAGTACCCATAACACAAGCTCTGCTTAGCTTGGGGTTAGATGATGCTGTGCGATTTGTCCAGCATTATTTATTATTTATTTATTTTATTTATAATAATACCTTTTGTTACGTACATATGTCGCGTTAATAAAGTTCATGCGGCCGCACTAAATAAGGTACTTTTTGAATTTGATTTTTGAAATTTTAGTTTGCTGTTTGCAAATTAAGCTAACACGCTTATTTTTCAATTCATTTTCAATCAATGCCGTGGGGTGCCGGCAGTAGAATTTTGCCCTTCCTTTCTTGCCCGTGGATGCAGTAAGAATCTGCCAAGGGATACCTCCGGAAGATGGGCAGCTGCGTCTTTCCGTGCATCAACATCCTGTACTGCGCTCGCCAACCCGCCTGCCAAGCGTGGTGTGTATGGCAACTACCCCTCATGGATCTCCATGAGGGGTAGTTGCCATGAGGCTTGATTCAGTAGTGGACGTTTTACGGCTGAAATGATGATAATGATTCAATCAATAAACCTTAAAGCATTTGTGCAAACTCTATTAAGTTTACTTTCAATAAAATTATACGTGCATAAAATTTAACTACTCGGTATTAAAAAATACTCAGAATTTGAAAGCTGCCTTAGAATCTATTAGAAAATACAGTTTTACAGAAAAAATAGGCACAATAACAAAGATTACTCCTCTGGCGAACAAGTAGAGCTGAGGGTAGATAATAGTTAGTCATAACCAGTTTCCGATCGAATTGGAGATAACCACCGCGTGTCGCGGCCGGATATAATGTCTGCTGATAGTGCGCCGACGGCAAAATGTGTTTCAACCTACGAATAGCTAGTTCACTACTTAGATTGATTCATACGTCGAGTACACTTGGAGTTATCACTGGATTCCATGAGGCAGAGAGTCTGAAGCCGTCTTCACGATTAAAATTGGGATACTTCTTAATTTCAATTGCTTCCCGAACCATTCTCTTGTAATAGTGCCTCTCGTTGGCTATAACTTTGGGATTGTGGAGTTCAATCCAGTGATTAGGTCCTGAGTCCACTACATGCTCAGCTATACCAGGTCTGCTATTCAGCCTTCGCTTTGCTGTGGTTACCTCCAACATGTCAGTCTTCCCGGGACCATGACGGGTGCAATCCTGTCGTTGTCGCTGTCGTGTACCAGGTTAGTTGATTTTCCACTTCCCATGTTCGGTTACACTTATATTTATACCGTGTTCTGATCGCAAAAGTAAGCACGTCTGTGACGTCACGAGAGCCTATAAATATTATTATGGGCATTATTATTATTGACATCTTGTAACTTATGTTACTTGATATAAATAATGGTGCACACTACACACAAGATCATCGTATAAAGATTATTATTATTATTGTTAAACGAGATAAGGGCGAAGTAATTTGACTGAACCAGCTGTTTCACCCAGACTACAATAAGATCCAGTGTTGCATAATGGCGCGGTCCCCGCAACACGCTATTTTAGTTTCTACTTAGACGAGATTTCTAAGAGTTTCTATGGCACACAGAGGAAGAATTAAAACGCTTTTATTATGACTTTTTGGGTAAAGTAGTTTCCGTAATGCATATCTGAGAGCATGGGACAACTTTTATGAATACTTATTTAAAACTTATATCAACTTTACAGCTTAGCTTACACTGAAAATATTTTTTTTATCAAAACTCTACTAGATGTTCTACAGTTATAAACGAAAGATATTCAGTTTACAGCAATTTTTGGTTGTACCATTAGCTTTCGTGAAAGCTCATGAAGTTTTTGGGGATGATGTTGATTAGTTCGTGGTAATACCAATCACTTTAAAAAAATGTTTTTTTTATGATTCCGCTTATTGAAAAAAAACAATAAGCTTTTCAATCAGAATTATCAAGTAATTGCAAAAATAAATAATAGAAGGTATTCAGTGTATTCGATGTGATAGAGTGTGATATTTTTATACTTACCTCCACAGTTTTTAATTGCTTCGTTTGGTTTGCCATGTTGCTTCTCAGCACAACTTTAAGCTTACTTTTTAAGGAAATAATATACATTTTCATTTTGTTAAAAACAAAACGTAGGAACTACACAGTTTAATGATAAAGAACATAACGAAACACAGTAGATTGTGATAGCTCTTGCTCTAAATTGACTAGTCTTGTCATCTCAGCCGTAGGACTTTTGTCCACATCCACTGCTGGACATGGGACTCATGGATCTATAAGATCATACCCGCAGTGCGAAATGTTGTAACACGGAAAGACGCTGCTACAATTTTTCCGGAGGTATCCCTTGGCAGAATCTTACTGCATTCACTAACAAGAGAGGAGAGGTATTATTCTACTGCCGGCACCCCAAGGCAAACATTGACTATTTAAAACAATTCCCACTCTCAAAGACTCCATTCAGCTTCCGATAAATTGAATAGATCTCCAATGCACAGTGATTTATTTAAGCCATTATTTCAGCACTGAAGTTAACAAGAAGCAAATAAGACGGGCTCCATCTTGAATGTACAATGCTTGTAACGACTGGCCTTATCGTATTTCCCGGAGGATGGGATGCTAGATAGTGACCGAATGTGATTCTACCCTTTCATGCATCTGCTATCGTAAAGTGATGTATCGATTTACTAGATAGTGGTAAGTGCGGGGAGATACCTCGGACTGTGTTTGTGCTTTGAATGTGTTGGATGTTTGCGCTCGAGATAACTATAAGTACGCACTTTTTTTTATAGGCAAACACTCTCTTCAACAAAAAAAATATCGTTAGGTCAGAAATAATAGTAGTTAACATATCTTTTTTATACTGGTAATAATGTATTTTATCATCCATGTTTTCACTGTATTAAGTATTTCAATTTATTCTACACTATCGAATAAGGAAATATTTAAGAAAATTTCGTTTCATTTTTAGTTAATTTTTAGTTTCAAAATATTTTCCATGTTTAGCTATTTTCAATTATATTTTAATTTGAAATTATGATGATCATAAATATTTATTAATTAATTATCTCAAAAAAATCAATGCTTTACCGAATTTTATTAATAGTAATAACCGCTCAAAAATTACCAAATGACATTCATTTTACTTTGCCCATTTCTTTGCTAATTGATTATTAATCTATAACGTATGTTTTTGCATACAATCTGAACCTATTCTTTAAATAGCAAAATTTAAGCTTACCCACAAAAAGTTCTACAATTTAGTTCCAAAACATTCGTTAAGTTGCCAGCCCGAAGAGCATTTACAACCAGAGACAGCCTGCGCTAAAATCCAATATGCAATTGGATCTGAATACATTATCGTTTCTCTATTGGTACAAGCTGGGCTCGAAGCAGCTCGGCGCGCGATGGTGGGCAGACAAGGGGTCTACACCACAAAACAAGGAACGATATAGCGCGATAGTAATTTAATCGAACTTCAACTAAACTAACGTTCAAAATATATACAAATAATGCCTTTCTAATACCAATCTAACATCACGGTAAATATGATTGACCAATAACTGCGAAAACAATAGAACTCGTTAACAAGTTGTAGTTGTTTAACATTATTAATTAGTTTTAAATTCATCTTACCGCGTACCCCTCGCGTCCATGAACATGGTCGAAATGTCGGAAAAATAAAACAAAAGGTACGCGAAAACAACCTGTATCTCAAACGAACTAATTTCAAAACACTATTGATTTTTCAATTATTTTCAGTTTAGTTCAGTTTATCAGCTGAGGAGTGGTAACATTCTACTGCCGGTTGCGCCGATCTTATCTATTGCTCGTATATGCAGCAGGATCTAACGGCCGAGAAATGTAGCGTCTTTCCTTGTATCAAACATCTCGTACTGCCCTCGCCATTCCGCCTGCCAAGCGTGGTGAGTATGGCAAAAACCCTCTTATGATCTCAGAGATCCATGTAGGAGGCTTATATTTATATATCCCAAGGGAACAATACATTTTTAATTAAATTGCCATGAGAAAAACTGGTTGTATAAGACCGGCGCTGACTGACGGGTTAGCGTGGTAAGGCTTGCTGCGAGATGCCGCATCATGCCAAAGCGTCCTATAGGCTGCCGAAGCATGCCGTGCCACCGTACCGTCCCGCGCAATCAGCGCCATTCCCTAAGTAGCAAGATTTCCACAATACGAGTACATGCCGCAGTTAAAATTAATTTAATATCGTCTGACTGGATTGACGCTGACAACAATTGGACAGGAAAAGGGCCCTCATCCCGAACAAATTAAATAAATGGTAATTTGTTGCCTTCGAAGAACAAAATTCCAAACATTTGATATTTGTATTTACAGAGTAATGGTTTGCAGATCGTTTTTATGTAGTCATTGGTTATCAGATTCTTCGACGAATTATAAGGAGATTTTGGGACAAAATATGTAATTTTGTTGTTTATGTCAGTTATTAGTTGATATGGTATTAAACTTATGGCTCTGTGAGCTGGTGACCTCGCACAGTCCGATGGCATTTGTATGTATTGACGTTAAATAATTCGCTAACGGAACACACAATCGATAAATGGTATATTCAACGAGACCCCTCACAGATATTTTTTTTCAAATTAGCTGAGGATCAATTGGACTGAAAGTATTTGTAGAACTTTATGTGAACAGTTCATCCGGGGAAGTACCCATACCTATTTCTGCCGCCAAGCACTAATGTCTGCATTGCCGTATTCCGGTTTGAAGGGTAAGGGGGCCAGTGAAATTAGGGACACATGAGACCTTACAACTCGTTGGTCACCTGCTTAGTGAACGTGATTACCGCGGTATTGCAGTTGTAATGGGTCTCGTCATTGAGTAGTATAATCAAAACAAAAGAAGTGGAGGGAGTCCTTTGCAAATGGGACCCAGGCTGACAGTAACAGTAATCAGTTTTGATCCTGCCTACCAAATTTCAC
This sequence comes from Pasiphila rectangulata, assembly GCA_963082625.1. Classification (NCBI taxonomy): domain Eukaryota; kingdom Metazoa; phylum Arthropoda; class Insecta; order Lepidoptera; family Geometridae; genus Pasiphila; species Pasiphila rectangulata. Next base: position 20,032,993 of record OY720248.1, read on the forward strand.
GTAAGTTGGTTGAGAAAAATATGACCTTTATAATATTACCTTCAAAATGTTCCATGATAAGATATTAACATTCTTAACAAAATTTCTGTAAAATTACACCATCCGATTGTTATGCTTAAAATAATCGTGAAGAATAGTAAAACCCGTAAAGTATATGCGGAAAACTATTAACTAGCTAGAAAACGAACCCCGCAGATTTTGAAAAAAAAACATTAGAAAATTTGTATTATGATACAAGTATTGTAATCGAATAAATATGATTTATTGTACGATTTTTAAGGTATTTTTTTAGGAATCTGATTCTGTGTTTTATGTTTTTTAAAAGTCTCTGGTATCGAGTTTTTATTTAAGTTAAAGTTTTATTACACGTCAATCATATGTTTGTTTGTATTATGTTACGTCAGCCTGTAAGCGCCCTCTGATTTCCAAGATACATGCTTTAGGCTTAGTTTGGGTATCAACGGCAAATTATATCTGATCTGATCTTGTGATGAAAACCTAACTCAGCGCTGTTAAAGTGTTTTATAAATATGATTTTGATCTCTATTTTATGTTTTTTTCATATTTACCTCTAAGTACGCCACCGTCTTTGTATTTTTCACTTTTCTTGCCCATGCTTAAGTGGCCAGAATGAGATCACTGAGCCCATTTTTCATTTATAACTTTTGAAACTATCATAGTTGTAAACATTACATGCAACTGAAAAAGACTCAAATCATGGTCAATATCCCGCAAATATTGCACATTTTGCTTTGATATTGTTTTAGTTCATACTGCAATTTATTTTAAAATAAAGATATATTCATTCATTCATTCAAAATATATGTCAGGCATAAATTATTCGTAACATGAGTCTTAGGTTATAGAGTAGGCCCCTAGTTGACAGCGTTATCGCTATGGACAGACCCACAAGGGGGGGGGAGGGGGAGGGACTTCTGGTTGCTTGGATGGTTCGAAGCGTATCGAGTTCGTCATTTACTGCGGCTTAGAAATGGACTCGTCTCAGAAGTCGAGTTATATTGCAGAGCAAAGTTAAATGTACTAAAATAGAATCAAAACATCGGGCTAGTTAAAATGAAATTAAATGATTTATTAAATACACGGCCTAGACCTATGACTTATTAAATTACCATATAATAGGAAAGTAAGAAAAAAGAAATACTACGATACTAAAAAAAATTAAGACAAGCTGCCCACTTGATGATGTTGTGTGAATTGCATTATTTATTTATTTTTTATTACATTCATTTTGATAGAATCATTCGTATTACTGCCGTGGGGTGTAGAATGTTACCCCTCCTCTCATGCTCCTGGATGCAGTAAAAGCCTGCTAAGGGAGACCTCAGGAAGATGGGCAGCAGCGTCTTTCCGTGTATTAACATCCCATACTGCGCTCATCAACCCGCCTGCAAAACGTAAAAAGTATGTAAAGTACGTAAAAAGTATGGCAACTACCCCTCGTGGAGATCCATGAGGGAGGCATGTGACGCTTGTCAGCAGTAGACGCTTTACGCCTGAAATGATGATCAAATAATGATTTGTATTATTCTCGAAAGACTTTGCATCTTTAGTAAAATACTTTTTTATCTTAAGGTTATGAGATTGCTACCTATCATTAAGTTCGCCTTTGTACGTACAGTCACAGATTACAGAAACTAACAGATACATCACTTCAATACAAAAGCGAAAATACCTACGCTATAATAGCCTACAAAATTGTATTAATAATACCAGCAGTTCACAGAGCAAAAGAGTGTACCCGCATCACTTACTTCCAAGTAATCTGTGACGCGGCATCGAATGAGTCGCTAGGGTTGCTTCTACAATAATTTTTATAATAAAACGAATGTGGTGAAATAAACAGTTATTTTTACAACCTCCTCTTTTTTTAAGTCGGTTAAGAAAAGCAGCGACCTTTGTATAGGGAGGTAAGGACCTACCTACTCTCCGTACGTAGTATAGTAATAGGTGTATTATTGGTAGTAGTTATATTCTTTGACATAACGAACTAGGACATAACACCACACTTTATCTATAACCTAGGTATTCAAATACTTCGCTAGCAAAGATTTGAATCTTTGTTCTCCGGTGGGTACCTACTACTTTTTGGCTTGATTTTAGGACTGTTGTTTTTAAAGCCACAGTTTTACAGGCATATTTTGTGTGTGATAGGTAGCTATTTTTTATACAAACAACACTGTTTTAATAGCTGAACTCCTTTATTTACGAATATTTACATAGTACCTTCCTACGTTCTGACCATTTTTAGAGGAAAGAGAAAAAAAATATTCTAAAAACTTAAGATTTAAAATATCTTTGATAATAAAGAAAAATATGACAATTTTTCATTCGTTTTTTTACTTTGGCGTCCATCCACTGCACAATAGTTACGCGGTCTCGGCATCTAAAGAAACGTTTTAACATTTAACGTGCGTGCGCTCAAGCGGGCGCGTGGCAGCCTTAACTACTGGCGTATCGCGGACTCCGCGCAAAGCGGTAGGCATTTAACGCGTGCCCTTGAGCGAGTGACGGACGCCTGGTACAGTGCTTTAAGTCTGGTCAATATTTTATTTTATCTAATATGAGGATAATTATTACAAAAATGTTATGATACGAGTCTTGTTAATACTATATTATTTAAATAGTAATAACAGATAACAGTCTCGAGATGCTGCCCCGACCCTAAGCAGGGTAGCCCCCAGCATTCCATGAGCATCCCCGAAGGGTGTGCAGATGTTGGAGAAGGGCATGACTCCATGAGCTCCTGTAGCCCCGTCTTTAATCTGGTGATGGGAGTCATCAATTACTTCGACAACGTACAAGTACATGGTCACAAACTGATATAAAAAACTCAAAAACTTATACCTAAGATATACAATAAAGAAATTACTGCGAAAGGATTTGCCATAGCAAAGGATTTCTGGTTAAAAGTCAAATTCTGCCAATTGACTATTAGTTTAACCAGTGTTATCAAGGTATGCCTGGGAACTCCCAGGCATACTATAATAACACAGTCTAAAATTAACAATGTAAGTTTGAGTTCCAAACATTACCTCCTAAAAACAACAATAAAAACTTCCTCGTACTATTGTAGCGTGCTCTGCGTTCGTTCTGAAAACTGGGATACTGTGAAAGTAAACTACTTTTACCAATTAAAGTGTTAACTGCGACTGACGCGACTTGTAATTTTAACATAATAACGGCGTTAACCTAGGATTACCAGCTGTAATTGTTAGACATTTTTGACTTTATAAGTATCCCTCTAAGTAGGTTATCGTTTTCAGAATTAAAGTTTTTAAGGCTGCATCCCCAGTAGGCTAACTTTTAGCGGCTGACTGAGTTATTGGCGTATCGGTTTAATACGCCCTTCCATATACATGAAATGGAGTGTTTACAGTTTGCTAGTTTTGCGCTCACTCTAGACAGTTTGCAGTATTACGTGCGCCGACTGTCTCAGTGAGCGGCAGACTCATAGCAAAACCGGTTCCAGTCGGCGGCATCTATAAGGTTGTTAATCTAAGTTTGCAGCTGACTCGAACTTTATTTTGCCACTTTGTCGCTCATTCAGTGGGCGGGTAACAGTTTGCCTACTGGGGACGAAGACTAAAGGTTTACTTAGAGTATTTTGCAAAGAAGATTGATGTAAATATTATCAATATATGTTGCAAAATTAAATAAAGTACATGTTAGTGAAATTTCGGAGTTAGATGTAGTTTTAATAGCGTTAAACCACACTTAGGTAGAACATATCAACGACATGAAAAACCTTATCAAATGCAATATTTACGAGATATTTTCCATTCATATTACAGTCATATTCATCGTTTCAGCCATAAAACGTCCACTGATGACAACAGGCCTCCCTCATAGATCTCCATGAGGGGTAGTTGCCATACTCACCACGCTTGGCAGGCGGGTTGGTGAGCGCAGTATGGGATGTTGATACACGGATAGACGCTGCTGCCCATCTTCTGGAGGTATCCCTTAGCAGGCTCTTACTGTATCCATGGGCATGAGAGGAGGGGTATCATTCTACTGCCTCTACCTTCTCTGCCATTCTACTGGCACCCCACGGCCAGTCATATTCATTATGTCATAATTACGGATAAATTTTATTTATGCGTGATCATGACGTGTGGAACTGCGCCGAAATATCGGGAAACTCAAAAAGACTCAAATCGTGGTACTATGTGGGATATACTACGAGGTATTCCCGTAAATATTGCATTTAATGTTCAGAACCATGTTTTAAAAGTGTAGTAATGCAGTTTCAAAAGTTAAACAAAAATTTAACGATTCCGGTGGTGCTCTACTCGGTGCTCAACCGACATCACCTTATCAAGAATTTTGACGCAACCCGACACGGGTTCCGTAGCTTAGTGGTTAAAGCACTTCCGGCTTTAGGAAGCGTCAAAGATCGATTTGACCGATGTCAGTTCGTGCGCGGCCGGAAGCATACATTTTTTGATAATTTTTCATTTTATTGAAATGTTGAATAGTGATGATGAGAATCTCAATGATGTAAAATATCATAAAAAAATAAAAATATACTCCCAAAAACACTCGTATCATTCATTATACATGCAAATGTAAAACTGCTCGATTAAAGCCCTTGATACAGCAATAGGAGAAACGATCACTAAAGCAACCGTAACGTTTTGCTCGACGTGTCTAAGTGGAGTTACGCTCAAATTAAGTTAGCTCCAAGCTAAGGGCTTAAAACTAGCGTAAGTGGTAACAACATACCACACGCGCCTGCACACAGCTCGTAACCTAGAACTATCTAGGTTGATTGTTTTTATACTGTCTAATGAGAAGAATTGCTCTATTGTAACAATGAATATAAGTGACAGACTGAGGTTTCTTTTTCCTTTCTTTCCCTCCCTTGGAAAAAATGTTTATTCCAAGGGAAGGAAATAATTCAATTATATCATCATCATTATCATCATCTTGATCGTAGGACGTCCACGGGCCTGTTTATGGCTCACCACGTTTTTCAGGCGGATTGGCTACCGCAGTACGAGATGTTGCGAAATACGAGGAAAGATCTGCCTATCTTTCGGAGGTATCTCTTAGCAGATTCTTACTGCATCTGCAGATCATCACGAAACATCGCCCACAAAACTCTCCAAACTCTAAAGGATCTCAAGCTTGATGAGAAAGTCGCCGACGTGGCCGCGTCGTAACCACACAGGGAAATCGGGACCACGACAGAATCGCTGGACAAGTCCGCCAAAAGGCGAAGCTTGCTGCCAAACAGGCGGTCATTGTTAAATTAGTTTCAATATTTCAGCCGGAAAAAGTCCACTACTAAATACAAGCTTCCCTCATGGATCTCCATGAGGGATAGTTGCCATAATCACCAAGCTTGGCAGGAGCAATGGGGAGCGCAGTACGGGATGTTGAAACACGAATAGACGTTGCTGCCCATCTTCCAGAGGCATCCCTAAGTATTAAAACCACGTTAACTTCTTTCACATGACAGACTTTATTCGAGTATGACAAACCATAGATAAAAAAACATTTTGTTACCAACATTACAACATCCCCACATAACAAAATAAATCTAAACCTTTTTACAAATATTGTGTTTTTATTTAGATCTAATTCCTAGCATATCCATAAATTTATAATGCTTATGTGCCAACAGACCTTTGGTCAACAAGTCAGCGGGCATTTCCTGTGTCGAAATGTATTCAATATCAATTAATTTCTTTTTTACTGCATCTCTTACATAATGAAAACGAACATCTATATGTTTTGATCTAGTGTGTGCCTGATAACTTGTTGCTAATTTTAATGCACTTTGATTAATTGACGAGCTCTGTGGCGCAGCGGGCGAAGGTCCGCCTGCGACGCAAGGGGTTGCGGGTTCGATTCCCGCCTCGGGACAAATGTCTGTACGATCTGCAGATATTTGTTCAGGGTGTTCTGGGTGTTTTTCTATATATAATAAAAATATCTATCTATGTAGTATAATGTATTAAGTATATCAGTCATCTAGTACCCATAACACAAGCTCTGCTTAGCTTGGGGCTAGATGATGCTGTGTGATTTGTCCCGCATTATTATTATTATTATTATTTATTATTATTATTATCACATTTCAATTTAATTACATATTGTTTACCAGTAATTTCATACATCAGATTTCTTAAGTAAACAGCTTCTCTAGATGCCTCGGAAAGAGCTACATATTCTGCCTCAGTGCTAGACAAGGAGACAGTCTTTTGTTTTTTACTCTGCCAGGATATTACAGAACCATTCATAACAAAACAGAACCCGGTATAAGACTTTCGATCTAGAATATCACTAGCCCAGTCTGCATCAACAAAACCTAATAGACTTGCATTATTCTTACTATATCTTAAACAATAATGTTTAGTTTTCTGTAAATATCTTAATATACGTTTAGCATAATTAAAATGTGTATCATTATAGCAATTGTTAAACTGGCTGAGGTAACTAAGAGCATATGATAAGTCAGGTCTAGTCAAAACAGCTAAATACATAAGACTTCCTATCAGTCTTTGATATGGAATGTTAACTGCACAATTTTCTGCCTTTTCTATGTTCAATTTACTCTCAATAGGGGTATCTACAGTTTTGCAATCTGACATCTCAAACTTTGACAATAATTGTTCAATATATTCCTGTTGATCTACTGTTATTGTATTACATTCTTTGTTCATATTAATTCTCATACCTAAGTATCGCCTAACATGTCCTAAATCTTTCAATTTGAATTCAGAGTTCAGAACAGTTTTTAACTTTTCAGTTTCCTTAGAACAATTTGAGAAAATTAAAAAATCATCTACATATATAGTTACAATTATCTTAACATTCTCAGAAAACTTTGTAAACAAGCATGGTTCAAATTTACTTAAATGAAAACCATAATTTAGCAAACAGTCTTTAACCTTTTCATACCAAACCAAGGAAGATTGCTTTAATCCATAAATAGATCTATTAAGTTTTAAAACCTTTCCATCACTTGTGTTTACAAAACCTTCTGGTATTTCCATGTAAATATTTTCATTTAAATGTCTTTTTAAAAAAGCCGTTGTCACATCTAGGTGTGTAATGTTCATGTCCCACTGTACACTAAGCGCAAATAACATCCTTAAGGTAGAATGTTTCACAACAGGGGAAAAAGTGTCCTCGTAATCTATGCCCTTGCGCTGGGTGAAACCTTTTGCCACAAGTCTGGCACGATAGCGCACTTTATCACTCACATCTAGCTTTTTATTTAAGACCCACTTGCACTTCACTATTGAGCTATCACTTGGTATATCTACAATTTCCCATGCATCATTATCTTCGAAAGATTGAAGCTCTTCTCGCATGGCCTGTCTCCATTGATGAGCTTCAGGGCCATTCAGTGCTTCTGAGAAATCCATCTGTTCAATTCCTGGACTAGGACTGATAACACTGATATTACCAAACCCAAAACGTTCTGGAGCTTTTCGCATCCTCTGAGTCTGTTGTGGAATTTCTTGACCTGCTTGTAGATCACTGTGTGAAATACATATCTGTCTCTATTTCGGTCAATGTTTCATCATCCTGTATACTGAATGGATCAGTATATACTGATGTATCTGAATCATGTAGAGATTCATTCAATGAACTCTCCCCCGCTGAATCTCTACCATCTTCATTCGATGCAGGCAGTTCATGTTTTTTAGTCTCATGATCATCCTGTAACCAACTAACAGTCTCTTTTTCACAACATTCTGATATATTTGTTTTCTCTTCCATCACTACAACATCTCTTTTTACAGTAACAATGTTGTTTCTAGGGTCATACACACGATATCCTTTCACTGTCTCTGAGAACCCAACAAGTATGAACATTTCAGCCTTTTTGTCCCATTTTAAACGCTTCTGTTTTGGTATGTGAACCATCACATGGCTACCAAAAAGACGAATGTGACTGATATCTGGTTTCTTTGTATGCCATGCCTCATAGGGTGTTTTACTCTTTAAACTTGAAGTTATTGACCTGTTCTTGAGGTATACAGCTGTTCATTTTGTAAAAACGGGATTTACTCACGTAGTATTGTAACGTCGAAGATTATTCCGACACGTTTCGATTTTTCAAGAAAATCATCATCATGGGATTGAATGCCCGTCCGCGCGTGGGGCCGACACGACACTGGTATACAGCTGTGTTCGCTGCTTCAGCCCAAAACTTCTTTTCTAGTTTGGCATCAAAAAGTAAACATCTTGCTTTCTCTACAACAGTTTTGTTAGCCCGTTCACAAACACCATTTTGCTCGGGTGTGTATGCATTTGTTTTCTGGTGAATAATTCCTTCTTTCATTAAGTAATTTTCCATTTCACCATTACAAAACTCCCCACCATTGTCTGTGCGTAGTATCTTTATTTTCTTATTCTGCTGATTTTCAACCATTGCCTTGAAATTTTTAAACATAATGAAAACTTCATTCTTGTTCTTCAAAAAATATATAAAGGTCATTCTACTGTAATCATCAATAAACAACACAAAATACTGAGCTCCGGCAATTGATTTTGTCTCCATGGGACCACATATGTACATCTGCATGTATTATCTGTAGTGTTTCCACAGTCCTTTGCCCAACATGAGAAAATGGTAACCGCATCTGTTTACCTTCGCAACAGGTCACGCATTTAGCTTTCGTCATATTACTGGTATCTGGAAAAGACAATCCATCCACAATGCCGCTTTTCATTTTGTTTAAATCATTGCTGTTAATGTGTGCTAACCTCCGGTGCCAAAGCTCTGCACTGGCAACTGCAGGTGCTGTCAGCATACAATCTGCTCTCCTTATGTTTAGCTTGTATACTCCATTTTTCAACACTGCCGTGGCCACCAAAACATTTATCTTGTTGCGAATATAACATTCATCAGCTTTGAAATCGACCTTGTTTCCGTTTTTAATTAATTCGCTCACTGACAACAAGTTTCTTGTTAAGGTTGGTATGCATAACACATCTTTAACGATTATATCGTAGTTACAGTTAGTTACTATCTGTACGTCTCCTGAGCACAACACTGGCACTTTCATATTGTTCGCAACTGTAATTTCTGATAAACACGGTGTACTTTTGTGTTTAATCCAGTTCTCATTTGCCGTCATGTGTGTACTTGCGCCACTATCTACGTACCATTCATTCTTACTATAATTTCCGTTTAGGAATACCACGCTAAAAGCATTTGATTGCTTGTTCATTAACAATGGACACTGGCTTCTGTAATGACCAACTTTCTTACATTTGTAGCAAGTGACGTTCACGGTCTTGTCACCTGTCATTTTTGAGTTTGACAATGGTGATGTCCCACCATTTTTAGCTTTATTTTTCTTGCTAAATTTTGCAGCGAATGCAGCGCCACTGGGATCCGTGTCATTATTTGAAACCTCCATATCAATCAATTTGGATTTTATTGCATCTGTGGTAATATTCATACCTGAGTGCTCTATGGCCATAATCATTGGCGAAAATCTCTCTGGCAAACCTGCTAACAATAATGATCTGATCCATTCTTCTGTAATTGCAAATCCCGTACCTTTTAATCTTTGAGCCGTTTCAACCACCTGTGTGACGTATGAGGTCATGGAATCATAGTTTTCTTGACGTAACGAGATTAAATGCCGTAGTAGGGTTATTTTTCTGGAAAAACCTGAGTCATCAAACATGGTTCTCAATTTCACCCATAACTCCAACGAGGTTGTTGTTTCCTTAATGTGTACATACAGTCCGGGGTCAATGGTCAGAACAAGCTTTGCCTTGGTTTTTGCGTCGTCTGATGGTTTTGTTTGAAAGCCAACCTCTGGTTCAGATTTGATGTAGTTCACCAGGTTGTCAAGCACTAACAAATTTTCCACCGCAAAACTCCACTCATCGTAGTTTTCGCGCCCTTTTAGCTTCGGAACACTCTGAATATAGTTTGCTGCCATAGTTCTATAAAAGATTAACACTTTTCAACTGTTTTTTTACTGAATTTACACTCTAAAAAACTGAAAAATTGGATAATTGCCCATAACCTATTAAAACCACGTTAACTTCTTTCACATGACAGACTTTATTCGAGTATGACAAACCATAGATAAAAAAAAACATTTTGTTACCAACATTACAACACTAAGCAGGCTCTTATTGCATCCACGGGCAAGAGAGGAGGGGTAACATTCAACTTTTGGCACCCCACGGCCTACCTTTAATTGAATAATAATTATAAAATTCTCTGTCCCAGCTATGTATGCTTTAAGACGACAGTACACAGACGCTGCAGTACGTAATGTAAGATGTATGTAGCAAATTCAAGAATAGAATCTTAACGTTTCCATGAATCGATAGTCCTACAAAGCGAGTTGAATAGAAGTCTCAATATTCCGTGTAAGAAGGCTTTAGCGCAGAAATGTGAAGTGAAAGCTAACCGAGCGCTGCCAAGTCGTATTTCAGCCGGCCGCCGCCGTCGGACCGAAACAAAATACATTTTTCTATTTCGCTAGAACAATTTGCAAGTTAAAGATGGTATTGATATAATTTGTAGCGTTCCGCAGTTGGATTTAAAATGCTGGTTTATTGAATTCAAATACTGATAGTGCTGAGAAGTGCAGTATTTTGTTTTATACAGTGTTTTCTAGGAGCTTCGCGGCCGAGAAAACGATAGTGCAATATCCTGGATTGATTGGTAGGGTTTACTGGAGACTGAGATAGGTATTTATTTATTATAATTATCATCATCATTTATTATCAAATGTATATCTACCCATGTAGAGTTGGCTTAAGACCGGGATAAATGGAAGACATTGGGAGACAACTTTTCTCAGCAGTAGGACGTTAAATTTAAATAAAAAAAATATGATCATCATTATCAGCCCGTTGATACCCTCTACTGGGTATACCTAGCCTCCTCTTCAACGCGCCAACATAAACAGTCTTTGACTAGATAGTCTGCCCATCTGACCGGTGGTAACCTTCAAAGCCGTCTCGCCTCTCTTTATTTATTTATTTTTATTTTATTTATTTTATTGATGCTTGGAAAACAAACAGCTTTAAAAACAAAAAATTGTAAGTAATATAGAACAAATTAAGCCTTAAATAGTTTTCATTTATAAAATCTTAGGGTTTATTAATTCATTCATTTCAGCCGTAAAATGTCCGCTAATGAACACGAGTCTCCCTGGTGGATTTCCATGAGGGGTAGTTGCCATACTCATCACGTTTGGAAGGCGGGTTTATTTTAAATTAAACAAAGGATAAAATTCCTGGCAAGAAATATATAAAAAAAACCTAACATTTCTAAGTAGAAGATCTTGAAGTGAAAAACCATATAAATCAAATATGTATATCCAATATGGGTCAAAGAAAATAACAAATAAGAAGTATCTACTAGTTATATTTATATAAATATTAGTTCTATAAAAATCCGTAAAGACAAAACAATATATAAAATAAAATAGGAAATCACGAAGCGAAGAAGCTCTTTTAATGCTCTCTTATAGTTCTCTTATAAAAATCCGTGTTGGCCGAATGGTATATACCCCCGACTTTCAATCCGAAGGTCGTGGGTTCGATACCGTCCGTGAACCAATGGATTTTTCTTTCTTGAAAAGTGTAAGTTCACATTTAACACGTGCTTAACGGTGAAGAAAACATCGTGAGGAAACCCGTGGCTTAGTTAGCTTCAGACGTATTGACCTATTCTTTCCTCTGACTAACAGCTAAGCTGAGAGGATGGTATAGGTGCTAGGCAAGCCTAATCCTTCAAACAATGTCCCAGGCACTGCAGCGTCCCGTACAGCATGATTACCAGTTACTGATGCTGCATAAATCATCTGTAATAGATGCAAAGGCATTTTATAGTTCTCCTACAGTGTAAAAAATAATTTGTTTGCGACTTAGTACATAAAATAACCAAAAAACCGCGTTCTGCGCAAAATGTATCTCTTTGAAGTAGGGTTTCCTTAAGATTTCGTGTATTTTGTGATATACACTTATTAACTTCGATTTGCGTATTACGTATTACATAATATTTCATAAAAATGAAAACCTTTTCAAACATGTCAGTTTTCAGTTAAAAAAAATTAAGGCTTTAATTTTCATGAAATGTTCTGCATTAGTGAGGTTAAACACTACTTATTTCAAACTGTAGGTTCCTATATTTTATTAACTTCACCGAACTTTGTATAGAAAGAAATCCTAGAAGCATAATTAATATGCTACTTGAATTTTATGTAACTCTATCCAGCAACGAACGTCAAAAGACTACAAGTACTTGCTAGGATTTGAATAATAATTCAACATTAAAAATTCCGTATTCCAATCAAAAAGTTGTATCACGAAATATCGAAACATTTTTCGTGCCAATTCCTTTTTCATATTAAAAATACATTGATACGCTAGGTAAACACGCATTGCACGAATTCTGGCGTAGCAACTCGTAGATGTTGCCGTGGGGTGCCGGCAGTAGAATGTTACCCCTCCTCTCCTACCCGTGGATGCAGTAAGAGCCTGCTAAGGGATACCTCCGGAAGATGAGCAGCAGCGTCTATCCGTGTATCAACATCCCATACTGCGCTCACCAACCCGCCTGCCAAGCGTGGTGAGAATGGCAACTACCCCTCATGGAGATCCATGAGGGAGGCCTGTGTTCATCAGTGGACGTTTTATGGCTGAAATGATGAACTCGTAGATACTGCTACGTTGTAGCAAATGCTCGATACTACTGAAACATACAGAATAGTTACCACAGTATGTCAATTTTCATACAAGCTGTTTGATATTCCGATTTCCGACACAATGTTCGAGTGGCGCCCTTATCAGTGAATAATGATTTGTGGCTAAATTTGCGCAATGTATGCAGTGTCGAGTTGTATGACATAATATATTATATATATATATTATCACTATATATTTATTATATCCTGTATCCACTAGTGAAGGCCTGTTATTAGCTTACTGTTTCTAGTTTTGTTTTTAAGTAAATTGTGTTTCATAGCTGATGGCTTTCCGAAATAAAATAAATAAATAAATAAATAAATAATAATTTGAATTCAGGGTGCCTTTTCATTTGATTTATTTTTTTATATACAAAAATTTGATTTGTTTAACGTCTTTGTAGAATTATTGTGAAACGAAATAAAATTTCAAGTTTTTTTCAATACAAATTTGCACAACACAGGTGCTGTAGACTGTCAGGAAAAAATAATGGCTGAAAATAGATTTATTTACTCGACAGAATATGGATGTTCCTAAGTGTGCCTATTGTATGAGATTTCAAGAAATACCTAACCATATCTGTTGTGTTTTTCTTATTATCTATCTGTTTCATAATTATTTGTAATATAGCCTTATCTTGTAAGTAACTGATCACGTTGCTGCCCAACTGACCAATAATAAGACATAGTACCTACCTACATAACTACTTTGTTCTTGTAAAATTTAGCTTGGAACGCAGTTTTTGTACGGCGAACTCGAGTAGGTACATGTATTTGTGTTATAAAACGTGAATAGAAAATTTTATAGGTTTTGTTTTTTTCAGTATTTTATATTTTGATTATTGCTTTGTTTATTATGTGTACATGCCAACTATATTGTATTTATTGTATACATACCGTAACTTATGTAGCGCTTATGTAAGTTAACTTCCTACCTATAAAACTATGTAACAATTTTGTATTCCCTCACCTATCTGAGATGCAGTATAAGCTGCAGTATATACTACACCAATAAATGTTTATACCTTTGTGATATTATGATAAGTCTGTATCTTTTTATTTTAATTTAATATTATTTGTTGCTTATGACCTAACAAAAGTATCCGTAAGAGTATACAAAGTTTATTACATAATATATGTTAGTCTGTAAGGTATGTCTCACATCTTAGCAAGGTATTTTAATGTGTGCGTGGTTGGAGAGACTTTACCTTTCCGTAACACAGTTTTTAATTAGCACGGGAGGTAAGGTCTTGAAAATTGTGCTTATATGTAATACTTTCTAAGATTTTTAAAGAATAAATATTTGATTATTTTTATTTGATTATGGAAAGAAACTGCTGCCTATCTTTCGGAGGTATCCCTAAACAGACTGTGCTTTATCCACGGGCATGAGAGGAGGAGTAACATTAAAACATTTTTCAAACCTGAAATGTTTGCAATATATAATATTATTATAAATTGCCATGGGGTGCTGGCTGTAAAATGTTACTCCTCCTCTCATGCCCGTGGATGCAGTAGAGCCTGCTTAGGGATACTTCCATAAGATAGGTAGCAGTGTCTTTCCGTGTATCAACATCTCGTACTGCGCTCGCCAATACGCCTGTTTGACAGACAAGAAAAAGTAAACTCTCTCTCTTATCTCTTTTTTAAACTTTTACAGTCGGTATTTATTTCGAGTCTGCCTGCGACCACAAAAGGATGCGATAAACCAATATCATCATCATCTCAGTCGTGAAACGTCCACTGCTGTACATTGGCCTCCCTCATAGATCACCAAATACTAATCATGAGAGGTTGTTGCCATACTCACCACGCTTGGCACAGAATAGCTTTTACACAGACAGACGCTGCTGCCCATCTCGTGGAGGTTACGCGAAACAGGTTAGTAATGCATCCATGGGCAAGAAATAAAGGTTAACATTCTACTGCTGGCACCCCACGCCATTATAATAATAATAATAATATAATAATAATGTTTTTATTGCAGATACAAGATCCATAATTAAATAATTAAATTGACACAACTTAAATTAAATTACTTATAACTAGTTTCATATATTTAAAAAATATTAAATATAATAAAATAATATATACGTGACAATAGCCACCCACCGTTTAAATGTCTCTGTCAAAGGCAGACGGTCAGAAAAACTCCTAATAATAAGGTTTTCACACATGTCAACTCTGGTCATGAAACCCGCTATTCTCTTCCTCTGTATGGCATGAAATGAGTCAACACGGGCCTCTGTAAGCATCTCCGACGCACTACAGTAGCGTTTTAGACCCATAAGAAGCCTAAAGATGTTATTATATGCTACCCGTATGCCATTAAGAGATTTCTTGGTGTAGTCAGTCCAGAGTTGACATGTGTAGAATGACTGGCAGTATGAACGGAAAAGTGTAACTTTCACGTCAGGCGAAGATCGATAAAACTTTCTAGCGATCATGTTACCATTATAGTAATATACTTTCACAAGGTAACTTCATGCAGGCATAATTTCGTTTCGTACAGCTGTTACCTTGGCTGCCCGAAGTCGCAATGCCTCCAAAAGTACCCTTAAACATTTTGCATTTCAAAGTAAATCGAATATACTTACTTAAGTTTAGAAAGTCAAATCTCGCGTGATATAAATCTGAATATCATTTACGAGAATGATATCACATGTTAAGACAATTTTAAAAGCTTGCGTATTCTTGTATCGTTCTGAAAAATTGATGTTATCTCTATTGCTGACCTTTGAAGTGTAGTGGGACTACATGGTAGTCTACAATAATAATCCCCTATCCGCGCCCGTAAAACGGATTAGAAAGCTGGGTGTCTTGTGCAAGGGGGATACTTACCTATGACGCTGTCTATACAAATGCGCGGGGAATAGTCAAATAAACTTCTGCAGCACAACAAAAAAATTAAACATGTATAAGAACCAACGCCGTGGGGTGCCGGCAGTAGAATGTTACCTCTCCTCTCATGCCCTTGGATGAAATAACAGCCTACTAAGGGATACCTCCGGAAGATGGGCAGCAGCGTCTTTCCGTGTATCAACATCCCGAACTCCGCTCGCCAACCCGCCTGCCAAGCGTGGTTAGTATGGATACTACCCCTCATGGACATCCTTGAGGGAGGCTTGTGTTCAATAGTGTACTTTTTGTGGCTGAAACGAAGAACCAACGCTATAAAACTTTGTATGACAATAAAAATGCAATGAAAATATCTAGTTTTAATTCCGCTAATGCTGAGATGCATATGCACCGCCCTCCCGCCCGCTAATTATGTACATGCAGGGGGAACCAGGCTGTTAGTGCAACATGCATACCCAAACCCACACGACGACACGTGTTTCGCCTCTCCGCGAGGCATCTTCAGGTTAAACAACGACCAGTCAACACGGTTTGGGTATGCATGTTGCACTAACAGCCTGGTTCCCCCTGCATGTGCATAATTAGCGGGCGGGAGGGCGGTGCATATGCATCTCAGCATTAGCGGAATTAAAACTAGATATTTTCATTGCATTTTTATTGTCATAATAATATGTATTTCCGCAAAGTAACGCCTGATTCCATTAATTATATAAAACTTTTTTTCAAATAATAAAAATACATCTTATTCGGTTTTTTAAGAGTTACGGTGTTCATAAAATCAGACACACACGTGTCACAACTGTTATTAACTTATGTGCGTGTGTGAACATACACACACACACACACACACACACACATAGCGTTCAAACTTATAATACACCTCATTTTACGTCGGGGTAATGATGTCTTAAAACAGTGATATCCTACTTTAACAAAACAGGGTGTATTATTAAATGCTTAAAATCAGAAAGAGGGTAGTTCTGACCACTAAAAGGACAAATTCTACGACTCCTCAGGATTCGGTTATTTTAATTCAAGAAAGGCCAATGTTTAATATTCAGTAGATAATTATACGTTAATGACAAGCTTAACGCCAGCTCATACATGCGGTAGCTGCATATGACAATACCTACGCCAAAATCAGTGACATTAGGTCAATGGAATTATCAAAAGTAAGACAAATATGTATTAAAAAATAACAAATTATTTCAGAGTTTTATTTACACCTCTGTAATGTGAAGCCAGTTATAAAAAATAGTCTCTTTTTAGCACTGTCTAGTTCTCTTAACATAAAAACAATCAAAATAGTCGGTTCGGCCCGCATGTAGCTGGCATGGCAAAATGTAACCCTTGCCTTGCCAGCGCGCAGTAAAAACTCATAGTACTGATACGAAATTGCGCCATAACTTTATTCTTGAAACGAAAAGCAAGCTTCCTTTGCACATAACAAAAAGAAATTGTGTACAGAGATGTGTTAAGGGCGTTCATTGTCATTTCCTCGAAATCACTCATAGTTTTGGCATTATCCCTTTTTCATTTTCAAAATTAACGTGAGATATACTATTCATTTTGTAAAAACGGGACGCTGCCAGCGCCAGTGTCGTGTCGGCCCCACGCGCGGACGGGCATTCAATCCCATGATGATGATTTTCTTGAAAAATCGAAACGTGTCGGAATAATCTTCGACGTTACAATACTACGTGAGTAATTCCCGTTTTTACAAAATGAATTATCCCTTTTTCTCATTTTTGAGAAGTGATTAATGCACAATTTTTAGTTTTTACCATTTTGGGTCATGTTTCGTTTTCATAAGTTTCTGATATAGCTTGTATATTTTAAATGATATATGATTAATCTGACACCTTGTCCAGCTAAATGATGCCAGTTAGTATTTAAAACGCTTAACGTTAGTAACAAATTAGAAACTGAAATATTAACCTACAGTCCTGAAAACCTATTGGCTAAGATAGTTTTTCCCTAAGTTTTTTGCAATATTCCTACGTTATAAATACTTTTATTATTATTCATGTAACCGGGTATTTCTCGCGTAAATTATTTTTATAATGTCCCGACGACTATATTACAGAAACCATAGTCCCGAAAACGTAAAAACAGCATTCGTTTTTGGTAATAAATGTTTTTTTTTATCTATAAGAAGGCACCGCGGTAAACTGGAACGTAGATGGCGGGAAAAAATTATCTATACTCTAACCAATTTTGAAATAGAACGTTTGTATATAAATTGTCAAATTTAATATTTAATTGCTTCCTAAGGGTTTTTGGACCGAGTTAAAAGTAATTAATATTGAAGGGGGTGATCACAATTTCCCAATAATTGAGAAATATATAAAAAAACCAACAGAAAGAAGGTTATTTACAAGTTCAATATTAATAGTTTGTTGACGAAGATTCTACATCGAAAATGGCGGGAGTATATAGTTCGTCCTGCCATTTACGTCTACCGCATCGCCATCAAACCGTATCAGGGCGCCACTCGGTGACTACATTAGCTCTGAGCTCACCTCAGACAATAACATTTTTTTCATATAGAAAGTTTAAAATGACAATGAGCCCACGTTGACTGTGACCCTAGCAGCCTCCCTGTATTCGCAACATAATCGTAATGTCCACAACAGTTGCTGCGAGCAAGTGCCAACTTGCCGCACTAAACTGAATGGAATTGAATTCAAGCGCTTATTAAATAAAACGGCCAAGCCAAAGAATGCTGCAATAAGCTTAGTAACTTGGAAACTATGTTTGTATGTTATTTACTATTGCGTGTGCAACGCCCTTGTTACTTACTTTGTTCTGCGTTATTTGTTCGGTTTGTTCAGCCTTTATTGTTAAGCTCAATGTTTTATACGCTCGGCTTCTTTTTTAATTTTAACTGAAGTATCATCGTTTATTTAATATTAAATCAACATGGTAGACTTTAATATTATTTAATATTAGAAAAAATCAAAGATAATACTGTGTGTATCACACACCTGATTTTTATTCTAAGTGAAGTTTTATATTTATATAATGACTAGCTGTCCCGGCGAACTCCGTATCGCACCTTCTACAACCACTACTTAGAAATTACCCTACAAACAGCTTACAACTACCCTAAAACAACCATACATATACACTACAACTATCCTACAACTACCATACTACTACCCTACGACTACCCTACAACTGCTCGACAACTGCCCTACAACTGCTCGACAACTGCCCTACACTGCCCTACGACTACCCTACAACTACCCTACAACTACCCTACAACTACTAATTTACGCAACGACAAGTAGCCTATGTCCGTCTCCAGGGTCTAATTTACTCCTATTCTAAAATTCATCCAAATCGCTTCAGCGGTTTTGACGTGAAAAGGGAACATACATACATACATAGATTGTTACTTTCGCTTCTATATATTAGTAGGAAGTAGGGATAGGGATAGCCCTATCCCTACTTCCTACTACATAGGGATATCATGGTAGACTGTATCGTCACAGCACTAGTTTAGCCCAGAGATAAGTAGGTCTTGTGTCTCAGCTGTAGGCCGTCCACTGCTGGACACAGGCCTCCCTTTTGAGTCTTCAAAAACTAAGCATAAGCTGCGATACTCGTCACGCTTGGCAGGCGGGTTGGCGAGCGCAGGATGTTGATACACGGAAAGACGCTGGTGCCTATCTTCAAGAGCTATTCCGTGGTTTGCCGAGGGATTATTTCTGCATTTACTAGAAAGATTCTACTGCTCTGTGGCACCCCATGCCGTGAGGGACAAATTTTATGTTTAAGAACCTCCTCTCTAAGCCTGGATTAAGACCAACTGCGACATATAAAGCAAAATGATATGGTCCGATTTTGGTAAGAATTTCGTTTTGTTGATGCTTATACCGGGACCGATGCCGACAGTAGAATGGTACCCCTCCTCTCATTCCGTTGGATGCAGCAAGGGCCTGCTAAGGGATGCCTCCGAAAGATGGGCAGCAGCGTCTTTCCTTGCATCAACATCCCGAACTGCGCTCGCCAACCCGCCTGCCAAGCGTGGTGAGTATGACAATTACCCCTCATGGAGATACATGAGGAAGGCCTGTTAAACGTTCAGTATTGGACGTTTTACAGCTAAAAGGATGTTGCTTATACATTACTATATGCATGTGTTGTGATAGCGGTCCCAGCGGTAAAAAAAATAATTTTACGAAATGTGCTCTGCACATTGTTTTTCAATGTATTTGTTTCAGATGTTATGTAGAAAGCTTACGAGGGAAGTTCGCTATTTTGCCGTGCATTTCTACATGAAATTGCTATTCAGTCCTGTGAAAAAATGAATGTTAAAAGACAATGTTTTCCGTGAAAATATCCTTTAGTGTTCTCGAAACTATTTCGGGAAAAGTAACTTCTATTCGACGGTTCCGTACGCTTCTATCTGGAGGCTGTTGAACCCATTATTAGCGTTTCCCAGTATCCAGGGGAATTCGTTTCGAATAAAAGATACCAAATATGTATGTATATACCATCCCTTTCTTACCCAAATAAAAAACCTATCTCGAAGCTCACAAGGCTTAAATCAGCTTGAGCTTTGCTGCCTTTATTGGTGAATACTTCAGCTCTATTTTTACGTTATTAAAGTTTCAAATGCAGTAGAAGTTTTAGTGTTCGTGACGATAATGTGACAGTTCTGATAAATCTTATAGTGCTTTATTGTGTGGAGTTAAAGTTCAGATTTGATCATCAGATTGTGGTTGTTATTTTCAAGCACTGTGAAGTTGTATGCTGTATAGACAGTTGATGGTTCAGCTCGGGGTAATGTTATATTACTGTTGCGATTGAGATTGAGGCTCTCCGGCTTTAAATCTTGTACGAGTTTAACAGAGTTCACCTGTTTTGACGATAGGAGAATAGAATATAACTTTGTAAAATTTTGTAGATATCTAGATCTGTGTTATTTAAGTCGGAACCCAAGTTTTTAGACAAAGAAGAAAAAATGTTTGGTTTATGGTCTGACAATTTTTCGTCTCTATTTCGTTAAATGCAATTGCTGTTATCAACATTATCAAAAGTTGGGGTGATTTGAATGCCAATGCCAATGCAAAAAAGCCATGATATGTTTTTGAACAAATTCGTGAAACAGGCATGTCAGAAACACACAATATTCAAGTTCTTTCTCGTGATTTTTTTAAAATTAATTTTGCAAGTGAAATTATGTTCTGTGTAGTTTGTTTAGTGTTTAGCCACGCTGAGGTAGAACATTTCAAGGAAATGAAAAACTCAAACCCGCCATCGAAATTTTTTGATAAGGTTTAAGTTAAGATTTACTAACACACGGTTAGTAGCCAATTGAAACGCAGGACGTTGCAGGTTCTACTCCCGCCACAAATCAAGTTCAACTTCAATAGAACCTTATTGAAAGAAGTCGCTCGCTCGTTCTAAGTTCGTGACGAACAACTAGTTGACGTGTACCTCAGTTTTGTGTCAATTGGTCGCCCAGCGACGTGCCCCGTGTCGACCACGTGTCCAACTCGCTACCGGTCGAAACTTCCCATCCCCGACCACAGTTCAGTTGAATAGACAGAAACAGACAATTCCATATCAATTTTCTAACCGTCTCCCGCAAAAATATCCAAAGGGGAACACCACCCGTTCAACCTGTCAACTGTCAGGTCTCTGCATCGCGGCGGGTTCGACCGATGCCGACATCCAACGGATTGTGCTGTCAGTTCGCTGCCACCGCTCGCATGACCGTTTTGTTTATGGGTTCATGCGCAATTAGGAAATGTGTTTGGTTTTGAAAACAGAGATCTATACCCAACAGTATGCCTTAACGAGCTGATATAATTAATTTTTTTTATTTCTTACTACTGCTGGGAAAAAGCTTTCCCCATATACTTCCAGACATCCCTGGTTTTTACAGTATCCATCCGAGAAATAATGATGTTCTCATCGACACCCTCATCACAGTTATTGGACGTCCACCGATGGTCAAAGGCCTCTCTGTATCTCAGCTATTGGACGTTCACCGCCAATCAAAGGCCTCTCTGGATCTCAGCTATTGGACGTCCACCGCTGGTCAAAGACCTCTCTGGATCTCAGGTATTGGACGTCCACTGCTGGTCAAAGGCCTCTCTGGATCTTAGCTATTGGACGTCCACCGTTGGTCAAAGGCCTCTCTGGATCTCAGCTATTGGACGTCCACCGCTGGTCAAAGGCCTCTCTGGATCTCAGCTATTTTACGTCCACCGCTGGTCAAAAGCCTCTCTGGATCTCAGCTATTGAACTTACATCTCTGGTCAAAGGCCTCTCTGGATCTCAACTATTGGACGTCCACCGCTGGTCAAAGGCCTCTCTGGATCTCCGAGTATTGATCATAAGGGGTTGTTGGCATACTCACTACGCTTGATCCTGCCAATCGGGTTGGCGAGCGCAGTACGGGATGTTGATACACGGAAAGACGCTGCTGCCCATTTTCCGAAAGGATTCCTGGGCAGATTTTTACTGCATCCACGAGCAAGAAAGAAAAGGCAACATTCTACTCCGAGCACCCCACGGCATAACGATTCTCAAATAGTTTCTTAAAAAGTTAATATCATGGCAACGTCTAAGATTTTTAATTATTTCAAAAAGCGCAGCACGAGGGAACTTTTTGTTCATAGCATGACTAAGAATGTCTAAGTCCAAGTGCGATGTGAAACTTGCCGTGGCGTGCCGGCAGTAGAATATTGCCTCTCCTGTCTTGCCCATGGACGCAGTAAGAATCAGCAAAGGAGTACCCACGGAAGATAGGCAGCAGCGTCTTTCTGTGTATCAACCTCCCACACTGCGCTCGCCAACCCCACTGCCAAGCATGGTAAGTACGGCAGCACCCCCTCATGTTCAGTAGTTGTGATTAGATAAGAATTCTAATGTAATGTAAATATCATTCTTGATAATGATTTGGAAAAGCGAAAATGTCTGACACAAGTATTTCTTATAATACTTAAAATGTGTTTTCACCATAGCTAACACTTTTTTACCTTTTAATACTGAATAAAACATTTTGAATTTGATTTTGTTATTGTCCAGTGGTGGACATCCTACGTATGAGAAGATCATGATGCAAATTAATTTCTTATAAAGTTAAGTTTCACTGCAATGCTTTAAAGATTTTTAATTATTTTAAAGAGCGTAGAAGCAGATCTCCTTGTTGAGTGTGATCGAGAATTTCCAAGAGATAGTATACTACGATGTGAAACTGCTGCACGTGATCCGACTACGTCTCCTCGCCGGCGGCTAATTAATGTGCTAAACATTAACTAAGCAAACGACCTTGTTAATACCGGTACTGTTAGCTTTATTTTAGTTTTGATATTCTTTTAGTTCATCTTCCAGCTGTAGGACTGCGGTCCGCGTCCACTGCTGAGCATAGGCCTCCCTCATCGGGTTGGCGAGCGTAGTAGAGGGTGTTTATACACGTAAAGACGCTGCTGCCCAACTTCTCTTTGCAGACTCTTACTGCATCCCTGGGTAAGAGAGGAGGGGCATCATTCTGCTGCCGGAACCCCATGGCATTGTTTTAGTTGCTAATCATGAATGATCCATATAGGGTTGTCCAGACAATAACACGTCTCGTAAAGCATAAATAATAATTTCACTGTCATATATATGGTTGTAATAACTTTTGCCATAAAGCGCCGGCAGTAGAATGTTTCCCTTCCACTTTTGCCTGTGGATGCAGTAAGAATCTGCCAAGTGATACTTCCGGATGGCATAAGAGCCTTTCCGTGTGTCAACATCGCCTACTGTGCTCGCCCACCCGCCAAGCGTGACCGTTATTGAAGATTGAGAAGTTTTTACAATATTTTTACTGTATGACGGGCAAGAGAGGATACATTCTACTGCCTGCATCTCGCAGCAGTGTCTAGAGAAAAGCAAGCGCGAATCCCTGCACGTCCAACAACTTACGAGAATTATCATAAACTAGCTTCTGCCTACCGCTTCGCATGCATTGAAACCAGATAAAAATTTGCCTATAATTTGGTCAACATTTATACTTGTGTACAATTTCAGCTCAATCCGTAAGCTAGTTTTTGCGTAAAGAGGTAATAAAAGTAAGGCCTTTGCATCTATTATAGATTATCTATACAGCGTCAGCAACTGGTAATCATGCTGTACGGGACGCTGCAGTGCTTGGGGCATTGTTAGATGGATTAGCCTTGCTCAGCATTATACCGTCCTCTCAGCTTAGTCAGCTATTATTGGTCTGAGGAAAAAATAGGTCAATACGTCTGAAGCTAACTATGCCGCGGGATTCCTCAGCATGTTTTCTTTACCTTTAACGGTGAAGAGGTATCATACATCTCTGACGAAATCTGTAGCGCAGCGGGCGAAGGTCCGCCTGCGACGCAAGAGGTTGTGGGTTCGATTCCCGCCTCGAGACTAATTTTTGTACGATCTGCAGATATTTGTTCCGGTTGTTCTGGGTGTTTTTCTATATTTAATAAAAATATATTTATATGTAGTATATGTATGTATATCAGTCATCTAGTACTCATAACACAAGCTCTGCGTAGCTTGGGGCTAGATTATGATGTGTGAATTGTGAATTGTCTTGAAATCTTATTTATTTATTCTCACAAACTTTCGCGTTTATCATATTAGTAGGACTTTAAAAACGACTAACGCGTATATTCTTCCACAAACAATTCTGCCGGCTGAGCCCTCGCTACTCGCTGTCTGTCGGCCTGTCGCCCGCCGCGGCGTCAGCGCTATGACGCCACCAAATTGTGCCTGTCATCCCGCGTGAATGACAATTAACTCGACGACTCGCGGTTCACATTGATATTTTGAGTGGCGCCTTTGGAATTGGAAACGTTTCAGTCGCCGACACTGAGGAGTGTCAAGTTCTTGGATTTGTTATTTTTTTTTGCGCAAATGTTTTGCTGAATATGTACATGTTTGTAGCCAGTTGCTCTGACTTTGAGCATATTTTTTTAATTGTTATGCCAGTTTACTTGATATACCTGTATTGCAATAATATTGGTATTCGAATACAACAAATTCTAGGCATTTCACATTTAAAATTAACATGAGTCACGTGTGTAATTAAGTGATAGAGTGAGCTTATGGTATTCGCTAAAGGCGGCCGCTGACATAGTGTGGATGGAGCGTGGGGCTAGTGGGGATTGGCGGTGCGAGGAAACATGCTGATCCGCAGGTTCGCTCATTGTTCAGTAGATTTTAAAATCTCTGTATTTAAATCATACTGTGAATCATTTTACACCATCATCCTTTTCTTCCGGACCCCCTTCGGGGTCACTGGGTGAGGCCTCGAGACGTAAGTCTCTTTACCCTAGCTTCATCTTTGGGGGCTTCAACAACCACGTCACGATTCATGTAGCCCTTTGGGTGTTCTTGGAACTTTTTTTGGGTGGGCGGACGGAACGGTTCTCCCGGGCGGAGGTGCGGTGCGGGGGGGCTATGCATAGAAGTTTCTACGCTTGACCTCCAGTCCCCGGACCGCCAACTCACGCGTGTCCTCGCTGCGGCGATGGCCATCAGGACTTCGGTGAGGATCCCCATGAGTATAACGGGGGCCTCATCCGGTTCGTCGGGCCGTTGTTCAGCCACGGGCGCGGTGGGTGCGCCTTCAGAGGGGGTTGCTTGCGGTGGGGCCACTAGTGGCCACAAGGATGGCTGGCGCTGTTACGCCGATGGGTGCCTGCGTCCGAGGAGCGGGATGCGGCAGCGGGTGTCCGGGACGAGTCTAGGGCTGGTACGCCGAGACCGGGGCTTGTTGTTCCCGTTTTCCTGCGAAAATCTGCGGTGTGGAGGAGGCGAGCAGCTTCCGCTTCCTCCTACCTCCACGGGCTCGTCTTCTTGGCGGTCGTGTTTTCCCGGCCTCTATGCGGTGCGCGACTGGCCTGGGGTGGGGCTGCATTGGGGCGATGGTTGGCATGCCTAAACGCCTGGTAGCGGTGGCATTGCGGCACTCTGTTCGCCGCGTTTTACACCAGCGGCTTGTGGATTACATATACCAAGGCGTCCATCAGTGCACTACGCGTCCTCTATAATAACTTGTTTAGAGCAATGGTGAGGCTGTTCAGATACTGTAGTGTGTCTGGCGTGTTTGCGGATCCACACGCTAGCTACTTTTTAGCTGTAACTTGCAATAAGATATCGTCAATAAAACGCAGGACGCTGGGCAGCGCCTACTGTCTGACATGGGCTCTGGCTGACAGACCAGGTCTTCAAAGACACATAGATGTCAAGCTTCATCAACCCTTGTGCAAACAAATTTATTATTTAAATGTATTATTTACTGTTTATCTTGTTCTGTGCGTGTTTCTTTCTTGTTTAAAAATTGTATTATTGGCTGGAGCTGTGTGACATTATTTTCTCAATAAACGAATATAATATAATTAATAAAATTTTGTAAAAAACAAGAATTTCTCACGTCATATTGTGGCGTCGAAGATAGAGACAAAAGATTTGCGAAAACATAATATAATAAGTTGACAAAATATTATGTAAGACAACCGGTATTGGTATAAGCTCTCAAAATTAACGTGAGATATACTATTCATTTTGTAAAAACGGGATTTACTCACGTAGTATTGTAACGTCGAAGATTATTCCGACACGTTTCGATTTTTCAAGAAAATCATCATCATGGGATTGAATGCCCGTCCGCGCGTGGGGCCGACACGACACTGGCGCTGGCAGCGGCGCGTGCCGCGCGAGCTTCGTATCGTTCGGCGCGACTGGAGGGGCGCGCTCGGCGTGGCGCATGATGTGCTTGCGCTGTTGCAGGCGTCGTTGTTGGAGTAGTGGCGCTGGCATATGTGTCCGGTGCAGGTTCATCGTCACTACTGTCGTCTCGACTAAATGTCGATGAACAGAACACGCTTACTGCATCTCCATTGGATGTGGAAGGCCCACCTTGCGTGTCGCTCTTATACAGGTTGAGGCAAGGATTCCATGCTGCAGGCACTAACCATCCCTGATCCCTGTTGAAGTTGCTGGTTCTCCCAATCTCGATGGCTTCGCGGATCTTACGTGGCACAAAGAACTTTTCCCTAGCGAGCACTTAAGCCTTGTCGAACCGGATGTAATGCGCAGTACCGGAAGTCAACACATGCTCTGCTATTGCTGACTTATCTGCGTCCGCATTCTTCATGGCCCGTATGTGCTCCGACAATCTGGTTGATATATTTCTCTTCGTCTCGCCTACGTAAGATCGTCCACAATCGCAAGGAATTTTGTATACACCCGATGTACCCAAGGGATCTTTATCCTTTGGAGATCTTAATAGATTCCTAAGTTGTGCGGGGGGACGGAAAATCGTCTTGATACCGTACTTTCTTCGTAGCAAGTGTCCGACTTTATCCGTCACCCCCTTGATAAAGGGAAGGTAAGCTCTAGATCTCTCCACCGACGACGGGCGCTGATTAGCAGAAGGGTTTGCAATTCGCCAACTTTGCTTCCAGGTGTAACCATTTTCTTCCAGTACCTTCTTCACATGTGAGAGCTCCACATCTAGGTGTTGAGAGTCGCACAATTTTAGGGCTCTGTTTATAAGAGTCCTAGGTACCGAGGCCAGATGCGATGGGTGGTGGTGCGAGTCAGCTCGAAGATACCTATCTGTGTGTGTTGGTTTGCGGTATACTGAATGCAATAAGCGTCCCGAAGGTCCTCGCTTCACCAACACGTCCAGAAAAGGCAACTCTCCCCTCTGTTCCCGCTCCAGCATGCAGTAAGCGTGTTCTGTTCATCGACATTTAGTCGAGACGACAGTAGTGACGATGAACCTGCACCGGACACATATGCCAGCGCCACTACTCCAACAACGACGCCTGCAACAGCGCAAGCACATCATGCGCCACGCCGACCGCGCCCCTCCAGTCGCGCCGAACGATACGAAGCTCGCGCGGCACGCGCCGCTGCCAGCGCCAGTGTCGTGTCGGCCCCACGCGCGGACGGGCATTCAATCCCATGATGATGATTTTCTTGAAAAATCGAAACGTGTCGGAATAATCTTCGACGTTACAATACTACGTGAGTAAATCCCGTTTTTACAAAATGAATGGTATAAGCTCATTATAATTTACAAAGTGTAGTAGTTCTACCTTCCATTTTTCCTGATTTGGAGTGCCTTGCAGTCCTCGGGTAGATTGTGTCTACCCGTAATAGAATTACAAACGTCAGGAATAATATAACAAGGTAATTACGCGATAAAGTCCCGTTCAACAATTTAAAATTTTATCTCTCGTTCAAAAAATTAACATTATGTCTTCTGTTCAACAATATTAACATTATGTATCTCGTTCAACAAATTAAAATTATGTCTGCTGTTCAAAGAATTAACATTGTCTCCCGATCAATAAATTCAAATTATTGATCTTTTATTAAGAATATTTAAATCGAAGACACACACCACCAAAACTAAAAAAAACTCAACACAGACAACTAAACCTGTAATATAAAAAAATAATTTCACGATACGCAGAATCTAGAACGACATGTCTCTCGATTACTTTGCATATACCCTCGAACATTTCCCCTGTGATAAACAGATTTTACCCTTGTCTAGACACAATAAATAAAATCTGTATGTAATCATGTAAACATAACCGACTTACTGTTTTGTTACGAATCATTTTTCACGAGGAACATTCGAGTGTGAACGTGATACACTATCGCTTGACGCCCGATTTCATATGAAAATAAAGTAGCATTTGCATCTATTGTCGATGTTTAAACAACGTCAACTGGCTAAGACGTATTGACCTGTTCTTTTCTCTGACTAATAACTGAGAGGATGGTACTTATACACCAAGCCTTATCCACTGCTCAGCTTCCCATACAGCATGAATAATGAGTCAGAAAATATCAGGACAGTAAGTCTAACCCGCGGGTTTACTCACGATTTTTTCATCGTTATAGCACGTGTTAAATGTGCACATAATTATTTAATGAAAAATTAATTGGTGTACGGCCGGTATCGAACTATCAGGTTGAAAGTCGGGGATACAACCACTCAGCCAACATGGCTATTAAAATAAGAACTATGGTATAAAATAATGTGTATTATAGCCGTTAGTTACTCAAACTCGCAGCTCGCAATAGTTTGTCGATGAAAATATTTATGAAAGCTTAGTGTAAAAGTTTTTCATTACCTATTTCAAACTTTATTGCTAAAAGTCAGATTACATTTTGTTACAAGTAGTACGAGGTCGTTGCTATTCACAATACTAACGAAACATATCCAAAATGACTAGATGAATATCAAAAATTGCGTGTTTCTAAGCAGATTACAGATCAATTATTAATACAATTAATACCTAAAATATTTGAGGACTTCGATTCCTAGTGGATTCCATCATCAGAACTGAGTTTTGAAAAAATGGGACCTAATTCAAAGTATATTTAAACTCAAAAAAAAATCCAATTCGGTTCATAAATGACGGAGTTCTGAGGCAACATAGATTAAAAAAGACGACTTTCGAAAAGACAACCTCTTCATTATTTTTGAAGTCGGTTACAAATCTTAGACGAGATAAATCGTCTAAGTTACAAATAGACAATAGTACTTTCTGATTCTTCAGTTTTGCTCCAGTCTTCAGCTCGCTTAAAATTATTAATACGGTGGAACATTCCAGATTTAGTAGAGGCTTATGGAAAACAATCTTGCGGGTTGTCAAAGAGAGAACAGAACGTAGGGCAATAAGTTCGATACTATATAATTTTTTGCTTGTGAAAATGTTAGGATAAATAAATACTCAGTCCTACGCAGAATAACTGACTGTAAAGGCCGGCTTAAACGCTTGTCTAAGAAGTAATAATATTAAGACAAATATGTAACGATGAATAGAAGTGAAAGAGTGAGGTTTCTCGTTCGCTTCTTTCCCTTACTTGGAAAAAAGTTATCTGAAGCGAACAAATTCAATTATGTGCTTCAATTTAAATTTGTCTTGTTCTTCTAGAGGCTTATTTAACAAGGGATGGATAAGAAAGGCTAATTTGGTATTAAGACATTCCTTTTATATCTTAAATAAACTTTTTAAATCAAAGACATATAACGAAAGGGTACAAGTAACCAATTGTGTCCATTGTATGTAATACTATTAGACAGAAGAGTGTGTTAAGATCTGTTAACGTTATATTAACTAAAGGTTTCAAAACTTTTATTAAAAATTCCTTAAAAGCTTAAAAGCTTAATTTGACAGGAAATTTTGTCATTTTATGCAAAATAATTACTTTAGTTGGAACACTAGCTCTCTTGATAACTGCAGTGAGTAGTGGGTTCAATCGTTTTAATTTGTTCGAGGATTAATCTTGAACGGACGATCGATATCATAATGAGATACTGTCAAAACAGAATGTAAAAGATAATTATTGTTCCTGTGCAGAGGGAAAACACGGGCTCTAAGTGGAGACGTACTACTTTATACGATATTATATCAGAATGGCCAAGCAACGCATGGGAAGATATTGGGGAGATACAACAAACACCTTACACAACAGTTTGAGAGTCACTGGATTTTCCCCATCATCATCATGAGGTTATAGTTGAATAGAAAGGAAAATATATGTACTATCCACACGAGCTAGCCCACATAAATAATTTACAATCAGTTATAAATGTACAATCAGATAGAGATTTGCGCTGCAATGCCTAGGCATTTATATTTATTTTTAAAATCATACAATAAGGAATTAAGGAATAATTTGTTACGGACAACATTCCACTGTTAACCAAGCCAAATTGGGGAATTATTCAATTCCGTAATAGAAACAAACCCAGCAAAGTTTAATAAGTAATTATTTAAGTAAATTCATAACTTGGAAAACTTTAATAATAGCGACGAAACAAAGCGACAAACTCATTGTCGACTTTGCATTGCAAATGGCGTGTCGTCGAAGTGACGAAAGGTGGCGACGTCGCGACGATGCAACTTTCGCGTCTTTGTCCCAGCCCTTTGTACCGTTGTGGGGGAATCACCCTGTAGCTACAATGGAGCTTGTTTGTCGCTGATAGCTATGTCTATTCCTTTTGTGGTTATGGGAGTCGTATTCTGTTGGCACTCAGGCCACGCGGTAAGACTACGATGAATAAAGCTTTTGAGTGTTTGCAATTTACCAGTGGGTAATTCGACGGAGAGATCGCTTTTAGCGGCACGTCCGCTCATCGGACCATTATATTGTTTTTTCGTATATCGTGTCTGCATCTTCATATTGTTAAACTAGCTTGTTCCCGCCGCTTCGCATGCGTTGTACCCGTACAAAAAGTAGCCTATGTGTGAATCCTAGTCAACATCTATACCTACGTTTGCAAAATTTTAGCTCAATACGCTAGTTTTTGCGTGAAGAGGTAACAAACCTCCATACAAACTTTCGGCTTTATTATATTAGTGAGATTTTGCCGTGCGGTGCTGGCAGTAGAATGTTACTTCTCTCATGCCTGTGAATGCAGTAAGAGCCTGCTAAGGGATACCTCCGGAAGATGGGCAGCAGCGTTTTTCCATGTATCAACATCTCGTACAGTGCTCGCCAACCCACCTGCCAAGCGTGGTGAGTACGGCAACGACCCCTCATGGAGATCTATGAGGGAGCCCTGTTCAGTAGTGGACTTTTTACGGCTGGAATGATGATGATGATTTTTCGCAGCTTCCTTATCTCTGCCGTAAAATATTAAATCTTTCTCTCTAGATTAAACAAAATGTATCAGATCATGTTTATGCATACTAGATGGTTGATAAAATACATATAATATTTTTGTAAATACTTTAAGTACTTATTGTGCAATAATTATTAAACTTTAAACAAATCTGACGTCATTTATAAAATTTAAAATGCTGCCGAAAATACCCAACCGCTATATATATGCTTATTACATTAGAGTATTTCCCTTTAGTTTTCATGATCCCATCACTATTTAAAAGCAAGATAACATTATTAAGTAATCAATGGTATCATTATTTCAGCCATAAAACGTCCACTGATGAACACAGGCCTCCCTCATGGATCTCCATGAGGGGAAGTTGCCATTCTCACCACGCTTGGCAGGCGGGTTGGTGAGCGCAGTATGGGATGTTGATACACGGATAGACGCTGCTGCCCATCTTCCAGAGGTGTCCCTTAGCAGGCTCTTACTGCATCCACGGGTAGGAGAGGAGGGGTAACATTCTACTGCCGGCAGTCAATGGCAATCAATGGTATAAATTCTGTAAATTCCAGTGTTTTTGTTATTATAACATTATTTAACGAGCTCTGTGGCGCAGCGGGCGAAGGTCTGCCTGCGACGCAAGGGGTTGCGGGTTCGATTCCCGCCTCGGGACAAATGTCTGTACGATCTGCAGATATTTGTTCAGGGTGTTCTGGGTGTTTTTCTATATATAATAAAAATATCTATCTATGTAGTATAATGTATTAAGTATATCAGTCATCTAGCACCCTTATCACAAGCTCTGCTTAGCTTGGGGCTAGATGATGCTGTGTGATTTGTCTAGCATTATTTATTATTATTATTTAAACGAAAAGCTGAAACTCAAGTTTAAATAGAAGGCATGTAACTATGTCTTGAGGGACTTATCACAGTCGTAAGAAATCCACTGCTAGAAATAGGCCTCTCTCATAGACTGAGGGTTCCAAGTACTGATCTTGATAGGTTGTTGCCATACTCGCTAACATCGGCATGCGGATTGGCGAGCGCAGTACGTGATGTTGATACACAGAAAGACGCTGCTGCCCATCTTCTGGAGATATTTCTTAGCAGCATTACCGCATCAACGGGCAAGAGAAGAGGGGTTACATTCTACTGCCTGCACCCCACCCCAGTAGATTTAATTACAATTAATTAATTTCACTTTAATTCGTTCATGCCTCAATTGCCTTTTTGCATATATTGTATACTATAAATGATATCTTTATTTGATTAAAACTACGCCGCAGCTTTTAAGTATCTGACTAATAAATTTGGAGTTACTTTCTTAAGATTTACCAATTACCTCTCGTGAGACATGTACAAATAAATTAAAATTAATTAACACATCGCTCACTCTAAGCGCTCAAGTTATAATTAATCATTTGAAATGGATGTGTTATATAACAACAGTGTCGAAACTTTAAGTAATCGACACAAACACGGCTCCGAAGTTGCCATTGTTACAGCCTCCTTTGCAATGCAAAATAGAGAAGTCAATGTGATGCTGCAGCTCAAACGAGGGCGGCTGAACCACAATCTAAAATAATAAGTTTTTTTTTTCACTTTAGCCGTAAAGTGTCTTCTACTGAACACAGGCCTTTCTCATGGAGGGGTAGTTGCCATATGTAGCTATAAGTTCCGGATGTTGATACACGAAAAGAAGCTGCTGCCCATCCGCTGGAGGTATCCCTTAGCAGGCTCTTACTGCGTCTACGGGCATGAGAGCAGGGGTAACATTCAACTGCCGGCACCCCACGGCAACATTGTTATACATATACTGTTAATGCCTGTTCTTTTTAAAAAAATAAACATAGTATACTAATGAGTTAGCCGTTCTTCCCGAGTTGTGCATTCTACTGCCGGCACCCTACAGCAGGAATAAATAACAAGTTTATAAAATCAAATTATTTTTTTAAGTAACCAGGGCTATGCTCGGGGTTTCACTACGGGATCGAATCAGAAATGAGGAGATACGTAGAAGAACTCGGGTCACCGACATAGCTAAACGGATTAGCACGTTGAAGTGGCAATGGGCAGGCCATATAGCGCGCAGAACAGATGGCTGATGGGGCCACAAAGTTCTCGAATAGAGGCCACGGATCGGCAAGCGTAGCGCAGGACGTCCACCTACAAGATGGGCAGACGACTTGGTGAGAACTGCTGGTCGGCGGTGGATGCAGACGGCTTCCAACCGCAGTACTTGGAGATCAATGAGGGAGGCCTTTGTCCAGCAGTAGACGTCCTACGGCTGAAATGATGATGATGATGATGAAGTAACCAGCGACATATTAGCTAGTCTCGGGAGGTAACCTAATTTGTTTTGTACCTTCTACCCTCAGTTTTGCAATTTTGCCCTTCTGTAAAAGTAAACGCCTAAGCCGATTTTAATAAAATGTGTATTAAGAACCACCGCTAGGAAACTGCTTTACATAAAATAAAATGCATTTAAATCGGTCCACACAGACACACAGATACACAGACACACATTAGCGGTCAATTTATTAATATACTTAAAAATATTTAACTTTAAAACTACATAATGTATTTACTTGGTCCATCATAATAATATGAAATGGAATAAAAATACCTCATCATTATCTGAGCCGTCAAACGTCCACTGCTAGACGTAGGCCTCGCTCTCCAAATACTGATCATGACGGGGTAGTCACCATACTCGCCACGCTTGGCACTGTTGGGACACGGAAAAACGCTGCTGCCCATATTCTGGAATTCCATGGCAGGCATTGATATTCTAAACGGTGATAGTTTTTGTTACAAGCTCGTCACGGATTTATAAGGGCCTGCTATTTTCTCCTTCTTCTAGAGCTTTTACGAGTAATGTTTCGTAGATTTTAGAAAAGTTAAAGAAGAAATAAAGAACACAAATTTTAATAACAAAATGAGGAACAATTTTGGATCAGAAAACTTTTGAGTTTACCGTCAAATTTAGTTGGGTCAATTTTACCTGAAACAATACAACATAGTATTAGGAATATAGATATACAACAAGTAATTTATTAAGAATTATAATGTTAAAAACACAATTTCAGCCGTAAAACGTCCACTACTGAACACAGGCTTCCCTCATGAGGGGTAGATGCCATACTTACCACGCTTGGCATGTTCTTACTGCATCCACGGGCATGAGAGAAGGGGTAACATTTTACTGTCGACACCCCAGGGCAACACTCTTATAAACTGTTATTAGCTGTTCATTTTAAAAAAACAAACATAGTATACAAATGAGTCAGCCGTTCTCCCCGAGTTGTGCTGTCTGGGCGCCGTCGTCAGACGAGCGGCCTCGTGAGAGGTACTGACAGTTTGGTGGATTTTTACTACGAGGATGTTTCGTCAAGTTCTCAGACAACACCATTAAACTTAAAACGTGAAATTATCTATTTTTTTACTATTTTTTCTGTGGGATTACTGAAGTACTTGGCTTTGCATCTCAAAATCGTTTTACTGCGATGTTCTTACGTCACAATTTTAGGGCAGAATTTCTTAATTTGTGTATGTCGTTGTAAGAATCCTTTCAAATCGACGTTCTTGTCTTTTTATTTTATGGCTTTTTGTGTTTGGTTTTACACAATTTCGCCAGTGTCAAGTTAAATTTGCAAAAATATTATTCAAAATCGACGTTCAAGAGTTGATTCATATTTGAGTGACAATTATTTGACAGTTGCCAATGTAAATATCTTAAAATAATGACATATATAATAAAGGCTAAAATAGCATTCGAAATCATTCATTCTTTTTACTCACGGCATTATAACAGAGTTTGAAAGAGCTGCATATACAGTCATACTTTTAGGAATTTACAATTCTGTCTGAGGCTTTTTAACCTTTTTAGTAATTTTCTCATAAATTTTGTCGAATTCACCAACAGCTCGCAAGAAAATTACGAATAAAAAAATACAACCATATCATGTTGAACGTACTTGACATAATCATGATCGTGTCAAAGATGTCATTTTAATTTGGTAGCTTGTACGTCATAAGAAGAACCAAATTTAGAACCATTTGACAGTTTACTTACGCTAACTTTACTTTTTCTCGCTCCTTTAAAATGTTATAAGTAAAAAGAGTACATATTGATTGATTTTGGTTGCTATTTTAGTTTGGCTTCTATTACGTTATTTTTCTAAATATGTTCGGAATTCTTCATGTTGTCTTCATGTGTTTGATTCGGCGCCAGCTCTGAAGTGAAGTTTTGCGGCAAAAGCGGGAACTAAACTCAAAAAAACAGTCTGTATTTAGTTCTATAATGGCAGCGGCACAGCTATTGAACTTGAGTGCTGACGCGGACTCTACTTTAGCCTGAGTTTTGTTTAACTGTCAGAACAATTACATACAAAATGCATTATAATGTAACTCTAACTATCTAACTCAAAACGATGGCTTTCGGCCCATGAAAAAGTCGTTTTCGTAGAAAAAACCTGAAAATATGTTTACTAGTTCGTGCTATACTTGTGCAGGGGTGACCGTAAGTTCATGTTTAAGAATTCTTGTTTTTTTTTTTAATTTTACGATGATTTATATACTTGTTCGGCAGTTCTACAAAAATGTCAGTGACCATGTCAGGAAACTGCTGACGTTTACATTGTCATTATGTCATGTCCGTACAGTGTGTTGAAGTTAAAACTAAGGTTGATCCTTGAAGGGCGAGAATCACTCCCTTTTGAATTTGTATACGTATAATACATATGGTTACTAAGTTAGTTATATCTCAATCAAAATCTGTGAACCACTGTTAGTTATGTCTCAATCAAACTCGTTAAAGTTTTCATTAAGTTAACGCAGCTTTGATTCGAACATCTGAGTTTTGTTTAAACTGCTTCCATTCATATCTTTCCCAACAACAAATAACCAAATACAAAGAAAGTTCACCCTTATGTTTGAGAGAAAGGGTTCAAAACCGCTCGATCATGGCTGTATTGTTGTAACTGGGAGTTAAGTATTGTTATGCTGTCAGATATTTTGTCGCGCGCCGCGTCGCGTCATCGCGCGTGAGATTAATCGACGGGCTGATGAACCGACTAATTGGATGATAATGCCTGACTTGGACATTTGACACGTCTTTATGTGTCAAAGATTTATGCGCGTAAGCTGACGTGGCTTCACACGCGATGTCATTAGTTTATAATACTAGAATACTATAGTTCATATGACTTTTATGTTGTACTAGCAGCGCTCCGAGGTTTAACCTGCGTAGTTCCCATTCCCATAGGAATACGAGGGTACATTACCTAAAGCTTATGTTACTCAGGGATAATGTAGCATTCTAATAATGAAAAAAATTTGAAAATGAGTTTTGTAGTTTTTGACTTTATTCGTTAAAACATACAAAATACAAATCTTTCCTCATTATAATATTAGTATAGATGTGTTTTATTTTTAGGTTTTATGTTGTAAATAGATAAAAAACTCTTTGTTGCACACCACATTAAAAGGTTTTTGCGGGGTGCCGGCAGCAGAATGTTAGCCCTCCTCTCTTGCTCGTGGATGCAGTAAGAATCTGCCAAGAAATATCTCCGGACGCTAGGCAGCAGCGTTTCCGTGTGTCAACATTTCGATCTGCGCTCGCCAGCCCGCATGCGAAGCGCGGCGAGTATGGCAATAACCCCCTCACGATCTGAAGAGGAGGTCCGTATGAGAGAGGCCTAGGGTTTTTTCTTGATCGCATTTTGCCTCGTTCGTGTTTTGTCATGTATTCAATTTTAATGAACGTAATTTACATTTAACTCATATTTTATAATATCGATATTTTTTGTCTGTCGTATTTTGTCTCAATCGCATATTTCAAATACTCAATATATATTGTTGCATTTTCTCTTTGCATTATGGTTTGTTTAAATTTCCTTAAAGAGGTTTTTACGTTTTATTTGAATTTTTCATACATCTATGAGCATAGCTATAAACCATTTTCATTTATGATGATGGATTGTGGACAATATATAAACAATTTGTTTAATTATTTCATGCAAATTTCATTATAACATTTTTTTACATTTAAACACCCCTGACTTTAATAATTAACAATTTCGAAACGGCTGTACCAATTTTAATAGAATATTAAGAACCACCACTTTCAATAAAAAAACCGAGACTAAATTGTTTTACCCGTTAAGAGATACGGTTCCACAGACATACACGTCATAATTAAACTTTTAACAACTCTCTTTTTGCGTCGGGGCTAATTTTTTCCAAAAGACGCATGCTTTAAATTTCCAACAATTCCTGTTTCCCTGATTCCACAGTCTTACACAAAAACAATACAACAACATCTTTATCAAGGAAGTTCCAAACAAATTCTATTTCCACATTGCGAAATTATTCCGCGCAAATTAATTTTAAACAAAACCCAACAAAAGACGGTCTCAGAAGTTTTATTTAATTTCGCGAATCGCGGGCTGAGGAAAAGATTTGTCATTTAAATTGTAGCCTTCGGTTAATTACTCGTATTTACAAGTACTATACCTGAATGGTCGGGAACTCAAGGAGATTTTTATTTTGAAGGTTTTTTTTTAAGGTTACACAAAATAAGACAAACATAAAGAAAACAGCAATGCAATGCTACAGTCGAACAAAAACAAAAAAAAACAAAATAAATAAGATTAAAGAGACAAAATAAAAAGTACAATAAAAATTTATGTATACACAATTATATTTTTATTTTTACATGCTATTTTTTTGTATTTGAAGTGTACACTAAGGTATCATTTTATAGAAATGAAAAATGCAATCAAAATTTTGTCTCCGACGGGACTCGAACCCGCATAAAGGAAACCTGCGTTAAAGGTGTTCGTCTGAACGTTGCGGGTTCGAGTCCCGTCGGAGACAAAATTTTGATTGCGTTTTTAATTTCTATACATTTTTATTATTGGGGCTCGGCAGGTGAGTGAGTGGGGTCTTCAATAACACCAGTCTCTTAAGAGTTTAACCAAGGAGACCTGCGTGTATGAGTGAGTTTTTTTTATGAATTTGAAAGACTGAAGTGTGCGACAAAAGGCTTTGCATGTGTTACAAGCGCGGGGCTACTTACATATCTTGCGACAGCTTTTTTAACAGACGTTAAACTCGCGATCACTGCTGTGAAACGTCACTCCCTTGCTGTTAACTAACACAAAATTGATTTCTGGCAGCTGTTGCAAACCTGTCGCGTGTTACGTAATCGGCCTGGTCACATGCACATCGAAAATATTGGTTTCACCCTGAGTCTGTCCAAACTTGAATAGATCTAAAAATGTTCCAGAGACTGCAGTATCCGTAGAACATCTAGCATGTTTAGTGTTGCTGACGAGGTATTATTATTATTTATTATTATTATTTTTCAGCCGTTATTATCCCACTGCAGGGCACAGGCCTCCCTTCCCTTCTTCCACTCCTCGCGATTTAGCGCTGCTACAGGCCAAGATCTTAAATGGGCGTCTAGTTCATCGCGCCATCTTCTTCTAGGTCTTCCACGTCTTCGGCTTGCGTTAGGTGGAATCCACTCCGTAGTGAGCTTTGCCCATAATTCGTTTGACATGCGGCAGACATGTCCGGCCCAGTTCCACTTCAAGCTAGCGGCTTTATGACCAACATCAACGATTTGTGTTTTGAAGCGCAGTATACTGTTCCGCACGCGGTCTGACAGTTTCACTCCTAAAATACTGCGCTCCATACCTCGTTGACATACGCCAAGTGCGAACTTCTGATGATCAGTCAAAGACCAAGTCTGGGCACCATAGGTGAGGATGGGAAGAATGCGTACGTCCATGAGTCTCTTTTTGAGGGATAAGGGTAAATTTCCCTTTATCAGGTCTTTCATTGACCAAAAGCTTCTCCAGGCATTTTCTGTGCGTCGGGCAACCTCTTTTACTTGTCTTGCCTGCTGGAGAGAAACTATTTGGCCAAGATAAAGATACTCTTGCACGTACTCAATCCCCACACCCCCCATGTTCACTAGACGAGGTATAAATCATCTTAAATTATATGTTAAAAAGTTTACGAACACTCCAGCCACTTACGATACAGAATGTTTGTCAACAAACTGTCAATACTTGACTTAAAAATACCTTTCCTTCTGTTGGTTTTTAATCTTTTCGGTCGACATCGGCCACTTCTTAATTTTTATCTTTCCAAACTTGTTATTTCTAGGTCTCTAGATGGTTTGAAAAGACATTTGGACTCAGTAGATGATGCAGTGATTGTATGAAAACGTCTGCCGGGTCCGCTTGTACAGGGTAAAGTGTGAATATATTTCTACATAATGAAAGTGAAATTTCAATTTAGGAAAGGTAATTTATAAAGAGTACAAGTTAAGAAGTAGTCAAATTAGGAATGATAAATCATAAAGTGGACAAGTTAGGAAAGAGACTAGTTAGGAAATAGCCAAGTTTGGAAGTGGACCAGTTAGGAAATAGTCAAGTTTGGAAGTGGACCAGTTAGGAAATAGTCAAGTTTGGAAGTGGACCAGTTAAGAAAGAGACAGATTGGGAAGTTGACAAGTTTGAAAAAAATACAAATTAGGAAATGGCCGAAGTCAACCGAAACGGTTTTTATATATATTTCTCAAATATTGGGGATTTGGGATCCCTTCAATTTAAATTACAAATATGTTGGTCAAAAAACCAACATTAATTTGTAAAGCTATTTAATTTCAAGTAAGACAGTTTCCTTACAAACATTCTACATCGAAAGTAGCTGGAGTAAAGTAGGACCACATGAGGTAATTCTCAAATAACTTCAAACGTATTATTGTTTTTGATAACCTAACAAAGGCCTTCTCAACAATAAGTTATTGAACAAAACAAACGAAATAAAAAGCAAAACAAAGATCAAAGTGTGTACGCACACATACTGTTTGGTATCAAAGAGTTTCATTATTATCGTAATGACGCAAAAAGTATTCCGATATCGGAAAAATATAAGCATTGTGCTTATAAAATCATGAAAATCAAAGTAATGAAAAACTCGTCGCCACATTTTATCCTCCTAATATTCATCATCATCATCATCTCAGTCGTAAAACGTCCACTGCTGAACACAGGCCTCCCTGATGGATCTCCATGAGGGGTAGTTGCCACACTTACCACGCTTGGTAGGCGGGTTGGCGAGCGCAGTACGATGTTAATACACGGAAAGTCGCTGCTGCCCATGTTCTGTAGGTATCCCTTGGAAGATTTCTACTGCATCTATGAGCAAGAGAGGAGAGGCAACATTCTACTGCCGGCACCCCACGGCATACTACTGATACATATAATTAGGCAAATATAAATGTAAAGATGTATGTTTGTTAGCTCTTTATGCAAAAACTAACCAACGGATCAAGTTGAAACTTTGAACATATAAAAAAAAATTGTTGACTGGACTTATCGAAGTGCTTATCCAGGTACAAAGCGTGCGAAGCTGTGGGAAGAAGCTCGTTTTACATACCCCCATACAAAATAAGGTCTTTAGTGACAAGTAACGTTTTACATGTCAATTGCCCTTTCTCTCTTGCCCGGAATACCTCCGGATGTTGGGCAGCAGCGTCTTTTCGTGAATCAACATCCCGTACTGCGCTTGCCAACCCACCTGCCAAGCGTGGAGAGTATGGTAACAACCTCTTATGATCAGTACTTGTAGATCTATGAGGAGGCCCGTGGACATACTATTGCTGATATGATGATGATGAATGTTTTACAGGATACTATAATAATTATATTCTATTTGAAAACAACATGCTTTGTACATTACGGTAGTGAATTAATAAACTCAGACAGTTAATCCAGTTTTAAGCAACCTGCCTGTAATTAAAAAGTTATTATAATAAAGGGTGTATAAATCCCATTTAACTTTCATAATGAATTGTCCGTGTAAAATAAGCTTTGTTAATTGGAGTGGTTGTAATGTATCTTTCCATCCGACGGTCAAGGATTCGATACTAGCCGTGCACCAATTTTCATTTCTTGAACAATGTGTTGCATTGTACATGATGATTATTTATTTTACAGAAATGGGTAATAAATAGGGTCTGACTGAAAACCAGCGCTCCCTAGCATTCCTTATGTGGGAGAATAATGCTGAGTCAAGCCCCATTGGACTCACACATCTTTATGCTTGTATGGTACGGGGTTGTTCACTATTAGTATTTTTTTGCTTTGGCCCGCTGACTGATCAGCTTGCCATCTTTTGGCCACTATGTTTTAAAATATTGAACTGAGTGGGTACTCATAGATC
The DNA here is from genome assembly GCA_963082625.1 of Pasiphila rectangulata. NCBI lineage: Eukaryota > Metazoa > Arthropoda > Insecta > Lepidoptera > Geometridae > Pasiphila > Pasiphila rectangulata. The sequence continues at coordinate 20,074,429 of OY720248.1, forward strand.
AAAATTAGAAATAAGTGCAATTTATTATTATAGTTGTTTTTAAGTTTTGTGTGTGTGTCTAATAAAAGTCTGTCATCTTCTTCAATTAATTGTAACAAATGATAATTTACTTATTTAAAAGGCCGCTATAAATAAGATAACGGCCTTTTCGTATCGTATTTTGACACAAAATGTAGTTACTCAGCTTATCTAAACCGGATTTTTATTTTAGTAGATTAACATGTTTTTATTTATAAACAGTATAGTATTTTAAATACGTGAGGAAATATCTATCGATGTGTACAAAACCACTGTTATAGGTATCATACTTTTGTAGAAATATGGTTTTGCGCGTTTTTTGCTGTTTTCTCGAAAGTTACTTTCAGGGCTTATCGGCTTTTTGCTTAGTGGACGGCAGACGTGCTTTACCAGTGAAGAAAATCATCGTGAGTTAACCCGTGGCATCACTCAGACGTATATTGACTTGTTCATTTCTCTGACGAATAGTTAACTAAACTGGGAGGATAATATAGTATGCTCATCTATGTATGTATAAGGTTAATCTATCTGACAATGTCTGAATGCATAAATCATCTTTAACAAGATGTTGAAGGACTTAATCCGATTTAACTTTAATAATGACTTGTCTTGTGAATTTGCAGAGCAATTCGCGCCAAAGCTGGCAATTCCCGCGCTGTCACTGTCACAGTGACAGTTGAGACGCGCTGACAGCTCTGACACATATTAACAGCTTTCTTGATGTGCCCTTTTTTCGTGGTTCTCAGGATATATTATATTGTAAGAGTTTTCCTAGATATATTAAATGTCATGAATGTTTAAAGAGATTAAGTTGAGTTTGTTGAAGCTTAGCCCGACGTGCGTGGGGTTATGTTTTTGAACTTATCTATATTTGTTGTATATTGCACGTTACTTTACTTTATACGGGTTCTAAAAATAGTGAACCTTCGGTCTCTCCGAAGGTAAAGTAGAGTAAGAAAACCTAATTTTTACGTATTAAATAAAAAAGAGTCTAATCCGTGTGATTCTAATTCTTCTGTGAGTTAATTTTGACTTGACGATTTTTAAATTAATATTATGTTAATTGCATAGGATTGTTTCCGCTGTGGGACATCAACATGGGATTGAATGGTCCGCATTTGGGGCCGGCATAAGGATGTCAGTCCAGACACGCATAATAATGTTTTTTTTTAAATCATAACGTGTCGGGCTATACTTTGACGTTAGAACATTACGTAAGTAATCTCTGAATTCAATATTTTTGCGACCGATTCGATAATAGAACCTGTGTTTCTGACACAGATAAATCTAAACACCATCTTTCATAGTCCATTCTCTATGCAGAGCTACGCATCAAAGGCAAGTTGGAACTAATCGCGACGTAAAAAGCGTACCTTTGTGGCGCGCGGCATTGTGCAGCGCCCCAGTTCGCCGCGGTGAGAGCTTTGTGTCGCTACGCGGTATTGATGGACGGCAGAGCTAGATGGTGTTATCTGATTATGCCGCCGTTTTATGGCAAGGGAACTCCTTGGTTCAGCTGATCTAATGACTATTTTTATAATCATCTTCTGGAAGTAGCCTGTATTCTTAGCCACAAATTCTTGCTGCATCCAAGGGCAAGAGAAGTGAGGCACAATTCTAACCTTACCTCTCAATAATGTCATGGACATATAATTTGCATGTATCTACAAGAAAAATACAATATATATATACATATATTTAATCAATATTTTAGTTTTCAGCTTTGTTTTAGGATTAGAAAGTGTTTTGAGTCCTGCATTATTTATTTTATTTTTATTTGGTGACCTGTAGTCTAAAAGGTATCTTAGTTGACTGGTCGAGCTTGATATGGCTACGCAGTTTTGATGGACGGTGCGTATTGTTCAGATAATGCCGCATTTTCATGGGCAAAACCAGGCAGAAATTTAAAGCTAAAACCATACCTAGTGGATATCAATTTAACCATTTTGTAATGAAAAGTATCACAAATATTAACAATTATAAAGATCCCAGATAAAAAAAAACACTGCTCTAACAACTTGTTAAATTCTATATAATTCACTTTAGCTGCATTTCCTTCGACATCTGATGCCTTCACACAATACAAGAAACGGGTTTGAGCACGTTCGTGACGTCAGCACTTCAGATCGAGTGCACCGGTCAGCGGGTCACTAGCTGTTCGATTATCTTCGGAAAAAGACTTTCATTGAGAGCTTTTTCAACACTAATAGTATCAAATGAAGTCACTACTTCTGTGCTGTTTCCAACTTTTGAACTACATATGTATTTTATGCTTAGAGAGCTTAGAAGTCATGACTTGGTGAGAACCGCTGGTTGGCGGTGAATGCAGACGGCTTCCAACCGCAGTACTTGGAGCTCAATAAGGGAAGCCTTGTTCCAGAAGTGGACGTCCTGCGGCTGATATGATGATGATGATAAATAGCGATTGGGCAGTTCCCCGACTACGCAGTATTACAGCTCTGCAATCAAAATTAGTGTTGCATTCAATGTTGCCGACTGCGCGCCGCTAACTCCCTATCGATGCCAGTTACTGCATAATGCAATTATCTATAGTTATGGTTTCTGCGAATAGGTTTGTTACTGAGGTTTCTTTTTTCATCATCATCATCATATCAGCCATAAAACAATACTTAAATTTAAATTTTGTTTTGTCATATTTAGTTTTAGATAAATTATCTTTTCGTGCAGCAATTTGTCTATTTTGTTTTCTTAAATTTGTTGTGTTATTTAAAAGTGCAAACTTCACTGCTTTGTGTACTATTTTTATTATTTTATTTTACTGTAATATTGAAGTGTTAGATTCCCAATTAAAATAAAATAAAAATAAAAACCACTACTGAACACAGGCCTCCCTCATAGATCTCCATGAGGGGTAGTTGCCATACTCACCACGCTTGGCAGGCAGGTTAACGAGCGCAGTACGGGATGCATATACACGGAAAGACGCTGCTGCCCATTTTCCGGAGGACTCCCTTAGCAGGCTCTTACTGCAAACACAGGCATGGGAGGATGGGTGACATTCTACTGCCGGCACCCCACGGCAAACAGTCTTTTTTAACCGACTTATAAAGTTAGGGGGTTGTCATGTCGTCTCTTTTTTTAAAATCTTTGTTACCTTAGAACTCTAACGTTTATGAACCGATTTAGATTTTAAAATGGCCCTGGAGTGCCAGCAAACAGAATGTTGCCCCTTCTCTCATACCCATCCATGGAAGCAGGAAGAGCCTGCTAAGGGATACCTCCGGAGGATGGGCAGCAGCGCCTTTCCGTGTATCAACATCCCGTACTGCGCTCGCCAACCCGCCTGCCAAGCATGGCGAGTATGGCAACTACCCCCCATGGGGATCCATTAGGGAGGCCTGTGTTCAGTAGTAGACGTATTACGGCTGAAATGATGTCGATGATGAATCATATATACATATATCCATCTACTCATTGCTAAACTGCTTGTAGAAGGTAGTCTAAAACCACGTCCTTTATTCAGGTTTAAACTGCCTTCACCTGCAATGTCAATTAACGAAATACACCCACGTCAATCTAAATCCGCGATTTTGTACTAAAACGCGGAATTTCAAACTACAAAAATACATTACCAACCCTATCGCCAGCGAATAAGGTTCAAAGTAAACTGCAACAGTAATCTCGATGAGAGCAATCGCTAATGGAACCCTGTTTCATTTGTCAATTCAAATAGATAGTAAGTAAAAATTGTATATTTTGCGCGAATTTGATCCGTAGCTCTGTCTAATTGAGTGCAAAACTAAACGCGTGTGCTGATGGGTACAGAACAACACTGTGGCAGCTAGTTCACTTTACAGAATTGTACAGGTTATTAATGTAACTTAATAACACTCATGGATCTCCTTGAGGGGTAGTTGCCATACACACCACGCTTGGCAGGCGGGTTGGCGAGCGCAGTACGGGATGTTGATACACGGAAAGACATTGCTGTCCGTCTGGAGGTATCCATTAGCAGATTCTTAGTGCATCCACGAGCATGAGAGGAGGGGTAATACTCAACTGCCGGAACCACACGGTTGTTGTTACATGATGTGAATAATGTGTAGCAAATGTGCAGGAGTATTGCGCTCGCCAGCCCGTCTGCCAAGCGTGGTGAGTATGGCAACAACCCCATATGATCAGTACTTGGTTATGTCTAGGTTATGGAAGGCTTACGTCTAGCAATGGATGTCCTACGACTGAGATGATGATGATGATGATTGACACCATTAGATTTCGAGGAAATTAAAAACCTTATCAAATTTATATACGATTCCGTTAGGATTTGAAGACTGAAGGAAAACATCTGAGTATTTAGACTTACTGGCTTACCATGGAATATTACCAAACCATGCCTTTCCTAGAAGGGGCTCTAACTGTCTTGACCATAGTTTTATTAAATCGGAAAAAACTGCCTTATAACTAGTCATTGAAAACAATGTAATGGATCACTTTACTGTTTAGTGGGTTTACAAAACATTAGTTGGAAAATTCCAGCTCAGACCACCTCAAATATGTCCTTTAATGCCCTCTGTTAATCAATTGTTAATTACTGCTACATCTTGGGGTGGATGTGGCGCTACTACCCCTAGAGAGAGCACAAAGAGCAATATTAAAGGTGGCTTTTTCAAAACCCTTTCGATATCCTACGACTGATCTCTACAAAGATACAAATGTCCTTTCTGTGCGAAAACTGTTCATACAGCAAATTGTCCTTAGACAACATAAGAAATCTCCACAATTTTTGGTGACAAGTCATGTGAGACATCCTTTTCTCATTACCATACATTTTTCTTAGCAGAATATCTTTAAAATAAAATTAATAATTCTGTAACTCTACACACATTAAACATACAGTACTTCTGTACATAAAACAACCGCACAAGTATGTAAAAAAATTCATATAACTTATTTACAAAGTTTGAATTACAACCAAATAGAACATTGCTTACTGTCGTATCGTACTAAATAAATTGGACATTATTATTAATTATATTAAGTGTGTTTATAAAATGTTGTGTGTTTTCTCTTCATAAATAGCTCTTAGATTATATTAGACATATCATTAGTACCTACTTTCAGTGAACATTGATTTTAAATAAAACATTGTCGTCCATTCATAAAACTTAATTTTGTGTCTAAACTCTGGAAATAGAGAGCCTTTGCATCTACTTACTAGTTTTAACTTAGAGCAAGGTGTCAAGAATCCTAAAAGGTTTATCTTAAGTTTTTTCAAAGTGTTTTGACTATTATTATGGTGTATAACCTTCTAGCATGTAAGTTATAATGTTATCAACTTTCACAACTTTCTGTTTAGTTTACAAACCTGTTTTTTGAATAAAGAATTATTATTTATTATTATTTCCTCAAAATGTTCGCCCTGAGTGTGGTTGAACACTAAAAATAGCTACAGCATTAGGTTTGGTTGAACGGAGTGACCCAGCTCTGGGCTGAGGCTCCGCTGGTGCAGTGCCCGCATTCTCGCGGCTGCTTGCTTTGCTTTCCATAGCATTCAATTTACGCTCGCTGCGCTTCATTTTGTGTTTGTACGGGACTCGATCGGCCGCTCCCGCTGTCATTACGTACGAGTATATTTACTCTACGGGCCCGAGTATGTTACCTACGGCTATAAAGCTACATGCTCATAAAAATACTCGTCTGGCCAATTTGAACTATTCCTAATTTATACAAAAAAAAAACAAATTACCCCTGGTTAATTTTTCTTTAAATAACATTATAAATGGAATTGAAATTCTCTTTTAGGTAATAATAATACCTGTATTAAGTGATTTCGGCCTGATTACATTTTTATATTTTTAAGTTAATTTTTTAAGAAATTCCCTGAGCTATTCTTAAAATTATGATGTATATCATCATCATCCTTTCAGCCGTAAAACGTCCACTACTAAACACAAGCCTTCTTCATGGATTTCTATGAGGGTAGTATACTATACTCGCTATACTCACCACGCTTGGCAGGCGGATTGGCGAGCGCAGTACGAGATGTTGATACACAGAAAGACGCTGTTATCCATCTTCTGGAGTTATCCCTTGGCAGGCTCTTACTGTATCTACTGTTTATGAATTCTACTGCCGGCACGCCACGGCAAAGCTCATTCATTTATTATTCTATAAATCACTCACTTGCGATATTTCAACATAGCTACAGGGTACGGGCCCGTGATACATATTAATGAACGTAATAATGTATCATTTTTTTATAAATATTTATAAGTAACGGCTGGTACCGTCCGTCCGTTCGTATTAACAACGTATCAACATGCGGACGTTTAATTAAGACCTCGGATTATTCACATTCAATGTTTTTAACGATTATTCGGAGTTAAGCCTGTTTGATTTCATTGTTGATGTGTGTACTGGAATTATAATTTTATAACACGATTACGGCACAAAGCGACTTGAACTTTATATTTTTTTAATAAGGCCTTAGGAGTGCTGTCCATGAGGGAGGCCCGTGTTCAGTAGTGAACGTTTTGCGGCTGAAATGATGACAGGTGTCCACGTCCACAGCGGGACATAGGCCTCCTTCATGAATCTCCAAAATCATGAGACGGTTCCTGTCATACTAACTACGCTTGGCAGGCGAGTTAGCGAGCGCAGTATAGGATATTGATACACGGAAAGACGCCGCTGCCCATCTTCCGGAGGTATCCTTTGGCATATTTTTACTGCATTTACGGGTTGGGGGCAACTACTGCCGGCAACACCACGGCTTAAAATTCACTAACATGAAATAATACAAAAATATACAATACAAATAATTAAAGAAAATAACACATAGGAATACTATTATCACAGCAAAAGTAAAAATAAACTGTGGCGCAGTCACCAACGCCTACCTCCAAGAACTAGGTAGAGCTAGTTCTTGGAGGAAGGACATGGTGAGCGCTGTCTTGTCACTTCACGACGGCGGAGGGAGCAGCAGCAACAAAGAGGAAGCACCACCCAACGACATTCCATCCATACCGCGAGCATCTATACGCCTCCACCCCCGCCACCCGCCGGGACGCGGATGAAATAGTCACGAACCGTCATCACCCTGATGAAGGCCCTAGATAAGGATCAAAACAGTTCGTGCCTCCAACAACTTAACAAGTACGTGAACATTCACGGTATTTAATATGAGAGCGATAATTCACGATAGTATAGTGAAATAAGTAGAGATACAAAACATAACTTTACGGAAATCAATAAAATAATAAATGTTGCGGAGAACCCAAAAAAATGGACCTTTGCCCTGCAGTGGGACACTACAGGCTCTTAATAAATAAATAAAATACAGACTACACCTAAGTTATTGTGTTCCTTAACCTAACTTTTGCGGCTGTGCGCCCTCTGCGCTCGCCATAGTCCGGTAACGTTGTCATGGCCATCTGCGGTCAACAACATTAAAAGTCAATTCGAAAAAAAAAAGAAATTGTGTGTGTTTCTGCGATATTCAATTTAAATTTAGTGTCATTGATTTATATTTGTAAGTCGTGTTAATTAAGTAGTTGTATAGACAAAATAAGTAACTGTAACTGCGTTAAGTCGCGAGAAGTGGAAGGAGGAAAGGGAGGTCTTTGCCCAGCAGTGGGACAATAACGGCTAAATAATAAAAATAGATAAATCAATAAATAAATATGTCTTGTTCTTCTTTTGTAAATTTACTAATCTATGTAGCGTTTTGATCTATTTAATAAACACTTATTGACTTGGACTTTAAATAAATAGCTTGTTGGTGACTCTGGTCATCGAAAAACAGATTTAATTTTAACACATAATTAGCCTATTTATATATTTATATTTATTTTATCTTGATGTGATTCAAAATAAGGTTCATTATTTCCAGGTCTGTTTGGCACAATTGTTTTGGTTTGTTGTCTGTGGGTTTAGTACGAACTTTATAAACTCACTCTTTTTGAAATCGTTATCTCCAATTTGATGTTCTCTTACACCAAATCCAATCTCATAGTACCCCATCTATTTTTGTTGATATCTCTTAAAAGTATTTCGATACTATGGGATTTTTTGTGAGGAAAAACCCATCTGTCAGACCGATATCCTAGAGTAATTGTCATACGAAATACATTAATACTCTTTATTTTCGAGCATAAATGAAAGCATATCGCTAAGCTTTACACGCAAATAAATCATTATGAATAATCCAAGCCAACGTGGGTGTAACGTATCCAAGTGAGATCATGAAGAGTGACGTTCCAAACAAACAGAACCTTTTTGTGGTTTCCGGACTTGTGCTTTCATCCCTTCCCACGGAAAATAACACCAGGCCATTCAACGTCTGTCAAGACGCCTTCATTCTCGACATGGGTCTATTCTATACTCACGCGAATAATTACATTCAATTTTGACATTAGGAGGCTTTTGTGGGAAGAATAGTGGCAGGACCTTAGATGTTTAGTCGTATGTAGATGCCGACTTCACTTGATTTCGTTAAAGGGGTTTGTTTTGTTTTTATGATGTTTTGTTATTTAACATTTATTGCTAGCCCTTGAACAAACCTCTGTTTAAGAATTGTAATTATGTACTTTGTACATTTTTACTAATATTTTATGGATCTGTAATAATTGAAAATAAATGAACTTTTTTTATTAAAAATATTATAGACATAGACGTAGATAAAGACATTGTTTTTATTCCCACAGCGACATTATTGGTGATAAGTTCCGTTGTGCCCGATGTAAAATCACAAAAGTTTAGAAGACACCTATTCTAAGTCTTTATTTTATTCAATTATTTAAGTGTTTAATCAGTAGAGCAAAACACTACAAGGAATAATCAATGTACAAAAGAAGAACAAGACACATTTAAATAGAACAAAGCACATAATTGAATTCGTTCGCTTCAGATAACTTTTCTTCCAAGTGAGGGAAAGAAGCGAAGAAAAAACCTCACTCTTGTCTTATTACACTCCACGTCTATTCATTGTTACAATTTTTGCCATAATTAGGCTTAATCTAATGCAAAGATAATGAATGGTTTGGTTATTGTAAGATGACATCATTAAAAAAAATTGCGTTCAATGCATTATAGGTGTCAAAAGGGATACTTATCCCATAGCCAGCTGCCCAGCAGGTACAACATGTTAACGCTCGACTCTAGGCGCACGTACCTGGAGGCCACGACTTTATATAAAATTGTAAATAATTACTTCGACTGCAGCGAACTGGTTTCAAAATTGTGTTACACTGTCCCTAGAACCATTTATAAGCGCCAAGTTGTCGCACTAATACAGGCCAGCGATCTCCTATTCGACGGATGGTCGAATCGTATAACAGCCACTTCGATAGCTTTGACATTTCTACAAGCAGTATTGGTAATTTTAAAACAGGCATCTATAGAAAACTTATGCTTAATGTAATTCATGGTTCTCGAAATTCACCAAATGTTGATAGTTTTAGTTTATTCCTTGGTATTGTTTTCTGCTTTGTATGTAAGTTGTAGATTTTAGTGGACTGTCATTTAAATTTTAAGTCAATCTGAGAATAGCGTTGTAGGCTGCATTATCAACACATTGTTTTTATACCTTTTTAAATTGTAATTTGTATAATGTAACTGTTTGCTTTTCCTGGATAAATAAAAATATAAAAATATTACTTATCGCGGTTTTACCGAGCTACACTCGGTCAAGGGTCAAATAACATTTATATAATCATCTACGCAGTAAGCAAGCAATAGACTCCGTAACTGTACACTCTTGACTTGAAAACACAATAGTCTTAACTTTAGTACACAACATACTCTAATTATATGCTTCAGAGCTTATTACTCACAATTAAACAATACAATTTTGTTATTCTTATTATTGAAGATATCCCGTCATTTCCATTTCAAAACATGCAAGCGTATCTTCCATGTACCAAACACTATTAAAGCAGAGCTATGTCACCGCTTCTAGGAGCAAGACAGGATACACCGCACGTCGTATTGACTTGTGCAACCGAAACAGAAGACATCGCACGTCGCAGGCTGTTGGCTGCCTGAACTACAAATGTGGCTCGTGAAATTGAACTGGTTGGTGTTTATAGTGTAGCAATTTGTGCAACATGGCTGCAGATGGTGAAGGATCTAGAATAGAGTTATGTATTGCTTGTGACTGTTGAGTTTGTAATGAAGATCTAGCATTTGTTTTTCTAACAGGAGGTGTTTATTATAAATTGATTTAAGGAATTTGATTCAATTATAAAAACTAGGCTTAGTTACGGATTAATTTTTGCTAGTTTTTCTTGTTGTCTGTTTCATTTTGTTATTTTCAATGGTTGATATAGTCGCTTGGCGCCTAAGTCCTAATATATATATATATATTTATAGTCTTTGCATCCGAAAATGATGGTGGTTCATATTGTGTTTTTTAGGGTTTCTTAGTAAAACAAGAAACCCTTATAGTTTCGCTTTATCTGTCTCTGTCCGTGTGAATTTTATTACAATGTATGTACCTACCTTCATGCATATAATCGGAAAACTTAGCTAAGATCACAGGAAAGAAGAAATTAAACAAACAAGTCTTACTACTTGATCTAGTTAACTCTTCACTGGGTGTTCATCGACGAAGTACAACATAGTCTAGCGTGAAAACTGTTGAAAGATAAAATTATTCATTAACAAAGTTTAAAGTCGCCCAGCTCTAAATCTTGAGCGCTCTAGTCTCAATTTTTGAATTAATAAAACGACCGTGAAAGTTTAAGACAGAAGTTATTTATCGCCATATTCCAGACTCTGAGGCTCTGAGATGCCCATGGAACAAAAACTTGTAAATCCTAGTCGAAAAGTCTCGTTAAAAAACTATAAACTCTCGGATTATACTAAGCTTATGCGCAAGCTAGACTGCTAAGTTCATATTTTCACAGTTTCATTGCTATAATATTGCTGAACTAGTAAAAAGTTCGCCGATAGTTTAAAATTTAGAAACAACACACTTCAATTAAATACTTCTGAGTTTTTACTCAATTATTTCAGTAGGTAAATAGATATATTATGAAAAAAAAATATGAGAAGTAAGATGGTGACCGATGGATAAGAGAAATCCTACCTTATGGAGTAAGAATGCACACACCAAAGGAGTAAAGGAATTACAGTGGCTGATCTGTTTAATGGTACTGTTTTATCTAAGGTAAATTGAAAATTCATTTGAAATTGAAAGTTCATTTATTCAGATAAGACATCCATTTTGTTAGTAACACATAATAAAATTGACAATGGTTAGTAAAGTCACAAAACAAAGCAAAAAAAATATAAATAATACAGGTTAACTAACCTTGTTAAGTAGAAATTTACAAAATACTTCATGAAAATTAAAAAAACATAATGTCAGGTTCAAATACATAATCGTAGCTTTTAACAACACGAATAAAAAATATTTTGAATGTTTTCTTTCTTATCAATAACAAAATATAAAATGTGTAAGAGTGAGATTTACTTTTGGATTTATTCACTTACTTGGATAAAAGTTTTCTGAAGCGAACGAATTCAATTATGTGCTTTATCTACACTACTTTTCTTCTTCTTTTCTTCGTTCTTATTTTTCTTTAACACTTTATAGAGGAAATATTTGTTTGTTTGTTTGTATGCAATGAATAGACTCCGAAACTACTGGGCCGATTTGAAAAAATATTTCACAATTAGAATCCTACATTATGAACTGATGAACATAAACTATATTTTGTCCCCGTATTCCCACGGGAACGGGAGCTACGCGGGAGAAACCGCGGAGTGCGGCTAGTTTAATATAATGTGTATTCTTTTTCCTTTGTAAATTTCCATTTCTTTGTGGCCTTTGTGTCCAAATGAATAAACACACGTTGACTTTGAGTTCGATAACTGTACCCGAATTCTCGAGCAGTCACGAGCTGTCTCGAGCTGTCTCGAGCAGTCTCAAGCAGACTCGCGTGGATCGGCAAACACCGTGGCCCTACTTCGCTTCGCCATTAGACGGTTAACACGGCGGATACAATAAACCGCTCCACAGGCTATACGAGGCCGTTTGTTATTCTATTACGTATAAAATTTACTAGCTGAATCATTAAAACTTGGATCGCAGCCAGGAATAGCAAGTTCGCTTCCCGGGTAAGCACATTTCAACTCATTAACTACATTTGTCCGAATCGATTGGAAGTTTCCTGCAGAATCATTTAAAGTTATTTATTTGAAGAGGACTAGGATTTAGGACATGAGATTGTTTTAATTTGGAACGGAATATATGAGAAGTTAGATGGCAGTGGTTCATGGGAACTTCCTGGCACTTGCCGTTGTGAGTATACTTGTATAGCTTGCGCATTGTTCGAATTCGTTTATTTATAAGTTTAGATATGATATCAAAAACTTCTCCAATTGACTATAAATTATTTCGACAAATTATACACTTTTTGGTTGTTGCATATACTATTTTAAACTTTTTTAACGACGGAATTCGACTGCATGTTTATTAAAATTATAATGTGAAAAAAATCCATGCGTATTATTTGGATCAATTATATATAACGTATCTACGTGACGTCAAAGCACTGCGGGATAAGGAAAAAAAACAGTGACTGTTTTGTAGATCACATTTCGTGCGATCTCCTGCGTTAATCTCTTAACGGATTTGTATGACAAAGACAAAAAGAAGCGGTGACTTCCCTGCTTCCATCTTCCTTGTATTTTAAAGCAAAAAATAACTCTCATCCCTTCCGTCTGTCACATTATTTCATCCAAACGGTTCAAAAGAAAAAAAAAACTTTGGAAAGTTTAAGAGAAAAATGTCTGTTGTCTTGAATTTTACTGGCGCCGCTCCGAAGCAAAGATTTGAAGATCCATTCCGTATCCTAAGAGCCCAATTTACCTAAATTCCGCTGCAATTCTCCGTCCTCATTGCTTTATTATGCACCGGTTTATAGCCGAGGAAGTTTTCCAAACAGTTAATCAGATTAAGGGGAGCAGTGAGCCTGGTAAAATATTCAATTATAACAATTAGTAGGCAAAGTTCGCGTCGCCAGGTGGCGCTGGTCTCGGCGGCGCGGCTTCAACTTATTGTAGGTTTGCTCTAAGATCTCAGGCTCCATTTGATATTGCGTTCATGTATCTAAAGAGATCATTTTAGAGCAGAATATGACTCAAAAGTAATAAACCTGTATATCTATGTAAGTATACATTTATTATCTGATCCCATTACTACGACATCCAAACATACTTATTATACAGAGTGTATTATAATATGTGTATTAATTCGAAGGGGGGGGGGGGGGTTGTCCAGCCCATTGAAAACAAGTAGTCACAGTAAAAATCGGAAATTTGTTTATTTTTATTTTAGTTATTGTACGCGCCGATATTCATGAAAATAAACTCGAATAGTTTGAAGAGCGCCATCTATTGGGAAACTTAAGAAGCTGGACGCGCGATATGTCACATTAATTGAAGAATTGCATACGTCGGTATAGCAATGCACCTAACTCGGTAGGTGCAACAGAACAACGCGGAATCACCGCCATTTTAATTTTGTATTCTTTCATCTGCGATGCAAAGCGCAACACTCTGTAACCTAATATTAGCACTATACGTTTTTTTATCAAAGTTCAATAAAATCTATTAATTGAAGACGCACCTGATGACCCCCGTAGCTAACAGTTATTTCTTTTTACAATTTAACTAAATGAAGTGATGTGAAGATGATCCTGAGGTTCATAATCGGGTTTATAAATCCTTTACATTTGAATAAGAAAAATCTTCTGTGTGGTTTTATTTGTACGTGTACAGAAACTGTTTGCAGAAGTCAATGACCCTGTCAAGAGTCAGCTGGCGTTTAGGTTGCCATTATCATAATTAATCAGCTGTTGATGTTAAAACTTTCGTGATCGAATTCTGAACAGTCGTTGAACTCCTTTCGGCGGTTAATGACCACAATTAGAAATTACCACTTCTTAAAATGACCACTTCTTAAATGACCACTTCTACAGTTGGCTTAGTACACATAATTATAATACGTACACCCTGTATGTCAGCATTTAATAATATCATAAAAAACAAATGATGAAAACTAATATCATTCTAAAAGAGCAGTGCATGCATACCCAACTTATATGTTCATATGTGTATTACGTGATAGTAAATTAGCTTATTTATGTTTGTGAGCTATATATTTTATAGGGCAGTAGTTATGTATGTCGTTGACCTCTTCTACGAATCTCCACAAACGTTATATTATATTATTATTAAACTGTAAAAGCGTTCCCTCGGGGATGGTGCTCCCGTAGAATCTATCCGCACGTATAATCAGAGGCGCACCTGTTCTCGCTAATTATTATAATTGAATCCCTCCATAAATCCCCACTTTCTTTCTGCAATCTTGTGCCTTGAGGTCGAGACGAATTAATTCTTTCAGCGGAAATTTTATGACGAGATTATTTTTAAGCGCTTCAAAGCGCTGGTGAAGCGAAGATTCAAAGGATGTTGGTTTTAGTTATCAGTCGCTTAGCCAAGAGTATTTTGTTGGGATAATATTATTATTCCACATGTTTTATTTGTAAACTAAAAAAAATACATTTTTTGCTATAAAAAATATACTCTACAGTAAAAAATATATCAAAACGGTGAATCACCAGCCGCGAAGCAAGGCTCAAGCGGTCGGTAACTAGGGCTGCAGGGAGAGGAATCTCCTTACTATACGTGCCGAGTCCAAGAGTACTGCCTTTTGGATCTGGCTCTTGATCCAACTGCCTAGCGAAAGTCTCTCGAGATGTTGATTGAGACTCTTCGCTGAGTCCGTTAACGGATACGACTATCGGAACAATAGTCGCTGAGTCTACATCCCACATGGTGGCAATCTCGTGGGCTAAATCAAGATATTTGCTGAGCTTATCTTTCTCGGCTTTGACGAGATTGGCATCGTGTGGAATGGTGACATCAACGAGTATTCGCTCCAACCGATCTATCAGAACGATATCAGGCTTATTCGCAAGAATAGTCCTGTCCGTAATTATAGATCGGTCCCAATAGAGCGTGGTAAGGCCATTTTCAAGAACCGGCTCCGGTGCGTATTTATAATACGGGACTTTAGGGCCCGTAAGGCCATATCGAAGAGTAAGTTGCTGGTGAATGATATTGGCTACTTGATTATGTTTGTGCAAATACTCAGAGTTAGCAAGATGCAAACTGCCCGAAAGTACATGCCTGTGGGACTCCCCAGGGTGGTGACTTGCCCGACATAATGTCAGTTGTCCCATCTTTCATGATGTACTTTTGGTAGTTTTTCTTGGAATTGTGTAGCCAGAATGGAGTGTGAGCAACGAAACCATTTTACCCAAAAGTTATGCAATCCATCCGGTCCAGGACTTTTCCAGTTCTGGGCCGAACGGATTGCGCTTGTAACGTCTATTGGACAGATGGTAATATCCTCCATGGTTTCGATTTGCTCACACTCTGCACTCACTACATTCATCCAGTCAGCTTCTGTGTGGTGAGTGGGGACAGACCAGATGCTATTATACAGATTTTATTCCTTGGTTTTAAAGTGCTTTAGGATAATGGACCCTATAAATTAAATTTTGCTTGATACTGTTGATTTTGAAATAGTACTTCAGGCTGCCTGTCTACCGGAGCGGAGCGGGGAGAGTAAAAGTGAAGGTGACCTATAGAATTGCAAAAATAACATCGAGAGTTTTTTTGCAATTCTATGCGTCAGCTTTCCGCTGCGGTGGACAGGCCAACTTGGCCGCTTAAATCAAAATCAAATGGTTTCGAAGTAAAGACCGTCATGAAGGCGAGTTTAAGATTTTTAGACAACTTTCGAAGTCAATGTCAGCGTTCCTACCGTTAGCTTTAGATGTAAATTTGAGAGCCCTTACGGAAAGCTTTCAAAATAATGTTAGTGAAGATGAAATAATTATAAGTATGTAAACTGAGAGAGCATCTAGGGACGAGTCTGTCAGCGAAATTTACATTTTCCGTTTTTCAGAGGTATTTTTACAAACGGACGATATTATTTCAAATTAAGAGCACGCAGCGCGTAAATTATGTAAAACAAGCAAATTAAAATGTCCGAAACTGCAGCAATTTGCGAAGAAATTATTACTTTGAATACGCCTCATTACTGGAACTATGGGAAATGAAACATATTACGAGGGACAATAGCCAATAAATTAATGATTAATTTTAATCACGAAAGCTGCATTATTATACAATTTGTTGGATGACATGGACAATCGGAATGCGACGCCGCCGCGCCGCCGAGCCGCTAAATAAAGTAAATGTCCGTAAACGATGATGAGCGGATCTTTTAAGCTGATTGCGGTTATTTTGTTCGGCGTCTGCTTTTTAATGCCACCATGAATTGAACGGGAGTATTGTTGATTAAACGGTTAATGTCATTGATATAAAACTTATTGGTTATTTAACTCGTTGTTAATTAACATGTGCCGCCCCCACTTAGCGCAATAATGGCAGGAAAATAATTAAATAATGCCGGGCATTTTATACAACGTATAACTCCAAATATATGTAGATAGATAGATATTGTAAATTCACCATAAAACATAAACTTCACAAAAAGAAACACAGACAAATATAACATACAATGGGCAGTCTTATCGCTAAAAAGTAAACAGAGCTTGTGTTATTATGTAACAATTATTGGAAGGATACTTAAATACGAGCCAATTTTCTGCAGAAAACTTACAAAAAATGTCATGTGACTAAAATCAAACCCAGGATCTCTTACGTTTGAGGTGGCTATTAAATTCATAAATTATATAACTTTATTTCCATAGTTTGTAATTACAAAACATAGAAACGTAAACCAACCGCACTACGGTCGTCAAAATAATGTCAGAAAAATGATGATGTAATGTTTAAATGTGTTTGTCACCACAGCATGTATAAAGCTGCGGCCAAACCTGCGCGCCAGAGACGCGGAGTGGAAGCCGCGCGGCGGACACTTCCCATGATATTTTATATCACCATAATAAAATTAATAAACTACCTAGCCGTTTTCAGCTGCAGTAGCTTGGCTTTTTTACGAATTTAGAGACTTTGGTGCTTGTTTAGCTCTCAAATGACTTATGTACCCGATATTTAAGCTAAACGCTCGGAAGCAAACAGCGCAAGTTATGGACCTCTACCATTATAGCGCCATGCACACCTACGCGACCACCACGCAGGACGACCATGACAGAGCGGGACTATATAAATCTATATACATATATAAAATTCAAAGTCCTGACTGACTCACTGACTGACTGATATATCAACAGTCTAAACCACTGGACCTAAAGACTTGAAATTTTTGCTGGAACGTGTGGGTTTGGGTATGCATGTTGCACTAACAGCCTGGTTACCCCTGCATGTGCATAATTAGCGGGCGGGAGGGCGGTGCATATGCATCTCAGCATTAGCGGAATTAAAACTATTGTTTGTCATAATAATATGGATTTCCGCAAAGTAACGCCTGATTATATTAATTATACCTGATTATTTCAATAAAGTATATTATTGTAAACTAATCGATTAAAAAAAATACAAAAAGCAGAATAAAATCAATATTAAAGAAAGGCCCATTCCATACAACAACCGTGATTTTGATTGAATAATGAAATGGAACCCTTCGTGCGCGTGTCCGACTAGCGTTGGCCGATTTTTTTATATGTTTCTCACGCGATTACTCCGCCAATTATGAATGAATTGTGATGAAAAATGTTTTATAAGGTAGGTCATGTTTCAGAGCTCTAAACTCGATGATAGGATCTATGAGTCATTAAGTAATTGTAATAGTAGACTCTGTGGTGTCAAGGTATTATTTTTATGCCCTAGCGGTTGGTTTTTTTTTCATATTATATTTTTTTCTTTAGTATGTCCATCGAATTATCATGATCATCATCATAAATCCAGGGACATACTTCAGTATAATAAGGCATACCTATAGTAGTTTTGCAGATTTAAACAACACGTCAAGGCTTTTTTAATTAACTAGCCGCACCCTGCGGTTTCACCGCGTAGTTTCCGTTCCCGTGGGAATTTCAAAAAATCCCTTCTTAGTGCACCTCTAGGATACTTAAGGTATATGTGTGCCAAATTTTAAGTCTCTAGGTCTAGTGGCTTAGGCTGTGCGTTGTCTGTCAGTCACTCAGTCAGTAACGGAAGAGTTTTATATATATTGACTAGCTTTTGCCCGCGACTTCATCCGTGTGGAAGTCATAAAACGTTAAATCCCGTTTTTCACGCAGAGCCACTTTGATTCAAAAATATAAATCCCATTTATTCCCTATCCCGTGGGAATTTCGAAAAATCCCTTCTTAGTGCACCTCTAGGATACTCAGGGTATACATATGTGTGCCAAATTTCAAGTCTTTAGGTCCAGTGGCTTAGGCTATGCGTTGTTATAGTCAGTCAGTCAGTCAGTGAGTCAGTCAGGACTTTGAATTTTATATATATAGGTTAACGATTAAGTGTGTTTTATTAAAAAAAATGACTTTTCATTTTAAAATAGCTTTCGCGTCATAATTATGCAGGCCCATCAGTCCGCGTCTGATGTTGTAATTTAAACAATGATATTATTTAAGTTAAAGTTTATCAATGGTGGCGATTCTGTAGTTGCACTAACTAGCTAAAGTTAACTAAATTGACGTTGAACGGACTAAAATGAGACAAAGCTAATCAGTTAGTGCCGTTCTAAAATTTAAACGGAACAAATTATCTTAAGGACGCATTTACGATTTGACGCGCTTGAATTGCATACTGACCATTTATTCAAAATGATCGTTTCTTTGTACACCAAACATCAACAAAGACAAAAAATAGTCAACCTTACTTGAGACAATAATATTGTCTAAGAAATAAGGTTCACAACGTTGCTTTACGTAAAATAGCTAAATTTTAGAATTATGGTGGAATATTGATGATTTATTTTTGTGGTTTATGTGAATATTTTTGGATTTTTTTCCCATGAATTAATGTTTAATGTTTCTTTAATAACGCAGTATATTTTTTATTATTTTAAATTTTCGAGTTATTGAAATCTATGCACCGAAATTGGGCCTATTTTCATAGTTTTTGCGAGAAGAGGCTACGGAAAACTATATTTTTTTAATTAAAAGTATATTATTTTAAGTATAGTATATTATTTTGTAGAAAAAAACCCATATTTTATGGAAACTGGTTTTTGGTTCATTTGGTATGCTTAAAATAATATGTCAAACTTCGACGGATAAACCAGAATATGAACCGGAACTAGTCCTATTTTCCTAATATTTTGACGCGTTTCGTAAATGCGTCCTTATTATAACGCTGACAGCTCTAAATTAAGAAATGTCATCTCTAATTATAATAAGCTTTAGGAAGTGTAAAACAGAATCGACACCAATGTCACTTTTATGACTAAGGCTTGCGAGTGGAAATTACGAAGAACTGGCATGTTTTTAATGTCAATGCAAAAATACACACGACTTAAAAACCTCTACCATTTTTGAAGACTGTTAAAACAGTAAACTGTGGAATTTGCAATGCAATATACAAAACCAATTCCATGAAAATTCGTAGCAACTTCTGGTACATTTCCATAGAATTAATACAGTATTTGATGTACATTGCTGACTTCACTAGGATCCATTTTCGACCGCACGTAAATAAAGGGCAACATGCATGAAACTAGTAACCATATTCAAAGGGAAACCCAGATAAAATAATGGTAGATAGCTGAAACGGTTGAATTTTGGTTTTATCTCATTTGGCAGTTGCTAGCAATAAGAGGACATCTAAATTATGAGACTATGAGACGATGTGTGAGACTCCCCACTCCCTAGTGTCGCTACATGGCCGGCAGTAGAATGTTGCCCCTCCTCTTTTACACATGGATGCAGTTTTAAGAAGAAGAAAGAGAAAAAAACATTTATTTTTGACACACACACTACAAATACAAAATAAATAGAAAGACACATAAAAAACAAATAAGATGCACGATAGATGTAGAAGTTGTTGCACAACAGTTGTTTTGAGATTTGTTTTTATATAGAGGTTTTTTGTTACGTTGTTTTGGTCGCTAAACTAAGTCCTTTTTGTAATATATAAATGTATGTCAGGCAGGTCCGTGTGACCGTTAGTGCACTCAAGAATCTGCCAAGGAATACCTCCGTATGAGCAGCAGCGTCTTTCGGCGTTCACCAACTCACTTGCCAAGGGGGTGCGTAAGGCAACACCCCCGATGATCAGTACCAGATGAGGCTAGTCCAGGACGTCCTACGGCTGAGATGATGATGAGTGATGATGATGAGTGTAGCTACAAACCACATTTTTATTTGTTCTCCCGTTAAACATAATACAGATGATACAGATTGTTATCTCTGACAACAACAACATAAAAGTCAAATGCCGATAATTTACAGCAGCGCGGATATTACGCTGACATTTTATCACACATAAACAAAAGCCTCCATTAACAGGGGCCAAGTCTGGCCGTTATGGCGGCCGCATTCTAAATAAAATATTAATAGATGTTACTTGCTGCGGGGTGCCGGCAGTAGAGTGTTTCCCCTCCTCTCTGTCCCGCGGATGCAGTAAAAACCTGCTAACCGTGTCTCAAAATCCTGCGGTCGCCAACCCGCCTGCCAAGCGTGGTGAGTATGGCAACAACCCCTCATGATCAGTACTAGGAGATCAATGAGGGAGGCCTATGACCAGCAGTGGATGTGGATAGCAATCCTTTGGCTAATAATGATGATGAGTGTGACAGATGTATTTGTAGGTACATATATATTTTTTCATGTTTTCGTCCTTGCTAGCCGAATTACTTAATTAGAAATATTAACTCTATTGGCTAATAATAATATTAATAAAGTACATAAAAAAGTAAGGCCTTTGCATCTATTATAGATGATTTATGAAGCGTCAGAAACTGGTCTTCATGCTCTACGGGACGCTGCAGTGCCTGGGATATAAGGCTTGCCCAGCACCTATACCATCCTCTCAGCTGAGTCAGCTGTTAGTCAGAGGAAAGAACAGGTTTCCTCACGATGTTTCCTTCACCGTTAAGCACGTATTAAATGTGAACTTACACTTTTCAAGAAAGAAAAATCCATTGGTTCACGGCCGGTATAGAACCCACGACCTTCGATTAAAAGTCGGGGGTACATACCATTCGGCCAACACGGCTTTTTTTCAGTACATACAATAAGCTTTAATATTCATGTAACATTGTTAAAAAATCTGTGGTATAATAAGTGCCTGATTTTGATAATGTTTATGTGCGTTCTAGGATCAAATTTACACTGGTATTTGTACTTATTATTATTTTATTAAAGACCTATAAAACCTTAAAACAAGAAATATTAATTAAGGGCTTGCTGCAGACATCGTATAGACATAATGGATAATTACTTACGAAAAACACCCTACAAACATACATTTTGCAGTTCGTGCTATTGGCTTACTTTTTATAACACAGTTTTTTTCACTTAAGTAACATAATGAACATGGATTTTTATAAATTTAAATATTTATTAATACAATTTAACCCTTAAGCTCGACTGTCACCTATCATGCCTTACACCCGTAAGCCCGCGCGTGTCATGGCGGCGCCACCTGATATTTGCAGACTTTTACAATAATGACGATAATACTGAAACTAACAAGAATTTTTACTTGAAATAAAATGTAAACTATTTTATGATAATACAGTTCTAAATTTTTACATACATATATTTGATAAAATTTATTTATTATATCATATAAAAAATTTAAAAAATAGAAAAAAATAAGACATGTTCATAGAAACTTAATATTTTTAGAAATACCTCTATAACACAACTTAGGCAATGAGGTATGCCTATTGTAATCTTGAATATAATGTCTAAAAACCTATGTATCTAGTTTCACTCAACTTTCTCACAAAAACTTACACGAAAAACACGCATTTTTTTGGTCGTATTGAACGTCTGATTTCAGAATGGCAGTGCTCGATGCCAAAAACAACAAACCACACATATCATTCATTAAATTATATAGCATTTTAACCTCTCTTTCATTCATAAACAAACCCTCAATGGGCAGAGCAAGAGAGAAACACTAGAATGCACTTTTTAATTTGTTGATGTATACGTATAGATTCATACTTTGTCAACGGTAGTATCAAATCAAACGTATGAATGTATACGTTGTCGAGCTTAGGGGTTAAGCAAGAATTTCGTGGGTTGCCGGCAGTAGAATGTTACCCCTCCTCTCATGCCCGTGGATGCAGTAAAAGCCTGCTAAAGGATACCTCCGGAAGAGGGGCAGCAGCGTCTTTCCGTGTATAAACATCCTGTGCTGCGGGCCAACCCGCCTGCCAAGCGTGGCGAGTATGGCAACAAACCCTCATGATTTTAAACATCCAGAAATTCAGAAATTCATTCATTTTTTTCCATAGTTTGCAATTTCAAAACATAAACAGGTCCATGAGGGAGGCCTATGTCCAGCAGTAGACGTGGTACAGTTATCCAAGTATCATCTATTTCCTTATTTAGCGATGAAATGGATCCGTAGCGACAGGACATAAGAAGCATATAGTTTTGTCCCACATAGCGGGAGTTAAATGTACCAGTATATTAGTGAGGCTCTGTATTTCGTCTGTCAGTTTGTGTCACAGAGCTTTTGACCTTTCTGTCCCTGGGAGCAGATTTGCGGTCGTCCCGGGAATCAGATTGGACCTGCCTTAATCCGGGTTTGGAGATAATGAACTTATAATTGTTGGTGAATTAAAATGTGTTTCTTGGAGAGTAACTGTTTAATTTTTAGATACTATTGAATTGTTATGTACTTTCAGGAAACTTTTAACCTTCGACAAAGGAGAGGTGTTAAAAGTTTAACCGCTATTTTGTCACGTGTCTGTGGCAGACAGACACAGACACAGACAGCTCTAAAAAGCTCTTAAAATAGTAGTACGATTTGGGTGCATTTTTTTTATTTAAAAGTATGTTTTATTAAAATCTGTTAGAGCTTTACAAGATGTGGGGGTTAATGTGGGGATATAATAATATGATTATATACAGATTTCTATAGAACTTTCAGTTTTGCATTCTTTCTTGCGTATTTTTGGAAACATTTAATCAAATGTTTCCAAAAATACCCATGTTTCGTATCAAAGGAAAGTAAAAGTGGTGTAGCATGCAAAACTGAAAGTTCTATAGAAATCTGTAGAGCCATTTACAAGATATGGAGAGTAAAATTAGGGATGAATAGCGATGTTTTCAAAATATACCCAACTAAGGTATCAAATAAAAGGGCATGATGTGTAGATTTCAAAACTGGTACAAATTACAAAAAAATAAGGTTACTTCCGAGATTAGGTAAAGTATCGAGGGTTACTTAATTTTTTTTATTGCTGATATACCTTTGTCTGACCACAATAAACTTGTATATACTTTGAACTATAAAATTTGAGTACCAAAAACGTGAAATCAATTTTAACGGGATATTTAATAATATCAGAATAATTTTGCAAGAAAAATTATTATAATTTTTTGTAGTTTTTAATTTGCTGAAGTGTAATCGTTATAAGGGAGAACATCAGTTACACGTATGTATATGTAAACTTATGTATTATTAATAATACTTACTAATTTGTTTTTAAATTCCGCCTTGATAGTTATCATGATACTGATATAAAACAAATTAGTGTATTATAATATTTACTGGCACGATTATTAAATTTATTTTGTCCTAAAATTTTTGTCAATAAATTCATCAAAACCTAATTAAAAAGGGCAATATAAACAACATAGAATGATTGCTTTTCTATTCTCTTATTTAATTCCAAAGGAATAAGAACAAAACGTTCACGAATAGATTCATTGATAAGCCGTCCAATAAGTACAACTGCGAGATAACGAGTCCACTCTGATCCGAACAATGCCGAATAACCTATGCTTGTTTACGAATAATCCTCGAATAACAGTATGTCAACCACCTCTCGGTCCCTTTTTTCATCAACAATAGATTCAGATAAAATCTAACCACGCAACTTCGGTAACAATGTTATGCTTAAACAATAGAGGAACAAAAACGTCCAACATGAGCCCTCGAATGGACCCTGAGGCAATAATCGGTCCGCTTACGTCCCGGAATTATGGCGACCTGCCTGTTGTGGACAAAAACTTTGTTAATTTGTAACATGCGAACTTTCCTGGCACTTTGCTAAGGTTTACTGAGTTTATGCCCAATGATTAAAATCATTAGTTGTGCCCAGACACTAAAAGCCGTGGTATTATTTTTAAATGTGTGTTAATATTGTTTGTATTTTTTGTCTTCTTGTTTTTAATTAAGCTTCACTTAACATAAATTATATTTTATGTTTGTCGTGTACACATGAGTTGCGATTCAAGCCAGATCATATTCAATGTTTTTATTATTATTTTTGTATTGCTTGTTTGGTGTTTTGTGTACTTAAATAAATAAATAAATAAATAAAATAACAATAATGCCGACGCACGCATACTGGTTTTGCTAAACCAAACTGTTATTGTTACCATATAATGTCATACTGCACGAACTTTTGTAAAAATCGTAACACAAACCGCGTCCGGCTAGCACTGTGTTTAGAGGTACATTGATTTCAAATGAGCGTGCTCACTCATTTCGTGTGGAAACAAAACGGCGAGTGCCCTCTTTGCGGTCTAATGATTTAAATCTTTGTTTGTCCCCGGTTTGTTGTCAATGTTCACTTAGAAAGCAAAACCAATGGTTATTATATCTCCCGGATAATTAAGCATGAAACAAATTATAACTTTTTAAAATCTATTTCAAGTTTATGGTTCTAGCAGGACTTTTAAAAAGCAATTCGTTTAATGTTCTAGAATTACGTGACGACTTAATAATCTCAAAAGTCAAGCAAATTCTAGCAGTCACGTTTTTCTTCGTAGTTTTAAATTATTTAAGTCTTTCATTGTTCTTAGTAGATTATAAAATTATGTTCAAATGAAACATTATATTTTAACATCTAAAATGGTATCAACAGTGTAAGGTACTTGTAGAACGCATCAAAACATCTGAAAAATCCGATGTGTTTATGCATTATACGTTGTTATTGATAGTCAATAAAAACGCCAAATGAGTAAAATTTCCCCTTCCGGGTCATGGCTGTTCATATGACTGAATGTCCAAATAGTTCAATTACCTATGTGCCAAATAATACGAGTGTCAAAATGCACAACAGACATATTCCGTATAAAACTTACCCTACCTATTATGGTTAAGAAGACCAACTAAGCCTTGTTTCATTGCCAACGAAACCTTTGGTTCGGTTCGTTTGTTTGGCTTTCATAAACGTTTATTGTGCCCGCCTATAGAGAGTACAAACACGTGAACAGGCACAGAATAAACTTCAAACAAAGTTCAATCCTCAGAAGAGTTCTCGAGACAGAGCTGTATTGAATTGATACACCAAACAAGCCTGCGCTCCAGACAATGGCGCCGCTCGCAGTCCGCAAGCAGAGTCCGCGAGTACAAAGTGAATCAGAGGCGAGTGTCTCGCGAAGGCCGCATTACCTGCTATCCGGGCCTCCACTTCCGCTAAGAACCTCTCAGAGGCTTTATTTGAAAAACGATTTTCTTTGCCATTGTTAGACGTTTTATTGTTGGGCTTTCGTGGCTCCTTGAAATATTTAATTAAGGCAACGTCTCCCGGAACGTCTTCATAAATCTGTCAAAATTACTCTTTTACGTTTTCCTCGAGTAAAGCATAAGTCGTTAGAATCTTTATTTTAGGGGTATGAAGTGCTCGGTATAAGCTCCTTTTTCGCAAAATTAGCTCTGAGCTATTATTAAATACATAATTATACTCAGTGATTAAAATTGAGCACATATTTTTTATCCAATAATAACTGTGACATACAATCTATCTCATAAATTTTCTAGTACTTGTTTGTTGTATCTCACATGGTTTCATGTTAATTTACTTTATTTATATCCGTGAGGACCTCTAATTGGCTCACTGCTTTATATAAGTTAAGTATAAAACTATGTTATAACTGTCGGTCTTTCTCTTAAATACATACATATATAAAATATTTTTTATACTCTTCAAGTTTAGTGAAAGCACTTGAGCATTAATAAAACTATGATAATGGGAATAATCAATAAATTTTCAACATATTTCTATAACATACATTTATAGCCACTTAGTCATAAATGGTTAAATAATTATAACTTAATAGATATCAGTAACTGACGAGAATTACAGCATCAATATTTGTTTAAATCACAAATCGCGGCCAATCTCCAAATTAAGCTCCAAAACTATTTAACATGATATAAAAGAGAGCTATTGGAACGTAGCGGGAGGTATAAAATACGAGAAGGTACGTTGAAACAGATCGCATCCATTAATCAGAGCCGTAATTGGCAGTCTATTACAAATAAAGCTAATAACAGGGAATAGTACGTAAATGCGGTTAATGTGATATTTCACAAGCAAATTATTGGCTGAAGTAGGTTACAGTGGAAATGTAATGTTGAACGTTGCAGCTATACGAAGTACAACGATTACAATACAAAGAATTGTTATAAGTGTAGAGTAGTAGAACTTTTTGTAAAGAGTTCATCCAAGGAAGTACTACTACTATGCCTATTTCTGCCGCAATAATTAATGTCTACATTGCTGTGTTCCGGTATGAAGTTACAAAATGTATGTCTCAGGGTGAAGGGCGCAATACTGTGTTGATCACGTGCTTAGTGAACGTGATCACTGTAGCTAACAGTTTTAATAGGTAGAGGTTACCGCTTAACATCAAGTGGGCCTTGAGCTTGACTCGTCATTTAGTCGTATAAAAAAAATCATTCAATTATCAATTTTATCTTCACTGACGTAGTATGTGTCAATGACGAACCTGGTTTTGTGTTTGAGTATAATATTTCAAGGAAATCACGAGTATAATAATGACCGATTGTAGCAAAACTTAAAAAGCCTCAAAGTTCTCGAATGGAGGCCACGGATTGGCAAGCGCAGCGTAGGAAGTCCACATACAAGATGGGCAGACGACTTGGTGAGAACCGCTGGTTGGCGGTGGATGCAGACGGCTTCCAACCGCAGTACTTGGAGATCAATGAGAAAGGCTTTTGTCCAGCAGTGGTCGTTCTACGGCTGATATGATGTAGCAAAACTTATATATATCAAGATACCAGGATTATAATAATGCTGTACATTTTACACAACAAAATAAGTAGAGCTTGCCTTTTGGCTACCAAATGGTTAATAGGATGATTACATATATTTTTTTGTAAACACGTACCTCATACATAGGTAACATCCCTAGACAAATATCTGCAGATACGTAACCAATTCTTCACAAAAAAACAAGACGCAATTACATAGACTTTAATGTTTCAATAAAAGTGAATTTCTCAAATCTGACCAATATTTTTCACTTCAGATTTTAAAAAACGTATATTTAACAACTGTATCTTTAATACATCCGTACAAGCGAAGCTAAGTGCGAACGCAAAATCAAACAAAACATCCTGAACACAATGATCGATCACGGAAAGTTTTGTACGGTGCACATAAATTAGCAAAGCGGACACATTTCTACTTGCTTATTCCTTCAGTAACTATGGATTCACCATTGTGTGGTCGACAGTGGAGTAGTCAAAAATGTATCTGAACAGCGCCCGACCAAACAAGCAAATTGGATCGCTACGTTCATTTTTGTATGCTACTGGTGAAAATATTCAAGGTATTAGAACAATCTATTGAACGTTCATTGAAAAGACACATTCTGACGATAGGATTGGAGTATAAAGTATTGTTAGAATAAACCTGTAGAGCTAAGGAATTCTACGTTTGTCGGGGTCAGTTTATGTTTAGAGGAGACAAGAGAGAAGGAGAGAATTCAATGACAGAGTGCGCAATTGTGTAAAGATGGATTAGATTAGTTATTATTTCGTGATCATATACATTGCAAGGGTAAAGACAAACATAATCTAAGGATGAATGGATCGAAACGGTCACACAGCGTATGACGAGGCAGAATAGATCCTGCCACAGGTCTTCCGTGGTAACACTTTTTAGCAGAAGCTAGCGACTGCTGCAGGTAACAACTCTATTAAGTTAATATTTAAAATAATTTCTTTAATTTAAAAATAACGACTTCGATGATACACAATCCGCTATATGTTTACTAAAAATATTTGAGTTCAGGATGCTAATACACGGAAAGACGCTGCTGCCACATTCTAAAGCCGGCATCCCACGGCGAAGCACTCAACAATATTTCGATACAAATATAAAAAATAGCCGTGGGGTGCCGGCAGTAGAATGTAACCCCTCCTCTCCTGCCCGTGGATGCAGTAAGAGCCTGCTAAGGGATACCTCTGGAAGATGGGCAGCAGCGTCTTTCCGTGAATCAACAACCCGTACTGCGCTCGCCAACCCGCCCGCCAAGCGTGGTAAGTATGGCAACTACCCCTCATGGAGATCCATGAGGGAGGCCTGTGTCCAGTAGTGGACGTTTTATGGCTGAAATGATGAAAAAAATGATGATAAAAATAAAATATTACAAACAACTACAAAAAAAAATCCAACAACTATAATAATATATGATAACAGGCAAGTGCCTGCGTTTTCTGTTCGTTGGGCGTCGTAATCGTTTTTCATTTGTTTATTATTAATTAGCCTTGTTAAAGAAACAGGCCGCCGGCGCTCTGCACAAATAGCTCGTTCATTTCACATCGTCATTCGGCTGCGCGGCCTTTTACCGCCAGTGTGATAAATTTTAATAAATGTGACAAGCCGTAATTTAATTTTAAACATGCCCGTTTAAACAGATTTCGGTTAAAATAGCAACTTTAGTTAAATAATATTCCATTCGCACTAAATACTTTAGCGTTATTTTGGATGATGGAATGGAATTTAATCTCGTTACTTTCATTTGCAACTTTAATTTTAACCAAATATTGCCATTACACGCCTGAGTAGCTCTGTTATCTTTCGTAACAAAATATGTATTTACATACGTTTGTTTATTTGGGAAACTTTCCAACTGAGTTGATGTGGTAATCTAAACATAATCTTAATTTTGACGTAGCAGGTATCGTAGCACATTCCCTAGCAAGTTATGGCATCTCGTAGAACCAAAGCGTAGCGTCGTCGACGAACTAAACTAATATCTAATAGCATAGCATAGATACGATCTTTCAACAAACTTAAGTACAACTTGAATAATACTAGGTTAAGGGGACGGGCGCTGACACTGCAACACAGTTACCCAACTTTCGCAGCTGTCAACGTTCATGTTGTTGTTTGTTACTTGTGTTTCTTGTATAAATAAAAAAAAAAAAATATTTGAATACGGGCTTACCTAGCGTACAAACACGTTACCGTAAAAATATAATTTCCTTCTTCCTTTTTTCTTTTATTTGCATCATACTTTGAAACACACAGAAACAGTTGAAAATAGTTACTACTTCAAATGCGGTAGCCAAGAAAACATCGTTTTGTTTGTGTAAATAATCACATTTAGAAGTCCCTTTTGAGTTTTTGGCAGTATGGCTCTGCCCTCTGCTACAGGAAATAGGTTGAGTTATATTTTTGTAAACGGGCTATATTCCACTGACTTTGAAACTCTTACTCTAAAATTATAACAGGTGGTATGTTTACTTGAAGCAGGTCAATGTTTTCACTTAGATTCAGAAAGAACTAAAATGTTATAGCCAAAGTTAGACAGTTTTAATTTTTTAATTGTTTATTATTACATAAGTAGAACATTTCAATGAACATGCTTAGATGGGTTCCGTGGGTTATTCGGCTATTTTGGCTTCAGAAGAATTTAAATTCCAACAGAATAAAAATATGTACAAATCGTATTGTAGAATATTATTTTATAATTTTGTCACTTGCACCGTCTCTCTCTCTCTCAGTCATACGACGTCCACTGTTGGACAAAAGCCTCCCCCATAGATCACTAAGTACTTGATCAAGATCGGTTGTGGCCATTTGTTGCCACGCTTGGCAGGCGGATCGGCGAGGGCAATACGGGATGTTGATACACGGAAAGACGCTGCTGCCTATCTTCCAGAGGTGGGATACCTGGGCAGGTTTTTTCTGAATTTTACTCAATCCAAAGTCGTGGGTGCGGTACTGGCAGTGCACCAATGGATTTTTCGTTCTTGAAAAATGTATGTGCACAATTAACACGTACTTCAAAGATGAAGGAAAACATCGTGAGGGAACTCGCAGCTTAGCTTCAGAAGTATTGACATGTTGATTCCTCTGACTAATGGCTGAATAGGCTGAGAGGAAGGTATAGTGTGCTGGGCAAGCATAATGCATCTGACAACGTCTCAGGCACATGCAGCATGCCGTACGTACAGCATGTTGTACGTACAGCATGTTGCTGATACTGTATAAATGTCAAGGAAATAAAAATAAAAACCGGCCAAGTGAGTGTCGGATCGCGCACCAAGGATTCCGTACAAACCTGTTGCTATATAATATTGCTATATACCTGAGTATTTGAATTTCAATTTAATAACTCTACGCGTTCTTGAGGAAAGGGGTACGTTTTACATGAGTAACTTTAAAATTATTAAAAATATTTTTATTTTATGATGTAAATAAAAATTTACGGTTTTTGCAATTTTTCCTTTATCTGTGCTATAAGACGTTGCTTCGTGCCGAATTTCAATATTCTCAGTTTACGGAAAGTACCCTGTAAGTTTTGATACCCTTGCGAGTGTCGAAAATTTGCGGGAATTTGCGGCATAAACGGCTGTATCTTTTGATTGCGTTGGCTTAGAAGTTTTATTTTTGTATAGCTACAAGGGACAGTAGACTTGAGTATTTGTTATAAATTCCAGGTTGATACCTCCACGCGTTATTGAGAAAAAGGGTCTTGAAAGACAGACACGGACAACAAAGTAATCCTATAAGGGTTTCGTTTTTTCCTTTCGAGATACGGAACCCTCAAAACAGTGGGATCCCACCCGGAATCACAAAGTTTTGATAAGGCTTGTCATCAGCATCATCGTCTCAGCACGTCCACTGCTGCCCATCTTCCGGAGGTATCCTAAGGCAGTTCTGCGTGCACGGGCAAGAGAGGTGGGGCACGACTCTTCTGTCGGCACCCTACGGCATTTCATCAGGCTTTTCATCATAACTATAAAATGTTCTACCTGAGTAAGGTTTAGCACTATATATGAAAATAACAACTTCTAGTGATGATAATTTATAACCTGAGTGATAGATAACCGTAGATAAATAAATCTCCGACGAATCACAAACGAATTCATAGCAGATGTGGTATCATGGCTCTGTGCGCACGTTAGCCTCATTTCCCCACTTAGCATTTATTCCCGTGTGGAGCGAGTTACGCCACTAGCATTTTGAATTTACTTACGGTTATACATAGTTTTCCAAGAATACGTTGAGATGCAGTGCAGCGCTCCACAAGGTGTTATCGTCCAGACTTCTGAGCAGAAAAACCAAGGTCAGAATATATAAGACAGTCATCCGTCCCATTCTGATGTACGGTTGCGAGGCCTGGACGTTAACACTGAAGGAAGAAAACAAACTTCTCGTGGCTGAACGTAAGGTGCTGCGAAAGATCCTTGGACCAACAAGACGAGAGGATGGATCCTGGCGAGTCCGAAAAAACCAGGAGATAGAGGACCTTATCCCAGAGCCAAACATCATAGGCGAATTTAAAGGCTCGCGCCTGCGCTGGCTGGGGCACATTGAGAGAATGGCGGAAGATCGAGCCGTCAAGAAAGTGTACCAGGGAATACCTTTAGGGCGTAGACCAGTCGGCCGCCCCCGGTATCGCTGGATTGACGAGGTGGAAGCGGATCTGCGAGAACTCGATGCTGCTAACTGGCGAGAACTAGCGCAAAACAGAGAAGCCTGGAGAAGTCTTGTATCGGAGGCCAAGATCCACTTTGGGTCGCTGAGCCAAAAGAGTAAGTAAGTATACATAGTTTTAGGCTAGAGGTATAGTTTAAGTGGTCAAAATTTTAAAAGTAGTAGTAGAACTTTTTGTGAAGTGTTCATAAGGGGAGCTACCACCATATATATTTCTGCCACCAAGCAGTAATGTCTGCATTGCTGTGTTCCCGTTAAAATGGTAAGGGGGGCGGTAAAATAACGGTCACATGAGACCTTACCTTTCTCAGGGTCTTCTTTACCTGTCTCAGGGTGACATGCGCAATGCAATGCAGCGTTGGTCAGACCCACAAGCTTCGTGACTGTGATCACCGCGGCATTGCAGTTGCAATAGGTAGATGCAAGCGCTTAACATCATCCATCGGCTAGTTTTGTCATTAAGTCGTATAATTTTTTTAATAGATTAAATCAATTTATTAATATACATTTTACCCTATAACATGTACATATATTAAAAAATTGATTTATTCTACCAAAAAAAAAATATACGATTTAATGACGAGACAAGCCGATGGATTATGTTAAGCGGTGGCATCTACCTATTGCAACTGCAATGCCGCGGTGATCACAGTCACGAAGCTTGTCAGTCTGACCATTGCTGCATTACATTGCGCCCGTCACCCTGTGACGTTTATATGAATGTTATCACGTAATATTCTCCTGCCGGTCACCTCTCCTTTCTAGCCCGTGGATGCAGTTAGAATATGCCACCTCCGGAAGATGAGCAGCAGCGTCTGTCCGTGTATTAACATCCCGTACTGCGCTCGCTAACACGCCTGTCAAGCGTGGCTAGTATAGCAACCGCTCTCATAATCTTTGAGATCCATGAGGGAGGCCTGTTTCCAGCAACAGAAGTGGACAGCAGTCTTGCGGCTGAGTGATGATGAAGTGATTGTGCGCAAGCCAACCTTAGGCTGTTGGATTTAAGTATCTGCCAGGAGAGCATGTATCCTACTCCCTGTAGTTGATGTTTTTGTCGCTATTTTACTAGTTTCCTTGCGGAAGGTTGGTACCTACTCACCGTGAAACTGAGAGATAACAAACAAGGACATGGACATGACATTTTTTCAGCCGCTTTTCAGCAAAAGTCCTTTTGTGAGGGCTATTTTTGTGAAAAATGTGAGATAAGCTTTCAGAGCTTTCAAAATACGGGCGCAAAATCCTATACATTATGAATTCTGGGTTTTTTTTTTCTATATTCTAAGTAGATTCAAAGCTCTCTGTTTGATTTGATTAATTGGTTTAATAAAAATATGTTCTCTCTCAGCTCTAAATTTTCTCATTAGAAGTGAATCGTAAATTATTTTAATAGACTTTTCTTAAATATGAAAGTCAAACATTACTCAGGTCATGGAACGATTGATTGTATGTCAGCATTTTGTGTTTTTGTAACGTGCTGTTTTCACAAAAACTGCTACAATTAATCAAATAGCAAGAGGAAGGAGCATACCGAAAATCGGAAGACGACTTCTATGAGTCAGCGATCGCAATACGGAGAACGAAGTCTGGGGCCTGTGCTGAAATGCAAAGCAGTATGAAATGAACATTACCAATGATAGTGAAACTAGTTTTAAGATTGTTTATAAAGGCTATTGACTTGTTATCTCAATACCGAGAAGAAACCTGTGGCTAAGGCAACCTATATATTATGTTTCGATGTTTTGACTAACTAAACAGAGATAGCAAACAGAATATAAGTGCTGCCAGTTATACAGCTTGTATTATAATATGTGTACTAAGTCACAAGAGGGTAATTCTGACTATCACAAAGAACAACTTTTGTTTGACTTTTCACTATTCAGTGGTGTTCATTCAAGAAAAAAACACGATAGGTAGTTTTATCTTTAACAGCTGATTATACGATAACCGCCAGCTGATTCTTGACAGGGTCATTGACCTCCACAAATTTGCCGTACAGGTACAAATAAAAATGCCTATAAACCACGAACCGGTTTTTTTATTTAATGCACAATAAAATTTAAAATGATGACTTTTAAATAATTTTCAGATCATACCAACTATGAAAATAGTATAGGTATAAAAAATATGAATTTCTGATTATTTTTCCTTCCAAAACTACTTGTTTGCATGTACTAACTCATAAGGGGGAGTCCTTTTGGGTTAGTAAAAATATATAATACACCTTGTATTATCCTCTTATTGCAGCGTATTTCACATCTTATATAAACATTTCTGAGAAAATAAATCATCTCTATAAGCGTGAGAGTAAAATTTACTATTAACAATTTGAGCGTTACGCTGCGTTAACGGTGACGTGGTATCGCGGCTGGGCCCTCAAACCATAAATCGAGTCACAGAACATAATGTCTTGTATATTTTATCAGGCCCTCAGTGTAACACAACCCTTAAGTTATCTGACGTAGGCGTTTCCACCAGTTACTTACAATTCACAGCGTTATTTATTTGCGAGGCGAATAAATTCACTAAAAGTAGTATTTGCGGCCCTTTGCACGAATAAAGGCCCTTTTGCACGAATTAATGTTTATGAAACAAAAAAGGAACGCGCTCGGGTTTTTGATGTAGAGCAATCGATTGAAATCAAGTGAATTGTACAATAAAAAATACGAACAGACTTTTATAAGTATTTTTTGAAGTGCTTATTTATGCCGAGTGCAGTGGGATCCCGGAAAAAGGTGGCCTATGTGTTAATCCTGGTTAATATTTGTGCATAGTTTCAGCTTCATATAATTGGTAGTTTGGGCTTGAAGAGGTAGCAAACATCCTTACAAACAAACTTTCAGTTTTATTATATAATTAGGAAGTTCTGCAAGATATTTTTTGTTGCATTGTACAATTTTTTTTCACCGTGAGGCACGTGCGCCTTGTTTTTAAAATTCACAAGATTCATGAAGAATACAAATCTGATGTACAATTGAAATCCTCTACGTAGACTGCTTCTTCATAAGCTTTATATATTTTATTTTTTAATAAACAATACTTAATGTAACCGCCGTGGGGTGCCGGCAGTAGAATGATAATGATAAATCATGCCGATGGATGCAGTAAGAGCCTGCTAAGGGATACCTCCGGAAGATGGGCAGCAGCATCTATCCGTGTATCAACATCCCATACTGCGCTCACCCACCCGCCTGCCAAGCGTGGTGAGAATGGCAACTACCCCTCATGAAGATCCATGTGGGAGGTCTGTGTTCATCAGTGGACGTTTTATGGCTGAAATGATGATGAATGTAACTCAGTGTACCTTTATATGAAATTGAAAGGTTGATTATAAACGTTACAAAGGTTATTTGAAATTAATCAAACTAGGGAGCCAATGAGATTGAAACATAATAGAAAACCTAGTAGCCTTTGATCCCGAATAAAAACAAGAGTTATTTAACAAAAACTTATGTTTACCCGCTTTTTATGATTGAAACCTTTTCACAAAACCCGGCCCAGTTTTTCCACGCGCTTAAAATATGCCAAAGAATTTTGCGCACAGAATTTCACATTATTGCAACCACTCTCTAAACAATTTCTATATGAGATTTTTTACATCATTTCGTCGTAATAGGTTCGCAAACAGGCTGGCAACGCAACTCCGTCCATAACCTTCACATGAGGGGCCAAAAGGTGGAGTAATACGTCTAAACTCATGATGGGTTATTTCTAAATTCCAAATCATCATCATCTTAGCCGTGGGGTGCCGGCACTAGAATGTTACCCCTCCTCTCCTACCCGTGGATGCAGTAAGAGCCTGCTAAGGGACACCTCCGGAAGATGGGCAGCAGCGTCTTTCCGTGTATCGAAATCCCGTACTGCGCTCACCAACCCGTCTGCCAAGCGTGGTGAGTATGGCAACTGCCTTAGTTCAGTAGTAGACGTTTTACGGCTGAAA
Organism: Pasiphila rectangulata; assembly: GCA_963082625.1. Taxonomy (NCBI): domain Eukaryota; kingdom Metazoa; phylum Arthropoda; class Insecta; order Lepidoptera; family Geometridae; genus Pasiphila; species Pasiphila rectangulata. The sequence continues at coordinate 20,110,191 of OY720248.1, forward strand.
TGATGATGATGATCATCTCAGCCGTAGGACATCCACTGCTGGACAAAAGTCTCCCTCATGGTGAGTTTGGTCAGGTACTTGATCATGAGGGGTCGTTGCTATACTCACCACGCTTGGCAGGTGGGTTGGCGAGCGCTGTACGGGACGTTGATACACGGAAAGACGCTGCTGCCCATGTTCTGGAAGATAAATTGTATCTGAGAAATTGCAAATAACTACTAGTAATAAAAAGCCGTGTTGGCCAAGTGGTATGTAACCCCGACTTTCAATCCGAAGGTTCGATACCGGCCGTGCACAAATGGATTTCTTTTACCTGCACATTTAACACGTGCTTTAACGGTGAAGGAACACATCGTGAGGAAACCCGCGGCTTAGTCAGCTCCAGGCGTACTGACCTGTTCTCTCCTCTGACTTATAGCCGACTAAGCTGGGAGCGAGGTTTAGGTGCTGGACAAGCCTCATCCATCTAAAAACGTCCTAGGCACTGCAGTGTCCAGTAAAACTTTTAGTTTCTTCTATTAAACATTTTGTATTCATGTAATCTTTAAAAAAAAGCCTTAGATTTTAAATTTTATTAAAATCCGATCAACCGTTCAAGATTCCTTTTGTCCGTTCCCTTGGTTAAAACTTCTGGATACATACATACCGACAAACAGCCGAAACGCCTAGTAGACTAAGAATCTAAAACAAGCTGCTAAAAAAAATTATGCAATTTCAAAGTGTGTTACTACATGTTTACGCCTTCACGAGTCGTTTAGATAGAGATATGAGACATACGAGCTTTTTATTAAATTGCTTGACTTCATGCGAACACGACTCGCATGGTTCCGCTTCTGTATAACGGCTTGTTTCACTTCATTAAATAGTCTTACGTCGCTTTGAAATAGGGGCCCTGTTTCAGTATGTCTGGCGACTGGAGATGGTATCGTGTTGAAGTTGAAAATCTTTTACAAACAGTGTATTTTTATTATGATAACCAGATGAGGGAGTCGGAAAAGACGCCTTCGCTTTGCTGCGGCTTTTTTATCACACAAATTGTGTAAAGACGTTTTAAGTTGACATTAAACTTTAATGGAACATGTTTATTTTATTCATTTTAGTACTTTTATATGAAGACTTGTTTGTTAAAAAGATTTTTTTAACTTTTAATTTATTTGTTATAATTTTAAGTGCTTATCTGTAATACTTTAAAACCGACTCCCGAAAAGAAGTTTCAAGTTGTATTTCCTAGGTTAGTTGAACTTCCTGATTGATGAAATGAAAAGCCATAAACCGTTCCTAGATAATGACGTCACGCGACAATTTTCTCTTACTGCACCGCCGTTTTTTTATTACCTTAAAAAAGAGAAGAATCCGTGTCCGAATGGTTGTGTTTCTACACACGACGAACTCAAAATTCCTGCGGCTCTGCCTTACTGGAGAAATTATGCGTCAGCACGATATTGTTCTGCAATAATTGGCGCTCGCAGTCTACCGCTTCACTTTGAACGCACACTGTTCGATGAAAACCAGCGCTTTTATGACTTCTACGAACATGAAATTGTTGATCAAAAATATGTATTCATACAGGATTCTACCTTTATTTATCAATAAATCCATCTCTAGTCAATGTATGTTTCATGTTATTTATCTGAAAATCTTGACTTCACGAATACGTATGTATATCGTTAATACTTATTATTTAGATTTGGAGTGACATTGTCAATTAACGTTTATTTTTTTATTTTTAAATGAGTATTTAAAGCTATATCCATAAAGAAAACAACTATGCACTGACATGCTGTGAGCGTAATCTATTTGAATTTGTGTCAAGGTTTGAATGACTTCACCTCGCATGCGTCTACTGTTATTCCGTTCCTTATAATTTAAGTTGTTAAAACTAACCTTTAGTCTGCAGCATGGAATTCTCAACTGCAGCCAGTTTCACACCCGTGACTGTTCGAATCATATTCTGATTTAATTTACTATGATTACTTTCTTCCGATGATGACGGTAAGTTTTTCTTAACTTTATCGTTTATCGTTGTTACTTTATATGTCTACTAGTTAAGCAAGCTCCAATTGCATTGCGTGATTGCGTATTGATGCTGGCAAAATATACAGCAATGTTTGTTCGTAAAAGTTGTTTGTTGTAAAAAAGTTGTTCAATTTCAAAGCTTTACGTTGCCCAGACACGATTCACTTTGCGAGGATTAAAAGCAGTTCCCATCGATCGTTTCGAATATTTTCTAAATGAGAAAAATGTTTACACAATAAAAAGGTCCGAGGCTGGGTGGTAGCAAAAATAAAAGCACAGTTCTACTCTACTTCGGCGAAATTATGATTCAGCGGTCCAAAAAGTGCGTGTGGGGCAAATGGTTCCGTACATTTAAGGATGTAATATGTTAAAAAGAGCTTGGGATAGCATGTCTGTAGTTTCCCATACAAGCGTAGTACCAAAATAATTTGTAATTTGAGCATATTTTAACCATAGTATGACGATCTGTCGGCGGAGGATGCTTCCAGCCGCAATACTGTGAAGAATGGCTATGTCTAGCAGTGGACGTTAGACGGCTGAAATAATTAATTTATTTATTCAAAACATAAAAACTATTCTTATAGGTACGACCTAAAAAAAGTAGTTAAAATAATAAATCAGAATAAACGATCAGCAATATAATTCGATATAAATGTCAGTCAGCAAACTAAAAATAAATTAATATAATATGTCAATAAGCCAACGAAAATAAATTCAAAAATGATGATGAAGATAATGATGCTATAAATTAAATAAATAAAATAAAATTAATAAATAAATATTGCTGGACATATCACACAGCATCATCTAGCCCCAAGCTAAGCAGAGCTTTTGTAATGGGTACTAGATGTCTGATATACTTAATACAATATACTACATAGATAGATATTTTTATTATAATATAGAAAAACACCCATAACACCCTGAACAAATATCTGCAGATCATACAGACATTTGTCCCGAGGCGGGAATCGAACTTGCAACCCCTGGCGTCGCAGGCGGACCTTCGCCCGCTGCGCTACAGAGCTCGTCGTCGAAATTGTATTGGAATTGTATTTTACTAGGTTCCTGGCTTCCTTCACAGTGAAGGAAACATCGTGAAGAAACCCGCGGCTTAGTTAGCTTCAGACATATTGATCTGTTCTTTCCTCTGACTAATAGCTGACTAAGCTGGTATAGGTGCTGGGCAAGCATTATGCATCTATCAATGTCCCAGGCCAGTGCAGTGGGACATTGTTAGATGGATCATTTTATTATTAACTTTACTATATTAATATATTAGTTGGACGCTGCAGACAGCGTCACGTTTCGTTTAAGATTCGCCAGCGGAACCCCACGGTACCCCGTTATACAAACTACAGGCAATAAACCATTTTAGAGGCTTCAGGAGTAATCGTGTTTGGAGAAGTTATTATACTTTTAGAGTCTATTAAAAACAAATAATTCAAAACGAAATAAAAGTCTCTAGGTATTTGGAAATAATGTAGACCAAAAAAAAACAAGTTTCAAATGTTCAACATCATCATTTCGGCCGTAAAACGTCCACTACTGAACACAGGCCTCCCTTATGGAATTCTATGAGGGGTAGTTGCCATACTCACCACGCTCGGCAGGCGGGTTGGCAAGCGCAAAACGGGATGTTAATACACGGAGAGACGCTGCTGCCCATTTTTCGGAGGTACCCCTTAGCAGGCTCTTACGCGTAGATGCATCACAGGCATAAGAGGAGGGGTAACATTCTACTCTCGGATTCTATTTGTAATTACAATCAACATTTAACGGGTAGTAACTACGTGAATATTAATTATTTGAATATTGGAATTTATCCCGTTTAACTAATCATTTAGTTGGTCGTGATTAGAGGCTGCATCGCGGTGCCGATAATTGTTCCGGCAAATTATGGTTAGCAAATGCGTACATTAAAGTTACAAATTTATTGGTTTCAGTTGGAAGAGTATCAAATTAATCATTAAATAAGTTTGCCGAAGGGTGCCGACAGAAGAAGGTTGCCTTTCCTCTCATGTCCGTGGATGCAGCAAGAGCCTGCTAAGGGATAGCTCCGGATAATAGGCAGCAGCATCTTTCCGTGTATCAACATCCCGTTATGCGTTCGCCAACCCGCCTGCCAAGCGTGGTGAGTATGGCATCTACCTCTCATGGAGGTCCATGAGGCAGGTATGTGTTCAGTAGTGAATGTTTTACGGCTGAAATTATGATGATGATTAAATAAATTTCCCGTGGGGTGCCGGCAGTAGACGGTTGCCGCTTCTCACTTGCTGAGGTTAAAGTAAAAATCTGCCATGGGATACATCTGAAAAATATATTTTCTTTAAAATGTATGATATTTAAAACTTTTGACGATAAAGGGAAACATCGTAAGGAGACCCGAATAATCTGAAGCTGACTTAGACGCCATCAGATTAAAGTGAGAAGTATCGTATGCCTAATCCACCGAATAATGTCGTAGGCACTGCAGCGTCTCGTACAGCGTGATTACCAGTTGCTGACCCTGTATAAATTATTAAAGATGATTTTACTTTGTTTTTTTACTGAACTTTACATTTAATTAAGGTTGATTTAAAATTGTAGTAGAGCTGACAACGTTAGTTGGATAAGATTTACAGAAAACAAAATTGATTGTTGTTTCGAAATATACACAACATATTTTTTAATTTCTTTTTTATTAACCAAAAAATTGTGTAAAAATCACGCCATCAAAAGCAGGTGAAGATCAGCCTTAAAACAAGGGCTGTGCTCCATAAACTGGGATGTACGCACCGTTTCATAGCCATTGTGCTCTAACAGCGAAACAATGTCCTTTACGCGCCCCCCGTGAACACCTACGGGAAACGAGTTTATAAATATGCTGAATTTTTCACCGTCACGGGGAAAGAGAGGTGTTTATTTGAATTAAATTTTGGACATGAATTTAACTTGAGGTAATCAAATAAATAAATGTAAAAATTGGAGCCAAGTTTAATATTTAGATTGTAGTGGTTGTCGACTTTGCCCACAAAAAAATTGAGATCCAAATGACTCCAGGTTCTGAAGATATCCTGAAATTTATTTAATAGAATATTGCTGATAGTTTAGAATCAATTGAAGCTCACGATTTAATTTGGCTAGTTTTCACAAAAGACAAACTACTGTTTTTATATTTGGACCTATCACTTTTTTGGACTTAAAATGTTGTTCAAATTTTACGTGTTTGTGTTAAATAGATTTTGAGTTATGAAGGAACCCAAAGCGCCTCCAAATGGTTCGGGTAATCCCACTAATATTATGAAGCCAAAAGTTTGTTTGTATGGACGTTTGTTACCTCTTCACGCAAAAACTAGGCAACGGATTGAGCTGAAACTTTGCACACATATTGATGTTGACTAGGAATAACACATTGGCTACTTTCTACTTTTTATTCGGGTACAACGCATGCGAAGCGGCGGGCAGAAGCTAGTTATAAATTTTCATACCCTGCCATCATGTCTATTATCGCTTATAACACTTCTGTAAATGAAACCGCCGCGTGTTAAACTAACATACTCATAAACCTTGTAGAGCAATAACATATTCAAAAGCAATACTTTTACTGCATATTTCTGGTTTACTAGCACTATTTTGATATCTTTTCTTGGAACTGAGTTTTATATAATATTAACGTAGACACAACCGCTGTATAAGATCGGTTAGAAGACTACAGTTTTTGATCGGAACTAGAAGATCTAGTTTTAATGGTAATTAACAACTTTTAATTAGTTAACTCCAGGTAGCATAAACAGGGTGTATTATAATGCCGTGGGGCGCCGGCAGTAGAATGATCCTCTCATGCCCATGGATGCAGTAAGAGCCTGCTAAGGGATACTTTCGGAAGATGGGCAGCAGCGTCTATCCATGTATCAACATCCCATACTGCGCTCACCAACCCGCTTGCCAAGCGTGGTGAGTATGGCAACTACCCCTCATGGAGATCCATGAGGGAGGCCTGTGTTCAGTAGTGGACGTTAGGCTGGATTAAAATACCCCCAGTATTATCATCATTAGGCTTAGTACAGGGTGGGCCAAAAGTTTTTGCACTTTTGAAATACCATAAAATAAACTACACATTGTATATCAATCAATTTTTATTTAAATAAAATAAAATACTCGGAAATTTTATTATTTAAAAAAATATAGTCCAGGTGACCTCCATCTCACCGCTGGCACTCTTCAAACCTGGCCCTCAGATTTTCGAAAACTCTTCGACACAGAGCGCTGGGTATGTTAGCCATTTCTTGACGAATGTTATTTTTTAATTCGGGTATTGTTTTCGGTTTATCACGCAGACTCTGCTCTTAAGAAAACCCAATAGAAAGAAATCAGCTGGGGTAAGGTCTGGGCTACGGGGAGGCCATGGAATGTCCCCTCTGCGCGAGATCAATTTGTTAGGGAATAGTTCTTTCATCACGGGTAAACTCTCGTTAGATGTATGGCAGGTGGCGCCATCTTGCTGCATCCATGTCCCACTGTTGTAACCTTTAAAATGCTGTAACTGTGGTTCAAAAAAATCCCGTAGCATGGTTACATATTTTGCAGAATTATCAGTCACTGAATTTCTGCGTTCATTTTCAAAGAAGTATGGACCAATTACGCCTTTTGAAGTCATTGCCGCCCAAACTGTCACTTTTGGAGAATGCAAAGGTCTTTGAAGTTTTAGTTTAGGGTTTTTAAAACTCCAAAATCTGCAATTTTGCTTATTCACTTGCGCATTTAGGTGAAAATGGACTTCGTCAGAAAAGAAAATGTTGTTGAAGTTGCTGAATCGCTCGAACATTGTTTCGACGATTTTTTTTCTCAAAATCAAATCGTTTTCTTCCAATTCTTGCACTAACTGTTTCTAAAAAGGATGCATTTTCAACCATCCAACTTCAATATTCGACGCAGACGTTCGTTACGCTAAAGTACTCGAACGTTTGCGCGTAGACAAACTTGGATCGTCCCGCACAGACGCGTTTACTTGCGCCACGGTTTCATCGCTCGTCCTGCTCCGTGGCCGGCCTGTTTGCCTTAAAATCCGGTTAACCGGTTGCCTTAAAGTTTGTCACCCACGATTTAATTAAATGAACACTTGGGCTCTTATTTATATCGTGTAATTCGTATTTCGTACGAAACAGGCGGCGAACCATGACGTAAGAATCATTGTTCTTGTAAAACTGCTTTACACAGAACGCGTGTTGTTCTCCTGTGAAGCGATTTATTGTGACTAAATTTCCCTGAACCGAGCTACCGCGCGTGAGTCGTCCCCAACCCACTCCCCGCGCGGTGTCCGCGCTTTGTCGATTTCGTAAGTGCAAAAACTTATGGCCCACCCTGTACATATGTATATTATGTGTACTAAGCCAAAAGGAGGTAATTCTGACCTCAAGTAACAACCTTAATTTTAGAACTTCTCAGGAACAAAAGTTTTAACTTCAGTAACTGACTATATGATAAAATGACAACCTAACGAAACTAGTAGTATTGGGGGGGAAAAAGGTTATACTTGTTTTTTATCAGTGTTACAAGCAGGTATCACGTCAAGAGAAACCTGGATTATCATTTCTTGGGTTATAAATATTATATAGCATCTTTGATCAATTTTAATACTCTAACGTGTCGAGGGTTGTGTCGGCAGCCATCTTTACACAAACGATCTTTTACCGGACATTACAGCGGTGCCACTTCGATTTAATTAACTGAGCGAAGTTTTGGCGGGCACTTCGCTCACCCCAGCGCGAAGATTACACACATTACTGGAGGTACTTGTCTGCTCTATGGAATGATATCGCCTTGATATATATTATATATGCCGTGGGGTGCCGGCAGTAGAATGTTACCCCTCCTCTGATGCCCGTGGATGCAGTAAGAGCCTCCTGCTAAGAGATACCTCTGGTAGATGGGCAGCAGCGTCTTTCCTTGTATCAACATCCCGTACTGCGTTCGCCAACCCGCCTGTCAAGCGTGGTGAGTATGGCAAATACCCCTCATGGAGACGCATGAGGGAGGCCTGTTTTTAGTAGTGGACGTTTTACGTCTAAAATGATGATGAAGTAGCAAATAAATGATGTGCCTTTGTCTGTGTCTACATGTCAGGGGTTTAAACGGCCAATTGCTGTTTCATCGAGTCTTTGGTCCTGCGAGGTTATGATTGGTCAATTAAGTCCCGCTTCACCTCAGTAGGAACGTACCCTAATGATTCATATCATATGGATATCCATCCGCGGGCGGACCTATGACGTTTTGTAACTGATGACGTCGATGTGATGATGAAGCCGGCAGGCTGATTACGCATCTAGCGACAGGTTTACCACAGGTGCAAATCTCGTGATCCGATGATCACGAGATTTGCACCTGTGGTACAAAAACTGTGGTACAAAAAAAAAACAAAGTATCAAACTAAATTGACGTTTGATAGCGATCTATCAAACGTCAATTTAGTTAACAGGTGTTGTATATTCGTCACAAAGTTAATACGAATTGACATTTGACAGCCATGATCGCGAGATATACTCCTGTTGCAAACCTGTCGCGAGATACGTAATCAGCCTGCGGATACTTACTAGCGAGCCGTAACCGTAACCGTTGCGTACGTACAAGCCGGGGCGCCTACTCTAGAAAACGATGACGATATTATCGTCAGAATGGCAATGTTTACGTAAAGGCCATAACAGTTAGTTTGGCTTTTGAGGATTTCGATTCATTGCGAATTGTGTTCAAGAGTAGGCCCCCTGCAACGAGTGCTACACGAGCGAAAGCAATGGACCGAAAAAAATGGCGAGCTCTCGTATCGGAGACCAACACTCTGGGTTCCAGAGCGAATGGAGTAAGTAAGTGAGTAAATATCTTAATCTTGCTAGACTCCCATAAGCACAAAGAGAGATGAGCGAAAGCAGGCCTTAAAGTGATAATCGCCAGCTTCATAAAACGAATATTAAATCAAATACGAAATTGCGGACAAAAGCCACAACGAAGTGATTGGATTGAACAAAAATATAGTACGTCTCATAGATCTGGTGAGAATGATCTAATTTTTAGCAATAAGGATTTTTTTAATGGAATAACTACAACGAATTTAAAGCATTTAAATAAGTAAAAGCTTTGCATCTATTGCAGATAGTTCATACGGCTTCAGCAATTGGTAGGTGCGCGGTTATTGGTAGGTATAAGTGATGCATAAAACCATGTTAGCTCTGTCCACTCATCGGTAATCCGGTTAGCGGTTATTGAGTTGACTCGCTGTTCTAACAATCGGCGTTGACGGCGAGCAGTGAGCCGGCTAGCCGAGCCATTAGCGCTGACCGACTGATGGACTGCGATTATTGGACACTAGCCGCACTTCGCGTATTCACCCGCGTAGTTCCCGTTCCTGTGAGAGTACGGAGATAATATATAACCTCAGGGATAATGTACCATTATAATGGTGAAAGAATTTTGGAAAATCGATCTAGTAGTTTTTGAGTTATTCGTTACAAACATACAAAATATAAAATCCAACATATAAATATTTCTTCTTTAGAAGGAAAGGGAGAGTTAAACATCATCAGCATAGAGGTGATACTGGCAGAATTTATTTGTATTGATGATGTCAGCACAGTAGATAATAAAAAGGATAGGGCCGGCAGTGCAATTAATGCAATGAGAGCTTGGGATACCTGCGAAAGATGGACAGCAACGTCTTTCCGTGTATCAACATCCTGTACTGCGCTCGCCAAACCGCCAGCCAAGCATGGTGAGTATGGCAAGTACCCCTCATGAAGACTCATGAGGGAGGCCTGTTCAGTAGTGGACCTACTACGGCTGGAATGATGATGTTGACAAATTAGTGACGCGTAATCAGAACTGATTGCCAAAAGATACGTAGATGGTTCCTGAAATTACGACATCGATAGCACGCCAGTGACTGCTGTCTAATCCGCGTCATCAGCGCCTAACGACGCGTCTCGGATGTATCCAAGTAATTGGATTTTAGTACTCCTCTAATGACTGCGATAATGATCACTTCACCTTATTTGTTTTGTTTGGAATGAGAAAATTTAATAATTTAACTTACGTTTGTGTATTTATCTAAATTAAATCTTGTTAGGTGAATAGGGAACAATTCCTAATATGCGATTTAGTTGTTTGCAGACACCTTAATTTTAGGTAAGAAAACAATCTTCATCATTCATCATTTCAGCCGTAGGACGTCCACTGCTGGACATAGGCTTCCAGTTATTGCGGTTGGAAGCGATCTGCATCCACCGTCCTTAGTTGTACAATCATGAGGGGTTGTTGTCATACTCGCCACGCTTGGTAGGCGGGTTGGCGAGCGCAGTATATGGTATTTAAGACGCGGAAGACTCTGCTGCCCATTAAAATATAATAACAGAAACACGGGATTTTATCGCAAAATACCTTTGATTATTCCCGACGTTTCGAATGTGTTTCAACAATCGTGGTCCTGGGTTGACAACCCGGGGCCACGATTGACATAATCAAAGGTATGACGCGATAATTTCCCGTGTTTATGTTATTATATTGTAATGAATTGTGATCGCGAAAGTTTACGTAAAACTACTGCTGCCCAAGATGGGCTGTTGCCGGAGGCATCCTTTAGCTAGTTCTTACTGCATCCACGGGCAAGAGAGGAGAGGTAACATTCTAGTGCCGGTACCCCGCGGCAAAACAATCTTACTAACTTTTAATTTAATATGTGTTATTCCTATATGATAGTGAGTTACGCTTTCACGCCTAAATCACTTAACTGATTTTAAAAATTCCTCCACCAATGGAAACCTACATTATCATCGAAAATTGGATGGGTGACCGAATCTTTTTGTGCATTTTTAAAACTTTTACTAATATTTATAATGCTCCTACATACCTTAGTAACCCTCGATGGATAAGCCCAGCTCGCACTTGTCCGGTTTTATTTATAAATGTTTTTAACTACTGGGTTTGGCTCTGTATTATGTACACATTGTATACATACAGCAATGAATGAATGAACACTTTATTGCACTTAGAAATACAAAAAAAAAAAATATATGGATAAATATGTACAAATTGGCAGCCTTATTGCTCAAAGCAATTTATTCCAGGCAACCTACAGGGTACACTGCAAGTAACAACAATAAAAATGTTATAGCTACGAAGATTGAATAGTGTGTGTAGAAAAACTGTCAAGTTCCACTAAATCAGATAAAATAACCACACTTGACTTAAACGGGGCTCAATCGGCTTATAAATAGAGAATAGACTGACCTAAGCTAAGCCGAAATTTACTATGCAGAAAATACAGACTTAGTCTACAACAAGATAGCGAAATAAAATCTTTTCTACCTTAGCTTCGCACAAGCACCAAATTTACCTCTTTGTCTGCGAGGGTAGACCGGCTTATACTAGAATATTTAAAGGAAGGATTTTCCAAATGCTCAAATCCTTTTTATTGATCCCGTGCGGTTTCTAGTTTCGGCCCGATTGCCTGTCTTTCCGAAATTCCCCTGGATGTTAAATGAGCTTTATCTCGCTAGCAGGTTCGTTATGGCTCGAATTCTTGATTTTGGGATTATGGAACTGCATTTTGGCGTAGATGAGGGTAGAGTTGGCTTGGATTTAGTGAAAGTTTAGATACCAGGTGTGCTTTATTCTGTGTTGTTTCCACTTCTAGTTTGTTTCGCTCGATGTTTTCGGGAAAAGCTAATATGGTACTCTTAGATGTGGCTTACCTACTCGTAATTGTAGATTCTCTTATTTGTTTCGTTTATACCTGGCTATTTCACGCTTCTAAGGTCAAATTATGCAAGGAAGTTGTGTTTTGAAATGTCGTTTGTAGTGAACATGCTCCATTCCTGAAATTAAACTAGAAAGGATCAGATCGAAGTGAAAGAGAGAGTTTGAGAAGTGAGGTTACTTCTACGCTTCTTTCCCTTACTTGGAAAAAAGATTTCGACACTTTTTCATCTATACTAAATAAACTAGGAAACATGTAAACAGGTACTCCTATTATTAAAGGTCATGCACCATCATCTCAACCGAACGATATCCATTGCAGACAGCTGGACAAAGGCCGCCCTCATTGAATCTCCAAGCACTGGTTATGAGGTGTTATTGCCATACTCACCACGCTGGCAGGCGGGTTGGCAAACGCAGTACGAGATGTTGATACACAGAAATACGCTGCTGCCCATCTTCCAGAGGTGACCCTTTGCAGATTCTGACTACATCCACGGAAAGAGAGGAGAGGCAACATTCTGCTGCCGGCACCCCACGGTTACTTGTACCACGACATTATTGGTTACAAAGTGGCTAACGTTGACACAATGTATCGAAATTCAATCACAATCAAACAGGATCGCTACTTTGATTTAAGTCTCTTGAAAACGAATAGAATAAGATGAATGATACGAATCTGATACGTATAACCTAAATCCGAGCATATGGTATAAAGTCGTTGGCCTAGTTAATGTGATTTTGTGATGTTGTGTTGGATAAGGCAGGAGGAAGTAAGACAAACATGTGCCGAGGGGTGCCTGGCGCAGGAGAATGTTACTCCTCCTCTCATGCCCGTGGATACAGTAAGAGCCTGCTAAGCGATACCTCCGAAAGATGGGCAGCAGCGTTTTTCCATGTATCAACATCCCATACTACGTAGTGTACGTTTTATGGCTGAAACAATGAAGTAAGCTGTAAAGTTATATAAAATACTTAAAATCACTCTTCATCAAATAATGTCAATAATATCTTTGTTCTTATGTATAAGGCACGTTGGCATGTTAATCCTAATTCAAACTTTAATATTATTAATTCGAATTTAAGTTTGGTTGTTTATTACGATTTCACGCCTAAGCAACTAAACCAACTTTTGAAATTCTGTCGCCACTGTAAAAGCTTAATCTTCAATGCGTAGGCTATATTTTAAAAGCTTTTATTTAACTTGTCCTGTATGTATGTATGATATTTGTTCGCGGAATCTTGCAACCTCAATTTTGAAGCAGGTATCTTCAACCAATTGAGCTGAAATTTTGTATACATGTTTTCTTTTGATGACAGTGCATGGTCATCTATGTGAAGTCACTCTGAATCCAACATGGCGGAACACCCAAGATAGCGGACTACTTATTTTTAATGTACTTCTATAATATGGGTACCAATTTTTTTAATGGTACCCATATTATAATAATTGCTTGCTGAGAGTTACTCGAAAAATTATATGACATCACTGTAAATCCAACATGGCGGGCATGAGCTCATAATTTTTCGTGTAGTGATAAATAAAAAGTAAAAAATAAATAAAAGTAAAAAAACTTTTTATCAAACAAGCTTTTATTTAAACGTACCTACCAAAAATAATAAAATAAACATTTTCCATTAAAGTTTAAGGTCAACTTAAAACGTCTTTAAATAATTTATGTCATAAAAAAGCTTGTCACGAGATTTAAGCAGGTACTCGTTAAAATGAAATCAATTAAGTAGATCAAGTTAAAGGTACACAGGTTAATCTCGCGACAAGCTTTTTATCACATATATTGTGTAAAGACGTTTTAAGTTGACATTAAACTTTAATGGAAAATGTTTATTTTATTATGTTTATTTTGTACGTTTAAACTCGAACCCGTAACGTTCAGACGAACACCTTTAACGCAGGCTGCCTTTACCGTTCGGCTACGGAGCAATTTGATTTAATAATAATTTGATTAATTTAGTTTGTACGTAACGGGTTCGAGTCCCGTCGGAGACAAAATTTTGATCGCATTTTTCATTTTCTATAATGAATGATACCTTAGTGTAAGTTTACACTTTGAATACAAAAATAGCTTATAAAAGCTTGTTTTTTAGGAAGTTTTTTTAATTTTAATTTATTATCACCGCATTCCTATGGGATCTGAAACAATGCGGGTGAAGCTGCGAAGCGCTAATTGTGTATAATATTTTCTGAAACATTTACTGACTTCAGTGAATATTGACTACTCTTTATTTCTTTATTTCTTCTTTATTTTGTTTTATTTCTTGTACGCCCAGGATGACAAGTACAAAATGCTGTTAGCATGTAGTCGTCCTCGTTTAGTATTCTGTGCACTAAACCAAACGTTTGCATGCGCTTAAAATGTTAGTGGACTCATTCAGTTTTATTATTTTTACAACTTGTAACAATACTTCATTGTAGGTACAATACACCCCTTTCTTACCTCCATATTTATCTCCATCCAACGGTTGGATAGAAGAAATCACTTCTAAGCAATAGCCCGAAAGATCGCCCACTGTACCATTTTTAGGAATGTAAGTATATTTCTGTATTTTTACGGTGGGCAATTAAGTATGTTGTATTGTATTTTAAATACGGACTTAATAATGCTTAATTAAAAAGCTTTTTAATAAAAACATACATAAATGTTAAACCAAAAACTTTATTTTCAAGTAATGATACATACAAAAATACATACGAACGATCAGTTACCCAAATAAATCAAAGTAAACTTCGTCACATAAATACTGAAAGCTCAAATATTCTCGCAGAATCGTACATTTCCACTCGAATAAAAGCAAGGGTTTCACTTTTTTAAACGGAAATGTCTCTATTGCGCTTTTACAGCGAAAAAAGCTGGAAGAGAGATTAAATATCAGGTCTGGGATCATCTCTGTTAATGTTACTCTGTTTCTAGCGATGGAGAGCGGGGATTTGCCTTTCTTTATTGTAGTGCCGTGGGGTCCCGGCAGTAGAATGGTGCCCTTCCTCTCTTGCCTGTGGACGCAGTAAGATCTTGCCAAGGGATACGTCCGGAAGATGGGGAGCAGCGTCTTTCCGTGTATCAATATCCCGTGCTGCGCTCGCCAACCCGCGCGTTTAAGCACTTCATAGTAAACTAGCCGCACTTCGCGAATTCACCAGCGTAGTTCCCGTTTCCGTGGGAATACAGGCATAAATTATAACCAATGTTACTTAGGGATAATGTAGAATTCTAATGGTGTAAGAATTTTAAAAATCGGTCCTGTAGCTTATCCGTTACAAACATACAAAATACAACACACAAAATACAAATCTTTCGTCTTTATAATATTAGTATAGACACAAACGCGGTTATACCAAACAAACGCAGATCTCCTGAAGAAAATAACAATTAATTGCGTTAAGAAAATGAGCCATAAATTTCGAGGCGCTTTAAATTTTAAACCAGAGAGGATAAAGCATTACTTGAAATCCGTACACTAGAACCGCGCCGCTCCATTTGGTTACATAAATAATTAATAGCTCTGGCAACACAGTTTTAAGCTTTGTAGTTTGTGCTAGGATCCTGTTATACTGAAAAAGTATGTAACAAAAACCCTTCACTGGTGTGCTTTATTTTCTCCTCAGCACTCTGACTTTATGTAAAATTTTATGAATCACAAGAAAAAATCTAATTTGCGACACTGTACACGCCTGTTGACTAAGATGAGAGGATGGCGTGCTGGGCAAGCCTAAACCATCTAACAATGTACTAGGCACTGCAGCGTCCCGTACAGAATAATTACCAGGTACTGACTCTGTATAAATCATCTATATTAGATACAAAAGACCTTACATACTTACTTACACGCCTGTTAGTGATGGCGCATTTAATTTATAAATCTTTATGTGTTTACTTTTTATAAGCATAATGTATCTGATCCTGATAATTCGGACAAACTATGGTTATAAAAAGGTTTGTAGTTTAGTTAATGGATTATTAAAAAAAATTAAAGACAAAATAGAGAACCGCTGTTGGTGTATCAAATATAAAATTAAAAAATAATTCAACCTCTTTTTATCATCGTCTTAAATATTTAACGAAAATAGCATCCTCGCGCACCCGAGTCTATTTCACGCATCGCGTGCCGACACCGTGCCACAACAAAGCCCATAAAACTAATCGTCCCACTCTGAAAACTATTCAGCGAAAGATACGATACCTGTATCCAGTTTATTCCGATAGATTGGCGCTGAATGGAGATGTATCCGCGCTGCCCACTGGCTCGAACCATTCTTGGCGACTGAACTGTTCAGGTTTATGGTAAAAATGCCGCTTTTAGATATTGAGGCCGTTTTGCGTTTAACGGATTTTATTTCAAGCTTTGTATTTAAAGGTGCGGTTGTACTGACACTCTGAAAACGCTATAAAAATGTTCTTAATAATTAATTTAAGTCTTAATTTGATTTTAATATTTTAGTTTTTAGGTGTTTTACAGGTATTTTATTTTAAACGTTAATAATTAAAATACCTTCAAAACATTATTTTCAGGTTTCCAAATATCAAGAGGAAAAACCGATATAGGATCACTCGTTTGTCTGTCTATCGTTATGTCAAGACTCTTTGTCTCCAAAATAGCTGAAGGTGTAAACTTGATATGAATACCAAACCTAAAGATCTGCAGGTAGATGATGCCCTTTAAATCTTTAGAATATGAAAATGGCAAAAATGGTAAACTTGGGCACTCCAGAAGTCTTAAGGACTTTAAAATTTGGATTACTGATTTTTTGGCACAAGTGAAGGAAAACTTCTGAAATATACTATTTTCGTTTTTTTTGTTACCCCATAACTCTTTGGATAAAAGCTTTGAGTTACGATGAAATGATGTGGCGCTGCGCCTTATAATGCAACGACAGGCTCTGGTGCGCGACGCGAAAATGCGAGGATTGAATAGCACATCATAACATTGGGGTGATGGTAGGAGGCGAGCCTGCGTCGTAGGATGGAACAAGCACGTCAAACATGCTAACGGGGATACACACATATATATGCCAAGTGACACGAATAGGGCTGAGACGATGTTGAAAATACGAATATGATCGGATAAAATCAGCTGCCCACGTAATCCTGGAATGCGAGGGACTAACAACACAACACCAACAAATGCTCAATCAACCGAGGTCACTCCGTGAAGCCTGTGAAGATCCCAGGAAAAGTCTGAGCTTTTGGTTGGATACTCTGGTAAAACTTAGCTTTATTATTGTTATAAAATTATTTTCAGTAAACAGTATTGTCAGAAAAGTCTTATTGCCTGAATCACCTTCATGAACTACCTTGAAGTACTATAGTGCTTATAAGGTTAAAAAATGATGAGTTCAATTAAATTATGTCAATGTCTAAACTGTACATACCTCCACTGGTGATGGAAGCGGTGGTGGCCACGCAGAAGCAGTGAAGCAGCAGCGAGAGAAGCATCTTCGTCGTCATGGCAACGCAGGGGTTCAGACCTCGGTGACGTCACATCCTGTGCTCATTTTCTCCGCGTCCGCGTTGTGCGCCTTGACATTTTTGGTTACTGCAACAAAGGACATGGCACTTACATCTCAAGTTTTTCTTAGCTCAAGCTAAGAGTAATCTAAATAGTAATAGTAAATCTAAATCTAAAAGTAGGCCAAATACGACAACCTTGTCGAACTATCATTTATTGTACTATTGTATTCTCTTTGCCATAAGCATGGTCTTATGAATTAATAAGTTCATATTTTAACCTGATTCCTAATATTACAAAATTATCCTTGCATATTTAGACACTTGAGGTGTAGAGCGATTTGTAATGTGAAGTTGGTAGTGTCGTGTGCTGTAATATATTAGCTGCCTAACTGATTAAGCTACAAGATAAGTGAAGATACATTGAAGGTAGTTGCACAATCACCGTCGCTTTTTGATGGACGCTCTGATGCATTCTCCAGTCTACCCGGTACGACCACTATAATATAATAGCTGAACGTCATACTGCCAACAATAAATATTTCATGAAATAATATAATCTTCTAATTTCGGAAACTCTTAGGGCGCGTGTCTTGCTCACTTATCTGCTTTATTTATTTTAACTTTTGAAACATGGTTTATCATGGTAGTGAGCATTAAATGCAATATTTACGAGATATTTGCTACTGCTGCACTCGCAAAAGACTTCAGTTTATCCGTCATCATGACGTGTAAGACTGCGTCGAAAGATCGGGAAACTCAAAAACTATTGTATACAAATACAAAGTAATGAAGAGGTAACAAAAATCAATTATATGTAATATTTACGGGATATTAACCATGATTGAGTTTTATTGTGCGCGTGGTGAATAAATGTTTTTTCTTTCGCTCACAGATTTGCAAACAAATTAATATTGTCGACTGCTCGAGCAGGAACTCTTTGAAACGCTTGGGCGTCACATCGACTGTGAGATTCATAATTGGTATCCAATTATAGAAACTGCCATTAATTTATTTATTATTTATTTTAAATGCAATTAGTTATATCTTTGTTATTGGTTATTTATTTTCCTTGATTGGTTTAATAATGAAACTTGTTCAATATGTGAATTTGTTAAAATCAACGTATGTATTTATTTTTAAATCCAATATATAAGTTAAGTTTAATTTTTAATATTGAATTTTTTTCTTGATTTGTTTAGCGAATAATGCTTAGATATGAAATTGTGGTCCCCAGAATCCGCATCTTTACACGAGAGACACGACAGAGTGTCGTGTCAGCACCACGCGCGGACGGGCATTTAATCTCATGATGATGATTTTCTTGAAAAATCGAAACGTGTCGGAATAATCTTCGACGTTACAATACTACGTGAGTAATTCCCGTTTTTACAAAATGAATAGTAGAGGTATATCTCACGTTAATTTTGAAAGAGAAACAAACATGGCCCACAGTCAGTCGACTCGTTTCGCGGGACGAATCATAGTGTGCCCGCGGTGGAGCAAGTTGGCTCTTTGCTGTGGCAAGCTCTGACCGTGTACCTACTCTAGTGCTAGTTACTCTGGTACGGAGCTTTAAGGATTCGGCGACAATGGCTCGGCAAATTTTATTCGCCACGTGTACAAAAGTCGGCCTGAGTATCGCTATCTCTGTTAAGCTCATGTTTGGACGGGCGGGACACGAGTGAGATTGCGATTTTATTGATTAAAATTATGTAATGAATTTGGTTATCTTCCAAAAATATAATTATTATTTACACAGCAGTTGATATTTGGCTAATAGACATTACAAGCTATATTTATTACATAAGAAAACTTAAAATATCTTAGTTTTTAAAAATAAACTCGTAGTAAGACAGCATATCTTCTTAAAATTTAAATTCTATTCGGTTCCATAACATTAAATTTTATTTTGAAAAAGCCTGTGCCAGGAACCTAGAACTTAATACTCACACAAAAAATTGCATGAAAATAGGGCAATTTAAATTAAAAAAAAAAACATGTGACTGTTCACGAAAGTCAGTGTCAAGAATAAGCCGGTGTTAAAGTTTTCATTATCATAACTATATAGCTATTGAAGTTAAAACTTTTATGGTCTTTGCTCAATGAAAACCACGGAATTCTGGAAAGTCGTAACACTTAGACATTTTTCGTAAAAATTCTGGTGCATTTAAGGCATTTAGTTTCGGGAGGCCGGGCGCATCGAGCAGATAGATGCCTCAAACTAATAACAATGAAGTTTATTGTGCCTAATAGACGCCTTAACATCATATTCGTGCCAAGACGTTGCTGCCATGTTCTGGGTTACCTATTTAGTTCGTCGATCGTAAACCGTACTAGAACAAGAATGAGAAAAAAAATATTTACCACTCGCACAATACATACAAACAGAAAATTATAAAACTAACTAACAACGAAATAGAATAAGGGTTATATTTTTAACCGGCAAAAAAGAAGGAGGTTTCTCAGTTCGACTGTACATACCTATTTTAGTGACCATCTTCATCATCAACAGTTGAAACAAATACTTAAAAATATAAAATAGGTGCGTTTAGAAAAAACCGGCCAAGTGCGAGTCGGACTCGCACACCGAGGGTTCCGTACAAACCTGTAGATATATAAGACCTGAGAATTTGATATGAATTTGTATTTAATAATACCTTTACGCGTTCATGAGTAAAGGGTAGTAAGTAAACAATTATTAAAAATATTTTTATTATATGATGTAACTAAAAATTTACGGTTTTCGCAATTTTACCTTTATCTGTGCTTTATGACGTTACTTCGTACCAAATTTCAAAATTCTGAGTTCACGAAAAGTACCCTGTAGGTTCTGATTCCTTTGCGAGTGTCTGTAATTTGCGGAAATTTGAGGCATAAATGGCTGTATCTTTTGATTTCGTTGACAGTAGAAGTTTGATTTTTTCACAGCTTCAAGGGACAGTAGACCTGAGTATTTGATATAAACTCCAGCTTGATACCTCCACGCGTTTCTGATAAAAATGGTCTTGACAGACAGACGGACGGACAACAAAGTGATCCTATAAGGGTTCCGTTTTTCCTTTCGAGATACGGAACCCTAAAAAAAGTAAACCGATGTAAACTTACAAAAAAATTGTAAAATGACTGTACTTTTGAGTCAGATTTGGAATAAAATATATTAATAGCAAGTAGAAATAACAAATCCGACTCAAAAGTTCAATGATTTTACAAATTTTTAGTTTATATTCGTCTGTTTTCTTTTTTTATCAAAAGCAATTATTTATTAAACTTTATTAAACTATATTAAACTTCTGACCACTAGTAATCGATCACAAAATATATACGAGTAACTTTGTCATTCATAAACCAACACAAATGAAACGACATAAAAGGAACTGAACGTAACGGAAAGTATTTAAGAGTAATCCGAAACAAGCCACAAAAACGAATCCAATAATAGCATATACCAACATCGCAAAATGTTACATCACAACATTGCATTGTATTTGTTTCTGAACACTTTGTATTTCATCCGAACTTTGTACGGAAAGTACGCAACAACAGGATAAATTAACCTGTAGGCTATAGGCCTTTACATCTGTTGTAGACGATTCATACAGCGACTGGTATTCACGCTTACTTTTTAACATCATCATCATTCCAGCCGTAAAAAGTCCACTACTGAACAGGCCTCCATCATGGATCTCCATGAGGGGTAGTTGCCATACTCACCACGCTTGGCAGGCGGGTTTGCGAGCGCAGTACGGGATGTTGATACACGAAAAGACGCTGCTGCTCATCTTCCGGAGGTATTCCTTAGCAGGCTCTTACTGCATCTACGGGCATGAAAGGAGGGGTAACATTCTACTGCCGGCACCTCACGACACGGCTTGTTAACATATTACTTAGTAATTCTGAAATTCATTCATTTATTTCCATAGTTTGCAATTACAAAACACAGACACGCCCACTTACAATTAAAAATTACATATTTAATCTTATGTTAACAGGAAATAAGGCACATAAATGAATCTGTTC
Organism: Pasiphila rectangulata; assembly: GCA_963082625.1. NCBI lineage: Eukaryota > Metazoa > Arthropoda > Insecta > Lepidoptera > Geometridae > Pasiphila > Pasiphila rectangulata. Next base: position 20,131,412 of record OY720248.1, read on the forward strand.
GCTTCCCTGTTTCAGTTTTATAATTACTTACAGCAGTGTCATCCTACAGCTGAGATGATGATGATGATGATGATGAATGCATTGAATGCTTGAATAAATGTGTTGTTCAAGTCAGAATGTTGCGTCAGAAAGAAACGTTATAAGACTCACGTGCGCTTTAGAGTGACCCAAAAATCCTTCGTTCTCGTACAAAGGAAACTGTTGGCAGTAATTGAGAGCGCATGTGCAATGACTGCTAAGTTGGCTTAGCTGCCCGAATATATCCAGCTAAGCCCGTGAAATTCGGAACCAAAATTTCAAAAACTATCGCGTTACTTTATTAAAAACGTATTTTGTTTGTTAGAATTTCCGTATTTAAGTTTTCTCGAATGCTGATCAAACAAGCGTGCTTTAATCAATCCAAGGATCTCGAAATCTTTAATAGCAGCATTATTCGCAAATCAAGCTGCCTTCTCGATAGCAAACATCGTAAAACAATGAAACCTACATTTGTACAGAAACAGAACATTACCTGCCCATAACATTATCGGTGCCATAAAGCTACCCGTTGTTCCAAATTCCAATAGCAAATGCTCGCAATTTTCTTTATTGCATCGTCGTATCACGGCCAGAATCACCGGAGCTGTCAGTGATTCTGTAACGGCACTCCGCGGGGCAGCGTTTGTATACGACCAGGGAGGCGGGGGAGGTCGATGTAATTTGTTTGTAGATAGGTTTCGTGAGCTCGTTCCGCGACAATTTTTTGACCGAATTCGTTGCACGAGAACTCTATTTGTCAGACAAGCCCCAGGGGCCAGGGCTCCGGGCCCGCTGTGTATGATGGAAATGAGTCTTCCGACGTCAGCATCAATTCCCGATGTTATTGGAACCGTCTTCCCTTTCTGTTGACGAATGACGCTAATAAATTTTATTGCGGAGTTTTCGTTGAAAGGTAAAGCTCCGCAATTTCGAGGAATTTGTCTAATTTTATTTATTTCATTATTTGAACAAGGGAATTGTGTTTAAATTGATTTTTATTCCCAGTACTGCTTTTTTTATTATGCGCAATATCAGTAAATATGTTTAACATTATTTTTACTACTATCCACTGACAGCGAAACTAGGGGTTTGCTAGCTCTGTATACGTTTTAAAATTGTTAGCATACTGTGCCCGCTTCATCTGTAACATTAAGCAGAAATTTCATCTTGGAGGTTCGTGTTTGTGAATTTTTTACGGTAAAAATGTGTGTCCGCCACTTCTCAACACATTTGTAAAGTAAATCGCAAAAATGAAAAATGTGTACAGTGCTGAACCATTTGTAGCAGTCCTCTTTTTGTAGCGCTTCACTGGGTGTAATTAGCTGATGGATGCGCGCGTTTAAATGTATCTAAAAGGGGAATAATACAACTGCCAGATTTTATCTCATATATACCTCTATATAGGGGTATAATATTGAAAGCAAAAAACACATTTTGCTGTAGTTCTAGTATAAGCTTCTGTTGCTTCTAGTAGTTTTCATACCTGCTTGTAGTTAAGCTTATAACCGGTGCCGATTCGGAAAAAAATTCGCCATCAAGCCAAAAAGTGCTGGAATCATATACTTCTCCCGGTTTTCTTTTAATTATAATTGGAATGTAAGGAGTGCAATATTTCGAAACGTTTAATTTTTTTTTCCATGGCAAATTGAACCCGCATACTGCTGCGGCCCAGCAGTCCTTACTGTCCACGGAAGTCGTTCTGTCAAAGTTTAATATTGATCATATTTTTTTGTTCAACAGACGGTATGGTGCATGTAGATGATCAAAAGTAACTTTATAACCGACAATAATCAACTTTTCAAACCTATTTTTTTCTATTTACATTGTTTATTTTTTCTGAATTATATATTTTAATTGATTTTAAAAATTTATGCTTGTATGTAAATTTTGTGAGAAATCTTATTACCCAATATATATATGCCTTAGTAATGTAGAATTAGTATTCCATAATCCATTATTTGAATAACCTTGTAACCATGTACCTATGTTAAGAATCTGGTTCAATGCATCGTCAGCGCTCTTATTCACTTGTTTTCATTTCTGTTGTTATTTTTATATTTAAGGTGTGCAATAAAGCATTTTCTATCTATGTATCTATCTATCTATGCTAAGTTCACAGAAAAGTATTGATAGATGTCTGATTTTATTGATGAGTTTGTATGTATGTAATTTTTTTTGATGTTATTGTTACTAGTGACCTCGTTTTGACAGAAAAAAATCTGTCTCTTGCTTTGCTTGCTTTATATTCATCTGTTTGATTGAATAAAAAAAAATCGTATAAAACTATATAGCCGTAACTGTATTTATAGGATTTTTTTATAATAAAATAATATATGTTAGTCTATAAGGTATATATTACGATCTTTGTAAGGTATTTTTTATGTGAGCGTGATTTGAGAGATAAAGCCTTGCCGTTACACAGTTGTAACTAGCTCGGGAGGTAGGGTCTTGAAAATTGCGTTTGATATATATTACTTTGTTAAGATCAGCTGTTGAATTTAAAACTTTCGTGGTCTTTTCATGAATGAACATCACCAAATCCTGAAAAGTCATAGAATTAAAGTTGTTTTTGATTCTGACCCTTGGGGTGGTCAGAATGCACACTTACACATGTTATAATCCTCTGTACCTTCAAAGTCGCTTTCAGATCGTTTTGCACAATTTTGCTAACAAGAGTGTAACATTTAGTTTTTAGGGTTCCGGACCGAAATGGTAAAAAGGAACCCTTATAGAATCACTCTGTCTGTCTGTCTGTTACAAATGGATATCTCGAGAACTACTGATGCTATCGACTTGAAATTTGAAATGGTAAAAGACAACACTTTTCTGCTAATATAGCATATATGAAAATGTTAATAAATATTCTTATTTTGATTGCAGGGGGCGGATAGGGGATCTCAAAATTTTTAAGTGAAGTAACTAGGCCGTGTGGGGTATCATATGATAGATATTTATTTGCACATTAATAAACAGTTTTTAGTTTTCCTTTAAGTCGTATCGTTTTTGAGTAATTTACAAAAATGTTGAAAAAACGACCGTTCCCCCCCCCCCCTTCCTTATCTCCGAAGTTTGCAGAGATAAGCCCGTGATACTTTTATAGCTAATAAAAGTGTATGTAAACTTTATAGGAAAATTATAGCGAACTCTCTAATTTGCATAGTTTTTTTGACAAGGGGGGTGGAAGGGGGGTTTTCAAAAATTGTGTGAAGTTAATAGGTGATGTGGGGTATCATATGACAGATATTCATTCGCACATTAATAAACAGTTTTTAGTTTTCCTTTAAGTCATATCGAGTTATTTACAAAAATGTTGAAAAAAATAGCGTGCCCCCCCCCCCTTATCTCCGAAGTTTGCAGAGATAAACCTCTGAAATTTTTATTGCTATTAGAAGTGTGTATAAAAATTAGAGGAAATTTATTACAATCTCTCTACTTAGCATACTTTTTTAGAAATCATTGAAAGTGTAAAAATCTACATAAGTTCCGCTATTAGACAAGAGATGGCGCTGTCAAGGTTCTCCAACAAATATAAAACCGCCTTTGTCTTATTAATATAAGACAAAGGCGGTATTGTATGATTGCACGGAACCCTCGGTGCGCGAGTCCGACTCGCTCTTGCCCGGTTTTATTTCCCCTTCAAGTGTACCCAGTACACGGAGCTTTTAGTGTAATTTTCAAACTTTGTTGATTACTTTTCCAACTACATTACATTTTTACCATCACTGTACTTTGTTGCAGAGATACAACCAACTTATTAGTTCATAAATTCTAAATTAAGGTTTCTTTCGGAAGAAATAATTCCACCTTAATGTAATGAGGAAAGTTTTAAACGTAGGCGTCCTATATCCTAATTATAATACGATCATGTCGCGGTTTCACATTACTTGTCTGAGTGATTACTGATATTTTGGACCGCTTGAAAACCTTTTAGCCTACAGTTGTTTTAGGTCGAGCTTCATAATAGAATATCAAAACTCTTTACGGTTTTAACCAGATACTAGGGCTTCAAATAAAATTGCGTGATCCAACATTTTTTTAAGTGTAACGGCAATGAGGCTTGATCAGCACTGTTAACGTTGGCATGTTGAAGAGGACCTATAACCAGCAATGGGGTTAACGGGCTGGCGTAGTGATGACGAAGTTTTACGAACAAACTTAGCTGAAGGCATACACACTGAATAATTGCATTGTTTTGTGAAAGTGGAAACCCGCGGTTTAGTCAGCTTTAGACAAATTTAAATGTTCTTTCCTCTTATTAATAGCCGACTTATAAGGAAGGATGGTATAGGTGCTGTGCAAGACTAATCCATCTTACAATGTCCCAGGCACTGTAACATCCAGTACAACATTATTATCAATTCCTGACGCTGTAAATCATATATGTTGGAAAAACAATGAGAATAGTTCAACAGACGTCCAATTAAATCGTCCAAATTGATAACAAACTTTGTTAATATTCCGTAACAGGCAGCATTACAGATAAGTCCATTTAACCAAAATATTAACTTGTAATCCTGAAACCCGACGCCAGGATTAATAGTGAAATTAATGTAAAGACGACCTACTATTCTGCCGGCGAATTGAATGTTCTAAAGACGTCCTGCGCTGCTTGTAGCTTTAGTGATTAAAAGTTATTTCATCGTAAAATCGATGTTTATGTCATAATTAAAAAAGTCAAATTTAACATTTTTATAATCTTTCGAATTTAAATATTCAAATTGAATGAGGACATCAAAACCGATGAAAAGGAAACTTCCATTTCTCACTTTTATTTAATATAAAAATTTTGGCTCAATATTATGCTTCATTTATTAAGTATAATTACTAAAAAAAATATTGCAACAATGAATAGAAGTGAAAGAGTTAGGTTTCTTTTTCACTTCTTTCCCTTCTCACTTGAAAAATAAAGTTTTCTGTTGCGAACGAATTCAATTATGTGCTATATTCAATTTAAATGTGCCTTTTTCATCTTTTGTAAATTGACTTTTCCATTTAGCTTTTCTCACTTTTGAATAAACACTTATTGACTTTGACTTTGACATTATTGTGCGCAAGGATATTGGATAGTTTAGTTATTGCAAGATTACATAATTTCTTATCGCCTTCTTATCGCCGATGAACGCAAGATTTTAGCAGTAAAACTTAATGTGACGTGAAGTGAATAGCTTTATTAGACTATTTAAGTAGTTGTACTAGATGCAATTACGAGGACGTCGTAGAACACAGCAAACTCATTAGTGTATTGAAAGGCAGAAAGACTCCTTTGTCTTCTTATACAATATTTTTAAGTGTTTTTCTTTGAAATTAAAAAGGAAATAGAATAAAATACCACATAATGCAACCAACAAAAAGCCGCAAATAGAATTACCGCACTCTTCCATTCAGACATGAATAGAGGATTCATTTTCACTTCTTTCCCCCATTTGGACAAAAAACTTGTCTAAAGCGATTGAATTCAATCTGTGCTTTATTCAATTTAAATGTGTTTTGTTTTATATGTATTGTCCACTGATATATTTTTCTATGTTGTCCTTGAGTCCAAATAAAAAACGCTTTTTGACTTTGAATAGTAAAATTAACTAAAATAAATGCTGATGACGTAGAAGTGCGTACAGAAGTTTTATTTTTTAGAAAAAGTGACCGCCGTATTTGTTTTAACTAAATACTAGAGTTTCACATATTTGCGTGATTCAACTTTCAACAAACTACTATTCATCGATTGTTAGAAATATTGTATTATTAGGACGTGGGGTGCCGGCAGTATAATGTTGCCTCTCTTCTCTTAACCGTGGACGCAGTAAGAATCTGCCAAGGGACCTCCGGAAGACGGGCAGCAGCGTCTTTCCGTGTATCATCGTATACATCCTGTACTGTGCCACACAACAACCCTTCGACAAAAAAAATATGATGCTGAAAAATAAACGGTTCATTTTCTGAATAAAACCATAGACGAATAAACGCAGAAGCATTATTTCTCGCGATGGAAATTGACCACAAAAACCTAGTAAATCAATACCAAAGACCGTGGGCTACAAAAGGTCCTACTATCTGGAAGTGGGATAACGGCCCGCATGTTGCTAGCAGCCATTAAAATAGATCACGCTGGAGAAATATCGCCAGCGTCTATCTTCCTATCTCACTGGGACAATAAGTTTCTTGTGTCTCTTTAACAAGCCTTTACTAAAATATTACTCCGAGACTTTCCAAGATGGCGGGAGGAATAAGTTTACGCAGAGTTGCGGAGAAAAGTGGACAAATATGAGAAGTGGTCCTACAAAGCGTTAAAAAAATATAATTACTAAGAAATTATTGTTTGTGTGAAGTCCGTGACTTTAGAAGTAAGAGACCTACTGACCCTATTTCATATTCCTAATATTTCATTCCTTAAATCTACACGTGATGCCTTGGAAAGTTTTTATTAACTACCACGTTGTTACTATTTGATTACCTCCTTGGCTCCGTTAGTGTAATAGCTGACTGACGCAGGAGGAAGCGGGTTCGATTTACGCCTCGGGACAAATGTCGGTATGATCTGCAGATATTTTTACAGGGTATTCTGGGTGTTTTTCTATATAAAAATAAATCTATGTAATACCTCTATAATGTATTAAGTATGTCATTAATCTAGTACCTACAACACAAGCTCTGCTTAGCTTGGAGATAGATGATGCTGTGTGAAATGTCCAGCATTATTTATGTATTTATTACACCAAAGATTTGACCCACAAGATTTGTACAACAAGGAACCGATATAGCTTCGCTTGATAGATTTTATATAGATTTCGCTTTGTATGTATTTCTCTCCGTCCGTTTTTCCGTCTGTCAGCAGCCCTGCGAGAGACTTTTAGTGCTAGAAAGCTTTAATATGGCATGGACATACGCAGCCCGCCTGCCAGGCAAGGTAGTTAACCCCCTCATAATCTTGAAGATCCAAGAATCAAGAATCAAAAATTACTTTATTCAGTGCGGCCGCATGGATTGACGCGTAACAAATTACAAAATAAAACAACACAAGTTAGTAGAATAAACACATAATTGAATCTGTTCACTTCAGATGACACGCGAGTTAGGAAAAGAAGTGAACAGAAGAACCTAACTCGGTTGTTATAGTCATCATTAAAAATTTTCTTTTGTCTTATGTTACGTTTGACGGAGTTGGAGCAGGTTCCGTTTCAAGAGGGAGGCTTACGTCCAGCAGTCATCCTACGATGATGATGATAACTTTTGTAACAATCATGGTTGTGAATATTAATAGAACATTTACGGGATATTTACTCCGTGGGGTGCCGGCTGTAGAATGTGGACGCAACAAGAGCCTGCTAAGAGATACCTCCGGAAGATAGGCAGCAGCGTCATTCCGTGCATCAACACCCGTACTGTGCTCGGCGAGTATAGCAACTACCCCCCATGAAGATCCATGAGGGCCTGTGTTCAGTAGTGAACGTGTGACGGTTGAAATAATGGTTATGATTTACCATGAATAGTTAGTAGTTGGTATTCAAACAATAGATCAAGTAAATTAGCCTGAATTACAGCTCGGGTTCAAGCTAATCCGCTAAATGCAATGTTTGCGGCATAGCTCAATACGCTGTGGAGGTGATATCGTAATTATCAGGTTCGCATTGATGGCGGCCATTGATGCGGCCACCTAGACTGCTGCGCTGAATGTGATCTGCTTTTATGGGATCTGGTGTCGGGTTCGAGCATATATTCTTATGGTTAAAGATAATTAAACACATTCATCATCATCATCATTTCAGCCGTAAAACGTTCACTTTTGAACTAAGGCCTCCCTCATGGATCTCCATGAGGGGTAGTTGCCATACTCACCACGCTTGGCAGTCAGGTTGGTGAGCGCAGTACGGGATGTTGATATACGGAAAGACGCTGCTGCCCATCTTCCGGAGGTGTCCCTTAGCAGGCTCTTACTGCATCCACGGGTAGGAGAGGAGGGGAAACATTCTACAGCCGGCACCCCACGGCTATTAAACACATTATTAACATATATTTATCCGGGTATTTATCGCGTTATTTTAGCCAGTTAAATATGTGCTATTAATTTTTTTTTATTTCTGAAAATAAATTAACATTTTACTGATATGAGAGACTATGTATATCTAATTAAAGTAATTAATAGATGCTTTTAACAATGAAAATAGGAATAAGTAGGTACCTAATTTAACAAAAGTATAATAAACAAAATGCAAACAAAAGCAAAAACGCAAACAATATCGGTAAATATTATTAATAATATATATATATTGTTTGGATGTGGACTATATTTATATATATATTTATTCGTAGGAAAACCATTGAAATGGTGCTTTTTTCTTACAAGGCCTTCCGATCTAGGAAGAGGTGGTTTTGGCAGAAAAAAAATATATTGAAAATAAATTGGGCTACTTATATGATTTATATTTATATTTATATTTATACGACGACCTCTGTGTCTTTTTTCTTACCTGAGTTTATTTGATTATTATTAATTGTGTATGTAAATTGTAATTTTTAATACGAATCATTACATGGTCTGAAATAAATGGTTTCTATTTTTTTTATTTATTTAATAGGAGCCACCCGGCGTGGCATCGCCTCTTGCGGTTAGTTGATATTCTTTACATCATGATATATTAACTATGAATATGCTGCGAAAGAGCTATGAATAACGCAATATTCAAGGGGTGACCAAGCGGCGTCCACCCATGGACCACCTGCCAACGACAAGACGCCCAACTTCGGGGCAGTACTGCCGTGCGGTCTCTGCCGTGGGGTGCCGGCAGTAGAATATTGCCCCTCCTCTCTTGCCTGTAGATCAAATAAGAATATGCCAAGGAAGTTCTCAGATGGGCAGCAGTGTTTCCGTGTATCAACATCTTGTACTGCGCTCGCCAACCACCTGCCAAGCGTGGTGAGTATAGCAACAACCCCCCATGATCAGTACGAGGGAACAGTAACAAGGGAGACTGTTGTCAGTGGACGTCCTACGCGTAGAAAAGAGAAAAGCTAATCACCCGTAGCTTTAAAATTTCTCCTTCTCCCATTCAAACTGTTCAGAACTAAATGGGAAAGGAAACATTTTAGCTAAATGAATCCTTGCACATACATACGTCTTGGGAGTGTGAAGCTTATTAGCCCGCGCAGGCCGCTTGCCAAAGCTGGATTATTGTCAGTTACCAGACCCGCTGCAGCTCAGACCTGGTGTACTGCAGCGCGGTCACTTCTTCGATTTTAGAAGACGTGTACTTTTGATCTTTGCTTTTGATTCGCTTGACAATCGCGTCAAAATTTCGTCGTGTGCTTGCCGCTTTGCATGCGTTGTACCTAAATAAAAAGTAGTCTATGTGTTATTCCTGGTCAACATCTATACGTGTGCAAAATTTAAGCTCAATCTGTTGGGTGGTTTTTGCGTGAACAGGTAACAAACATCCATACATCTATTCAAACAAACTTTCGGCTTTATAATATTAGTGAGATGAGATGATGTTGTTTAGGTTTTAATAAGTAAATGATTGCTCGAAAATTGATTGATTGTCCGAGGTACTGCTGGAGCAACCATGTAGATAAATATTAGAAGCAGGAGATTGGTGCTCTTGACTGGACTGAAACGGCAAAGGAGGGAGATAGTCCACAGGGTCGTTGCACCTAGCCAGGAAGTACGTAAGCAATACACGAGAACTTGCAGTTGATATCAGCGGCATACTGTAGTTTATTACAAATTTAGCTGTGATGAATATAATATACAGCTTTATTTTGTAGTTTTAACATATTTTTGGTTTTCCTAATAAACTTTAAAATTTTACATGGGTACTTTTTAAGTTCGTTTTTACTAATCTATTCTAATCAGCCTGTAGGATCCCACTGCTGGGCAAAGGCCTCTCTTCCCTCTCTCCATACTTCCCGGTCCAAGGCGTTGGTCGACCAGTCAGCACAGTACATGTCCAGCTCACCCCGCCATCTGCGCCTGGGCCGGCCGCGCGGTCGTTGTACCGCATGTGGGACTCACTCGGTGGCTATCTTTGCCCACATTTCTTCCGTTTTTACTAATTTTTATTATTATTTACTTGCGTTTGCAGAAAGAAGCTGAAACATCACGTGCAGAGTCAAGTGAAATTAGGTCAATAGTTTCTAACGCAGGTGTGTTAGGGCTTTCAGAAAAACCTAGGCCAGAAGCTGAGTTCGGCAATAATTCATGAAATAAACTTTGTGTTTTTGCGATGACTGAGCTTGGAGCCTCTTTTACCAGCTGCGTGATATGAAGACGGGCTTCACACAGCTCCTTGTCGCGTAAAGGTTCGGTGCAGGACTGACTCAAACTCAATGTCACATCTCTCATTATATTTATTTATAAAGATTTTCAGGTTATCCCTTTCTTCGATGAGGGCTGAATTTACTGTACTCGTATGTAGCCCGGACTTGATATATTGTACGGAAACACGTCGGCGTTGACGTCACGCTACATCTCGACGGAATCTGTCGCCGTTTTTTTTGGATTACGTTAAAAAAATTACGTAAACAAAAGAAATGCCAATCAATGTATTCTAATATTAAAATTTATATTATAGGACTTAAACGCAATATTAAAACTCTCGCCCCACGATGGCACAATTTTCTATCTTATTATGTTACACTCAGAACCAGCAATGCTCGGAATACTCTTTTCCAAGTATTACTCTTTTGTTTTCGGTTAGCATAATTTGCCTTTCTAAGATAAACAATAACGAAAGTTCTACCACAATACCACCTAGTAACACGTGTAGTTTACCAGTTGGTATTGAAGTAAAATTTCTCCGACAAGTTTGACAATAGGCATGACACGGTATGAAAATCAAAATTCTATTTAGTTAATACAAAAATGTATAGTAGGTAGACACGTATTTCTTTTTTTATTTAATCTTGTAACAATACTTATGTAAATAAAGCGAGTTGAAGGTTAGAGTAGGGCACTCGTGTCATTCTGTACCGAGGCACGTTGACGCGAACCAGCGTGTGACTTTACGGGACATTTCGTTATAATGTATCGCGGTTATTTTTGGATTACGTTAAAAGACAAAAACACGTGTCCAATTTTTTTTAATTTTCATGACGGATTAACAGTTAGTTAAACATTTAGCCTACGAACTCTATAGCAAAGGGACTCTACGAATGAGCTCGACAATTCTACCAACTCTGTAAGGACATAGTTTCGGATTAATCATCAAAAACTCCAGCATTCTGTAATTCTCTGTGGCGCAGCAGGCGAAGGTCCGCCTGCGAAGCAAAAGGTTGCGTATTCGATTCCTGGCTCGGGTCTAATATCTGTAAGATCTGCAGATTCAGGGTGTTCCGGATGTTTTTCTATATATAAAGAAAAAATATCAATGTAGTTTAATGATAGATAGATAAAACGTATATTTACCTCTATAATATATTAAGTATATCAGCCATCGAGTACTCATAAGATAAGCTCTGCTTAGCTTGGGGCTAGATGGTGCTCTGTGAATATTTTTTTTATTGAAGTTATTTTTCTTAACATTCCAATTATTTGTGTTTTATTTAAACATGTTGTGTTGTATATTAATAATTACTGCATCCACGGGCAGCATTCTACTACTGGCACCCTACGGCACGGATTAAGGCGGTTATCGCACTGCCACGCACCACGCTGCATGTTGTGTGTCGACGAACCTGCGCGCGTACTTGCGGGAGTGCAGATCTGCATCATCGTGCGGGTATTTTTACGCACTCTTTGTGGATTCACGGCGGGTCGACTCATTTCATTCAAAGCTGTTCGCTAGACTGCGGGACTTTGCGCCTCGCCCAGCACCTATGCGCGTGTATACATGTTCCGCGCTTGAGCGCGTGATCTGCATGAACGCGCGTAGATGCATTTTCTGTTAGTTAGACTGTGCGTGTTTTCTATACAAACGGATATACCTACAAGCAATGTTAGAAGACCCATTCACGCAACATGCAGCATGATGCGTGGCAGTGTGTGAACCGCCTTATACTATTAGATATAAATGGATATGGAGTGTCCCAGCTATGGCCTGTGAGCTAGACGCTATCTTGCTTGGCTCGCGCCGCTGGCACCGACTGCTTATTCCTACTAGTTCCGCTCGCCTCAATTTGGTCGCGAGCTAATTATGTTTGGTATTCACTGTATGCATCCAATCCAACCCAACTTCGTTTTAACCAGGTCGCATCCAAAACTATCCAACCATTGTTGAAATATCTAAGTATTAAAAATAACAAATAACTTCAAAGAAATGAAAAACCTTATTAGTTATTTTAAATTTATTGGTGGGGTTCGTTTTTTTTCTTCTTAAGTATGGTTTAGTAACTGCGATCCGACTGTGGAACTCCTTGCCAGTGGAAATTCGTAGGGCCTCGTCTATCGGAATCTTCAAATCCAAACTGTATTTATATTTTATATCCCTTCAGAATGGTCAACAAAATTGAGCAATTTATGTTTATTTATTTATTTGTAGATATACTTATTGCATGTATTATTATTTGGATATTTCTTTTATTATGCTGTTTATCTTATTATGTATGTATCTTTATGTTAATTTTTATTTGTAAATTACCAACTCAAAATCATATTTATTTCTCGCACCACCACAAAACTCTGCACTACACAAAGGTTAGCTGGAAGAAAATGCTAAATAGCATTAAGTTCGCCTATGTACATGTTTTTGTGCAATAAAGAATTTTCTTATCTTATCTTATCTTATCTTATCTTTAATACAATAACAAAATTATAAAACTATGAAAGAGAAAATGGATTAACGGTACACGAAGGAAAATCGTCATGATAATTATCTTAATATCCTGAAATTTAAGGATTATTAATTTAACAAGTTTATAAATTAACAAATGTAAGTAGCCCTCGACACATTAACTGTTTTTTTATTCTCAAAATATTTCCAGGACTTTTACCTTTGTTTGCATGTCAGTCCCTTTATACCCTAAATACTTCTTACTAACATGCAAAGAATAATTTTAACAATAACAAAATTTTACGAAAGTTTACGGTACTGTACAGGTAAGCATAAAGAGTCACTAATGCATAATGATTTGAAATTAGGAAATAGCCGCCGCAGAAGTGGGCTCCGCTAAAATATTTATGTGTCTATGCCTATGTCGTACTTATTCATTTTGAACTCTGTCATTAGTGCCTCTCTTTGGTCTTTGTATGTATTTGATAAGGTGATGCACATCATCTAATACGTTACAAATCTCACAACTAGGTGAATCTACTTTTTTCATCAAGAATCCAAATTTCCTGCTGGGATAATGACCGGAACGAATTATATGTGCAGTTATGATTAAAGAACTATTTAACCTACAACTAATAAACCACGACAGTGGATGAGACTTGCACAGGACCGTTTACGTTGGCGTGCGGAAGAGGAGGCCTACACCCAGCAGTGGGTGCAACGGGCTGATATGATGATGGTACGACACTTTACCTAATGTCGGAGGTTTTTGTAATGTGTACCTTCAGTTTTGCTGTCTACACAGCATGCCCTTTCATTTGATGCCAAACTTGGGTACCTATATTTAAAAACATTCGATTATTCATCCCTTCTTTCACCCCCTATATCTTGTAAACAACTTAACCGATTTAAATAAAACAATTTTAAAAAGTCGTCGCCCATCTCTAAAAAACCTGCTTTTAAACAAAAAAAAAACTGCATTCAACTCGGTCTACAAATTTAAGAGCTATAGTGCAACAGACCGACACAACCACACAGACACTTACACAAATTGATTACTCCTCTTTTCTTGTCGGGTATTAAACATAGAGGATGAGGTAAAATAATAAGTAAGTTCGTATTTGATCTTAGGCCCCTATAAACCTCCAAGTAATCCGGTCAGCCCTCAAACTCAATCAGATAATGTTAAAACTTCCCAAAATTACTTAAGCACTTGAATTTCCCAAGAATGTGCAACAAACCAGAGAACACCCGAGCACAAGTAAGCACCCAACTACGGTTAAGTAGCCAAGACTCCAACTTTGAACGTAAATACTATTAAGTTCACCTCCACAAAAGTCATGTCCAACGTGTTAATGAAACTACGTTTGAAACAAGAGCTCTTCGGCTTCACTTCAGCGGTGTACTATCCTTCATTAAAGGGTGGAGTGCTTCAAGGCAGCGTAATGGGGCCGCCTCTTCTCGCCCTTGTTATCTCATATGCCTTTGTTCCTGCGGACCACCTGTGTCGTTAGGGCGGTGTGGCATTGTGTGCACAATTATTTAACTGAATAGTTTGATACAGTTTGTTCGATTGTTTGCTAGTTATGCGCAGGTCTATCTCTGGCCGTCTGTGCTCGGAGTTTAAATGAGGCATGTTGTCGTGGGTGCTTTGTGTTGTTTGTGTTTCGTTATTGAGCGCAGTTAGAGGCAGGCGCACCGCAGCATACCTGTTCCGATTGTTTGCCATTGTGGCTACTCTGAATTTATCAATAGTATCGAATAGTTATATCGACTTATATAGTCACCGTACGATTCTTAGAATTGTTAATAACTTATTAATTTGTGTTGTCAATTGCAAAATTTTTATAACGTTCTAAATCAGATAAACTGACAAAAATGGCACGTTAAATTGCAAACTCTTTAACCTGTTTGCAATTGTTATTTATAATCTGATTAGTTTTTTCGTAAACTAACATTTCTTAGAATTTTACAGTGACATTTGTTAATAATTAACAAGTCCACCTTTATTTTAAGAATACCAACGCGTTATAATATATTGAATGGACCAGTTTATTAAACATTTCCAAGAACCAGTATATTGAGCTACAAAAATTCCCAATTCCCAACCGAGTCCTCACGTTTATCAAGTTTTGGGAGTTACTAATTTCACGTGAAACCTTTGAATCCCAGGAATGACCTTTTATATTCGTGTTCCCTTATTCGGTAATTTCGCGACCTACCTTTCAGTCATCCGGCCGCAAATCCATCAGGCTCGCACATTTACCATCTGTTTCCATTCCATTGGCCGACGCAAGCATTACTTCCACTGCGGCTGAGCACGCCGTCGATAAAATAAATAATCTCACGATGATAGAACCTCCGTGTCAATAATTTATTATTTTCGTTTCCTTTTAAAACGATGCCATTAGCGCGTTGAGTGCTTCCTTCCTGGCTCGAATGTTCCTCGCAAAATGGAATTTTCTAGATCCGTGTTAACGTGAGAATGTCTAAATTTTTATCTCGCGGATCGGGCTTTTTGCAAATGGCGCTTATCGAATTTCAGCCAAGCGTCGAGATAACGTCTGTGTTGATTTAAATATCAAATTACTTTGGTATAAAATTGATTATTATTTCAATATTTTTGCTTGTATAAACGTTTTCCTTTATGTTATTTTTATCAGATAGAAAAAAGCTTGTGCCCGGTCAGGAATATTTTTACGCGCGATATTTAAGAAAGGAATTACCTATTTTATCTTTGAAAGCGAGCAGTAAAATGTGTTTAACATCTCAGGCCAGGCGTCTGTTCTGCGGTGCGGAATAATCGCCAGCAATTTGGTGTATTGCATTACCGGTGTTCGATAAAGAACATCGAGAGTGGCCGTAATGAGCGCGGCACAAAGGCGGCCGGTGAAAGGCCGCGTGCCGTTACGATCTGTAGTGCTTCTTATAAAACGTCGATTGCCTTTCGACGGGCCCCATTGTACTAAACCCTAAAATGCCCCCGAGCCTTTCGTAGTGCGTGGAGCCATTGTCGCAGCCTCTTTTTGTCCCGTCCCCTTTTTGCAAAACAGATACGAACGGGTAATAATTGAAGCTTAAACCTTTTGAAACTGTCGTTTTGGATTTTAATGCGATTTCGGCTTTCAACTGCTCCTTTGATTTCATTCTGAGGATTCGATTGTATCTCTTGTCAAATAGCATTCTAATTTGGGAGATTCGTTCAGATCCGGCCCCTTAGCCGGAGTGCTGTGATTACTGGCATTCACAGGCTTATCCGCGAAACATTTTTATTTTTCCGTGTTGAACAAGCGGCAGCGTTTTGTTTAATCAGATGTAATCTTTAAAACAACCGCTCAGAGTGAATTCAAGAGACTTGTAAACTCTCGTCGATAAAACCGATTTAAAATTCTCTAAGGAGTTAAGTACTTAAGGCATCGCACTGGAAGGCTTAAACACTTCAATTCAAATTTTGCTTTGTGCTTTTATCAACAGTTTCTTATTCACTGCTCTCATAGAAAGCTGGTTTAGAAGAAATCCAGTTGTTTCGACAAAACATCGAAATAAATATTGAAAAAGAGGAGAGAATTAATCAAAAATAATACTTAGGTCGGCGACACAAAAGCTGATCCAGAGCCACCGCAGACGAAGACGCTCACAGTCAAATGGAAATGAATAGACATCAAGACATCTTTATCTAAAAAAGATCAACAAAACGAATTTGGAATCTCAGCAAGATCTCGTCCGTCTGTAAATGAACCCGGGATTAAAGAGATCTGAGGGCGATCTGAATGCCGGTTCGTTTTGCATTTTTTGGAATCCGTTTTGAAAATGAGAAACAGCCATTTTCTTAACAAACTGCGATGTTCATTACAATTGTTTGTTTTGAAAAGGAACGTTCTAGAAGCTTCGTGAAAAGCCCAGAACCAGTAAATAGAGTTGTAAGACGGATTTACGAATGGACCGGATCTCAGACGGGAGTGTATTTGTGTAGTTATGAAATCAGTAGATAACTTATCTACTGATTTAATAACTATCAAATACAAAATGCTAGTGCTGTTCTAAAACAACGTGCAACATATGGAAATATATGGCTTAAAATCATAAATCAAGAAAAACTGAGGCATAAGAGCAGTTCTCTCGAGAGGAGAACCTCTTTTATCAGTTTTTCTCTACGACTTTTCAGGATTTGGTAATTTTCATTCAAGAAAAGACCACGAATCTTCAACAGATTATTATAGGATAATGACAACCTTAACGCCAGCTGATTCTAGACAAGGCCATTGACCTCCGCAATGATACAAAATATTGCTGTACAGAAAAAAATATATTAAAACCAAAGAATATCGTCAAATTAGGCAAAAAGATGACTCGGGACATTTCAGTAAGTACGGACGGACAGACAGTCAAACAGATAAAGCGAAACTATAAGGGTTTCTTGTTTTACTACGGAACCTTAACAAGTAAATTTATTTCATTTTCTGCATACACGACTTATGTATCGATAGCAACTTCACAAAACTGATATTTCTATTTCTAGAAATACCCAGGCAAAAAATTGAATATTTTAACTCATTTTTATTAGCTTCACCTGTATCTATTTTAATAAAACCGGCCACGAGCGAGTCTGCTGAACGCTATTTTGAATTTTTAAAATTTTAACAGTTTAAATATCTCGGTTCATGAGCTACAGCCTGGTGACAGACAGACAGACAGACAGACAGAACCTGGGTAGAAATTGGTTACAGAAGTCTAAAAAGGGTTTGCGCTAGGCGCAAGACAAATACAAACCAGAGTGTTTCATTCAAAATAGTGTTTGTAAGATACAACTATCTACTCGTCAATGTACGTCAGTAACATTCATATTTCCACGAGAATTACAGCCGAATAAAGGATTACATACGCTCGACCGTGCCGAGTTATCCTTAACCCTGTACAAGAGTAGATACCTACCTCACCGTGTACACCTCCCATGCTCCATGCTCGTATCAAGTAAATTGTGAACATTACACCTATTGGGTTACTCATTGTATCCGAAGGTCTGAGGTGAAATTAATTTACGAGTTAATAACGGGGGTAGGCCGGAGTCGGACGGAGGACGCGTGCTACAAATGTTCCTAAAATTAAATTCCTGGCTGCCGGGACCGAATTATGCTCCCGGAAATGGCTGTTCACTGACAGCATTAGGATTTTACGTTTAAGTTTTGATATTATTATGTAGTATTTAGTTTTATTAATTTCATTCCCATATCACAAGCTCTGCCTGTATTTAGGGCTAGATGTTGTACTGTTTTAATATTAACTTGCTGACCCGTGCCCACTTCGTTGGGCGGCAACAAATCTGACTACAACGAAAAAGTTTTTTCGGGTCAATAGAGGTATATATTGCATATGACACTCACAAATAATGTGACAGATAAAAATATTTTTTCAAATCGGTTCAGTAGATCCAGACATTACTCCCTATAACCCGAAAAACTTTACCTCTTTATAATATTAGTATAGATCATTATTTTTTTAATTGACTTGTTGGTCCTCCTGTGTTTCGAGTGGACGATTTTTTCTACAAGAGTCTTTGCCACCACTGAGGTCTTACAGCAATAAGTGCTTTGTACAAAACAAATCGGCCAAGTGCGAGTCGTACTTGCGCACGAAGAGTTCCGTACCATTACTCTATAAAGATCACGTTTCTTTTAAGGAAGCCCCCTTATAATATTTATTTTCTGTTTTTATGCAAGCGGTATTTGACTTGTCAGTTGGGAACAGCAAATTTCTGATTAAAGTGATATGGATAGATAGGATCTGAAAAATGACTACCAAGGTTTTTGTTACGGGAAGCACGATTTGGGTGGCATTTAAATATGTTACTCATGAAAATGGTACAAGGCTTAGGTTTGATGAATCAAACCTTAGCCTTTTACCATTTTCGTCTCCATTGTAATTGCCAAAAACTCGTCCATCCAGGCAACAGTAAACCAATAGATTTAAACCCAATAGGTTCGTACCCTGCTCACCGCTTGCAGGTATTATAAGGCTTTCTAGCAGGAATTCCATATTATTCAATTAAGGAAGTCTCCGCTAGTTCCCGATTATAGAGTGGATTTCCCTAATTCTGGCTCGAGACAGCGATGCTGCGGTTGCGGTGAGCAGGGACACTGCTCTGAACACCGCCTCTGTTACAATGACTTTCATCTATTATTCGATTAATATAGAGGTATTATTATTGATTATACTTGTGTTGTTTGTGCCCTGGTATTTGGAATGAATAGGTTGTATTATGGTTGGTTATTTAGTTATCATAGAATAAATTCAAAATCGTTAAGAAACGCAATATTTGCAATAAAGCATATTTTAGATTACCTACCTGGGACGGAATCTGCTCCAACTCCGTCAAACGTAAAAATATGACAAAATAAAATTGTTAAATGATGGCCATAATGACCGAGTTAGGTTCTTCTGTTCGCTTCTTTTCCTAACTCGCGTGTCATCTGAAGGCGTCAATAAGGTCCATGCGGCCGCCCAAAAATAATTTATTCAAGTATTTTTTGAGTTTGAGTTTGTGAAAAACTAAATAATCATCCGAAAGTCAACTTGCGTAAAAAACTGTGAACTTAATCATGAAGTTGTTGATGACGAATCGGTGTGGTGTCCGACAAAATATAATGGTAACTCGTTAAGTCTTAAAGGCGAGGGTAAAGGCCAGGTAGCATCTTCTTTGTTGAGATTATTAAAAGCACTAACTATTTTTAGTTGCAAATGTAGACTGTTATGAACTATAGTTGTTTTTATGATAATTTAAGAAACTTAGCGCTCTAGAAGTCTTAAAAGTTTAAAATAATTTAAACTGTTTTTTAAAACAATTGTAAAAACAACGAATCTCTCACCAAATACCAGTATTGATCATCCTTCTGAACATTAAGCTTATAGTCCTACCACTTCAAACTTACTAAAACTAGCTTAAGTAGACTGATGATGTAATTGTTTGTTAAGGAAACAGAGCTAGCTCGAAATGCCTTAATTACTGCAACTATTTGTTGGCAAAACACAGACATCACAGGATGCTGTGGTTTGTGCGTGCCTTGCACTTGGCAACTTTTACATGGTGCAGATCTGAAACCACCAAACGAATTTCAACCTTATTACTATGAACTTTTTATATTATCATTTGAATTCTTAATCAATAATTATAGGCGATAAGTCACTTTAAATATCGTTTCTGAAAGAAAATGAAAAATACAAATGAAAACATAAAAAAATATTTATTTAGCAAGCAAAACAATTCAGTACAGATTCATTAGCGGCCTTCAAACTAGGCATATCCTGTATCGTGGAGGCCAAGGAGGAAAAGTTGAGTATGTATATATATTTTGGAACCATATGACTGATAGAATTCGGAAAGTTATTAGTTCGTTAAGGATTTTTATTTATCATTAATGGAAAAACAGATTTTCTAGAACTTTCACCAACTCCGTTCGAGACACCTTAAGTTTTAACAATGATTGTACCAACTGTACTAACTGTACTGTATAAAACTGTACCAACAAATTTTAAGACCCCTCGGGTCTTAAAATTAATTGGAATAATAGTTTTAAATATTGTTACAGTTTATATAACCATTTGCATAATCACTATTTGAATATTAAATTTATTAGGTAAAATTAAAGGTATGCTGTTAGAAAAATTAAGTTAAAGACAAGTTTTAGGTAAATACATTGTATTTCCGTTTACCACTCATTGACAAGGAATTGCCAAACAATGTGAATAGCTGTTGTAATAATCGAATATTGAATTATTACTATTAATAACGGTACAATGATTTATAACAACCTTTGTATAAGATAAGTTCTAATAAACAACTGTTACTTCTGTCTCACGATTGGTTAAGGAATATCTGACCAATGAGAGGCTCGCATTTTTCGTCAATAAGACGCTGGTATTAATAGGCCTCCATGACTAACGTTTTTAGGGATTATTGCATTATATTGGCAGGACAGGTAGTGAGCACAAAGTTTAAGCATAAGAATTAAGATAAAGAGCAAATTTAAATGAAAAGTGATATAATACAGAAAGTTGAATAAAGTTCTTGTTTTAAATGGTTTTTTATATCTTTGAGATTATTGCGCAGGACTGTAATAATATAGATACAGGTGAAGCTAATAAAAATTCCATTTTGTGCCTGGGTCTGTCCAGAAATTGAAATATGAATTTTGTAAAGTTGCTATTGATACATGAGTGTATGCAGAAAATTGAATATTAAATTGATATTAAATTAAAATAATTCAAACTAGTTTTGTATCACTTTACCTGTATCTATTTTACGTGTTTCTTTGTAAGTGTAAGGGAATCTACTGACGTTTTTTAAACCCATTTTAAAACATCTGTTTATTTGAAACTGTGCATACTTCCGAAGTACCGATGACAATATAATAATTCGGCGTGTTTTTTGAGTTTTTGAACTATGATTGTCTTAGATCATTAAAATATTTGTTCCTTTTAAGGTGAATTTCCTCATTTCTGGCATTTTCTAGTTGAATAAAGCTATTCTCTGACACATTGTGGTTCCAGCGCACGTTCTCTCACTCGCCCACGAAACCCTTTGCAACGACGACTATAAACCTTATGCACAAAGAATAAGGCTCATTTTAGACTACGTTTTGGTACAATACCTTTAGTGCTCCGTGATTGGTATCTCTTGTTATTGGTAGAAGTGCTCTCATTACCTGCAAATGAAAAAGTTTTCTTAATGTTGTACTAATTAAAATGTTATAGCAATTTTAATAATTAAAATAGTTTAGGCTTCCACACTGGTCTTCTCTATGTTTTCACATGGATGAAAATGGACGCTAAAAGCCGTGGACAGGAAAATCAATAACATGCCCATGATTTTGGAGGCGATGACATGTGAAAGTGTCGAGACGCGGTCCTTCACTATCCGTGCTCAGAGTGATCCAACGAGCTATGGTGAAGGCTTTGCTCGGAGTTTCTTACGAGATGAAATCAGAAAAGTGGAGATAGGTAGAAAACTCGGATCACCGACATAGCCAAATGGATTAGCACGTTGAAGTAGCAACGGGCAGGCCATGTATCTTGCACTAAAGATTGCCGATTGGGCCGCAAAGTTCTCGAATGGAGGCCACGGACCGGCAAGCGCAGCGTTGGACGTTCATCTACAAGGTGGGCAGACGACTTGGTAAGAACCGCAGGTCAGCGGTGTCTGCGTGCAGGCTTCTAACCGTAGTACTTGGAGATCAATGAGGAAGGCCTTTGTCCAGCAGTGGACGTCCTACGGCTATGATGATGATCTTGGAGGAATTACATCTTAAGCATACCACATTACAATATTTTAGCCATATTATTAGAAGAAACTCTGACAGCTAAGAGTGGATTATTTTCACCCAAAAGGAAGAAAGCAAAAACCACGGCGCAGATGGATCGACCAAAAAGCCGGATTATTTGATGTACCGATGAGCACGGCATTGCATCGGGCAGCTGATCGCAGCCAATGGATGAGTGCGGTGCGTCAAAAGAGTCAAGATGCCCAACAGTGAGAGACCGGCGAAGGAGTCTTGAAAAAACCTGGTTATTTGTTAACTGAGGTGACCAGACATCTGAGTAATGGAAATTAAAAAAAAAGCCGCCAACAACTTGTAGTCGCCACTTATTGTAGATGTTTGTACAAATCTCTGGCAAAGTGTTTTGGCGACGAGCACATTTTTATCTGGCAAGCATGCTAGGCTTTTTTAAAAACTTTTGTTTACGAATCTCAGCAAAAAAACCTTATTTTATTTGAAACTTGTTACAAATAAACAACGGAAAGAAACCATATGCATTCTATGGAAAAAAATATTTTCTTTATCCGGATAAAAAGTAAAGCCTTTGCATGTGTTGTAGACATGTATGTATATTATAGATGCCGTGCCGCTGCAGTGCCTGGGACGTTGTTATACGGACAAGGCTTACCCAGCACCTATACCATCCTCTCAGCTTAATCAGCTATTAGTAAGAGGAATGAACAGGTCGATGTGTCTGAAGCTGACTAAGCCGCGGGATTTCCTTCACCGTTAAAACACGTGTTCAAGGTGCACATACATCTATACTAATACTATAAAGAGGTAATGTTTGTGAGTTTGTAGGGGGTAATCTCTGGATCTACTGAACCGATTTTCAAAATTCTTTTACTAATAGAAAGCCACAGTGTTTGTGATTGTCATAAGCTATAAATTACCGCCCAACAAATTGGGCACCGTTTACAATAAAAACATGACAAGTTTATTTATTGGATCTCATTTTAACCTCGTTTTGTGATTGTATGTATTCTAGAAGAGGTAGAGATGAAATAGAGGGGAGATAGCGATGTTTCTATGAAATTTTGTGTCACGTGGCGGTCGTATGACTAACCAGAAACGTGTAACCTGTACAAGTGTACATGCACAATGGTACGTAACTATCTTACAACGGCAGTGTCCTCAAAGTTCACGTATAGTAAGTAACAACACAGTTCACGGTCTGTTCGTATGTAGATCAGTCGCCGCAGAGCTAAATCCGTAGCTGGGACACATTATCACGGCCCGAGCAACTGCCCAGAACGCTCTGCCCTAAGCCAGAATCTAACAAATGATTCGAAGATTCTAGCAAGGAGATTATTGTAGAATTGTTATGTACTAGTTTCTGCCAGCAATTTTTCACCGACCTAAGTGTCTAGCTTACATAAAGGCAATTTTTATGCCGTGAAGTGCCGGCAGCAGAATGTTACCCCTCCTTTCATTCCCGTGGATGCAGTGAGAGCCTGATAAGGGATACCTCCGGTAGATGGGCAGCAGCGTCTTTACGTGTTTTGATACCTTCCCTCCCGCTAATCCCTCCGCTAAGGGATCCCTTACTGCGCTCGCCAACCCGCCTGCCAAGCGTGGTGAGTTTGGCAGCAACCCCATGCTCAGTAATTGAAGATCCATGGTAGATGCCTCTGTCCAACAGGGGACGACCTACTTAATTTAGGGTGATCCACTACACACATTTTGTTTTGATGGCTTTAGTTTTTATATTCAAACTTTATCCCGCAAAAAGCCCTTATGTTTCATATTACGAAGCTGAGCACATTGTCAACATTCGTAAATTACGTTGGCAGTACCTATCGCAACTAGCAAACATCTAACTCTGTTTGCTGAAACCTCCACGCCATTTTACTCTAGAAAATTAAACATTTTATTCTACTGAATTCAATTCTGTTAGACAATTTGTTTGGAGATGTTTGCAAATAATTTGATGTATTTTATCAATAATTGCCGTGGGAAAATTTACATTTAAATTTACATTACGTGTGTGTCCAACAGCAAAAAGCAACATAGAATAGTCAATTTATACGATAATAATATGATAATAAAATAATATATTTAGGTGTTCGTGCCTTCGCTCGAACCACATTTGAGATCATGCCCTTGTACACTCAGTCGATTTCCGTTTAAAGTTGTCAAGAGCGCCATCTATCTCGGTAAAGTTGGAACTACTCAAAGCCTCGTGAACAGCGCGCGGCTGTTGTTTCTTCAGTACGCTTTTGTAACTCAGTCGGAAAACACCTCAAGGAACAGTGCACTACAAATAATATTTGGAATACCAAACCAAATAAATCGGTAAGTGTACAAAGTTTCTTGTTCGACGACAAATAATTCCGCTCGGCGCCCCTGGCCCAGTGACGAGACGCAGTCGCCTCATGAGGCGACATCAGTCGTCACACTTTTGTCTCTAAGACAATGTCGTCTGTCGTCTCAAAAAAGACACGTCGTCCTACTGACACGTCGTCTCAAAAAGACTCGTCGTCCTACTGACACGTCGTCTCAAAACCACGTCCGGCCTCGGCGTGTAGTCTCGAAATCATTATGTCTACTCACGACTCAATTTCGTCTTAGAAAATGACACCGCATACGCATAAGAGTGGGCGTCGAGCGTTATTTATTTGTCTACCCTCATAACTCTATCATTTCGCAAATAATAGGGCGATGTTTTTCAGATAATGGCTGGCTCATCGGCATTCACCATGGGTAACTTGGCCTTGTTAGTGCCGCCAGACGACGACAAAGCGGATGCTTTTCGGGCCATTGTGTCCTTAATACGTGAATATTACCCTGCAGGCTGGGAATCTTGGAAATTAACGGACCTTTCTTACCAAGATTTATTTGGTGAAGAAATTTCTCCTACAACAGACAGCAAGCTGAGGTTTGGGATACCTACTACAGATCTAGTCCGTGCTTTTTATCCCCATGCAAAGGACATTTCTGAAAGATCCTTTCGGCACTTACGGAAAATTCTTATCAGCTGGCCTCTTGGGAGAGCTCTGATATACTCTCCACATAACGTTGCATCAAAGGTACATGAGCAATCATATAACGAGTTCATGAATACTATTCGTGAATTAAAAGCCATGGGCAAACTTACAAATCGTGACCGGACGTCTAAAATTCTGAGACACGAAAGTGGACAGGTAATCTGTAGTACACCACGAAAAAGTACCTCAAATGAAAGGGGGTCGGCTAACTTGTCATCGACTGGACAGCGATCTCCATCCTCGTCTATATCCAAAAAACGAAGTGAAGATATTACTGTAGACTCTCCTCCATCTAAACGACGGAAGGCAGAGGAGGATGACAGTCTCATTGCGAAAGTTTTCGAAAAACAAATGGAGTTATTCCAGAAGATGATTGATATGCAGTCAGTTCAAAATCAAAGCAGAGTACCTGTAACATCAAGTCAAGCAATGGACTTGGATACTTCCTTTAACTCATCTCAGGTTAGTCCTGATAGGAAAGACCGAAGACTGGGCCGTAGTCGCTCACCGTTTATTGATTATGAATGCAGAGTAGCGGATTCCGAACAAGATGACTCAGATGGTGCTGAACAGGCTCTAAAGAATGAGATTTCTTGTGCTCAACGACGCTTAGATTCTTATCAATTGTCTAGAGCCACAAAAGACAAAACATTTGACTTTAAGCCGCATACGACAGAGGTCGAACCGAAATTTTCCAACGCTGATCCAATCTTGGCTCAGCAAGGAATCGACTGCCAGCGGTTGGGAACTGACCACTGGAAGAATGTTCGTTATTCTGACGTTCAAAAACTATTTCAGGCTACACCAACCTTTTCAGCGCTGAAGGTGAACAACCTTTTTGCGGGCATTACACCTTCTTGGACGTCAGTAGCCCTCATGGAAAAAATGGACCTTACCTTGGGCGCTATTACAAATGGTCTACTACAACAAAGGCAATCTTTTGAAGATCTTTGTAATAAATTGCCTAAAGACTATAAGCATATGGTGGGTCAGGAGTTTCTCGCCTCTGACTCAAAGTTTCGCAAAAGTTCAGACGCTCTCCTGCAATATGTGTGTGGTCGAAGGGCCGAGGTTTTTCAGCAGAGAAGAGATCTCTTCAAAGTTAAGAACAAATCTCTACATGAGATTATACACAGTATACCGCCCTCTGAGAGCCACCTATTCAAAGAACCTGATCTTACCCAAGTGGTGAAGGATCAAGGAGGGGTTCATAAGTTTTTTCCCCCCAAAAAATCCTTTCCGCGAACACCGAAGCCGTCATATAAAGCTGATAACAAACCTGACTACAGAGATAAAAGGGGCAACAGAAGAGAAACCCATAAATATGGAGGCAGGAATAATAATCAGTCCTATGGTAACAAAAAACCCCAAGCCAACAATGATAAGCAGGACAAAGGCACAAAAGGTGGACAGAATAAGTGGAAAGGTGGGCAGAATAAGAGGTCATGACTTGGACTCGTTCAAAGCGGGCCAATTGATGTTTCATCTGCAAGAATGGTCAAAAATAGGTGCACCACAATCAATCATGGAGGTGGTATCGGGCTACAGAATTCCATTTCAGAAAAAACCATTGTTAGTAAAATTGGCCAATCGAAAGAATTGCTTTGTAACTCGAACTTCACAAAGCATGACGAACGAAATTCAAAAAATGTTGCAATGGGGAGCTCTTCAGCTAAGCGTCCACCAAACAGGATTCCTATCTACAATGTTTCTGAGGCAAAAATCGGATGGAACGAACAGGCCCATCTTCAACTTAAAAAGCCTCAATCAATATGTTCACACCCCAAAATTCAGACTTCTAAACCATTATCGCATTCCAACAATTCTAAGCTCAAAAATATTCATGACGAAAGTAGATATCTCACAAGCATACTACCATGTGCCAGTCGTGGAGACACATCGCAGATTCCTCTCACTAGTTTACGAGGGGAAAACCTACGAAATGACATGCCTGCCATTCGGGCTTGCAAGCGCTCCATCTGCTTTTGCAAAAGTGACAAATTGGCTAGCCCATTGGTTCAGGCAATCATTGGACATAAAAGTTGTCGTTTATTTAGACGACTTCTTAATCGTTCATCAAGACCCAGACACCTTAAGACAACAAACGAACTCCGTTGTCGTCAAATTAAAAGAACTGGGGTGGACAGTCAACATGGAAAAATCCATAATAGAACCCTGTCAATGTCTGGAATATCTAGGAATAACCTGGAACACCGACACGAACATAAAGATGTTGTCAAAGAACAAAGTCAACCATTTAGTGACACTAGTTCAAATCTACTTGGAAAGAAAATACTGGAGTTGGTACGAAGCAAAGGTCATATTAGGAAAATTAAATTTCGCAAACTTTGTTGTACCTCTGGGCAGACTGCATTGCCGAAGACTACAAATAGAATCCAACAAATTACCAAAACAAACTCCACACAAGAAATTTCGAATCTCAGATGTAAGTCTAGAACAACTAAATTGGTGGTCGAGAAATGTACATCGAAGCACATTAATTCATCAAAACAATCCAACAATGTTTATAACGACGGATGCCGCAGATTCCGGATGGGGAGCGATAGCAAACAGCCAAAAAAATTGGGGGAACATGGACAAATTCCCAAAGTATTTGGCATTGCAACCAGAAAGAACTCTGGGCTCTTTACGAAACTCTGAAGTCTTTAGGACTAAAACTGAAAGGGAAAACAGTGATTTGGCAGACAGACAATCGGACAGCAGCGGCTTACGTCACAAAACAGGGAGGAACAAAATCTATGAGGCTTCTAGAAACAACAAAGTCAATTCTGCTCCTATGCGATCAGCACCAATGCCATTTGTTGGCTCGCTACATCCCGGGTCCGTACAATGGACTCGCAGACAGTCTTTCGAGAGCGAAAAGTCTACCAGAATGGCACCTGAGAACTCAAATAACCAAAGAAATCTTTCAGCACTTCGGCACGCCAGAAATAGACCTATTTGCATCGAGCCGCTCAGCTGTGGTTCCGCTATATGTGAGCGAAGACGCCTCCGATCAATCGAGCCAATACACCGATGCATTCAGCAGGATATGGCGGTACAAACTGGGCTGGATATTTCCCCCACCCGCTCTTCTACCAAGAGTACTTCACCATCTACAGGTATCATCAGGAAATTACCTCCTAGTAGCGCCAAATTGGATCAAAGCATTTTGGATGCAAGACCTGATGAAGCGAGTGGCTCAACCTGCGTGGGAACCTAAAGCCGGCAAGGCCTTCAGGTGTGGTTCGAGCTTCGGCAGAAACCTAAATATCCGTTTTTTACCCTTCGGGGGAAAAACGGTTCTATTATGTTCAGCTGTTTTATATTTAAGGAAACTTGAAGCTAAATTATTTTCATGCATAAAGACGAAATATCTCGTAGCTAAAAGTATCCAACAACATTTCTCTGCTTCAAGTTGCGACGTCACATCCGGCCTTAATTCCGTTCATATAAAGGTGTGATTTAGAGCCTGGCGCACTATTTATCACGAGTAACTTTAGAGGGCAGAGCTCTGAGAACTAATTATAATGGAGACGGAGATCTCTCTGAGATACAGAGTACCTACTTTGTCATAAGTACGTGTTAGTATTATGAGGATTATTATGGAAGCTCTATCTACGTTTTAATGATATATTAAAAAAGTTAAGTGTGTTGAAAGATAGCTGTTTTAAAACTATATAGGAGCACACACTTCCCCATTTCCATTGTCCCCTGATGGACAAAGAGCTCATTGATAAATACGCCCTGATCATTAGGGGTTGTTGCCATACTCACCACGCTTGGCAGGCTGGTGGCGAGTGGAGTACAAAATGTTGATTCACGGAAAGACGCCGCTGCCTATCTTCTGGAGGTATCCCTTAGCAGGCTCTTACTTCATCCACGGGTATGAAAGGAGGGGTAACATTCTACTGCCGGCACCGCACGGCAATTAATAATACATCTCGCAGTGGACAGTCCGCTTTTTATTCGATTTTTTGAATGGTTGTTCTTAAAAAGACAAAGTTTTAAATTCCATATATTCTAGAACTAGAATAATTAAAACCAAACTAAACAAAAAAGTTAAATACAAAAAGCTTTCTGAAAATAAAATAAAGCCACTAAATGTGTTGTTTGTGTAATTGAGGTCCAAATGAATAAACACTTTTTGACTTTGACTTTGATCAAGATAATAGTTAATTCACAGTCTTATGTCACGCTTTTGTGCGTTTCAGTTTTAAATAATATATCAATAATTATGAGTTAACAGGCTGTAGCTGATCCATCCATAATGACGTCACTACCGGCAGCCTGTAAACTTCCACCGCTATAGGTTGCGACAAATTAATGATGTCATTATCGACAAAATATGAGTACACTAAAAGCCGTAATAAAACGCTCCGTCTCGATCCTGAGGGCGCCTTCATAAAAATATCTTCAATTTAAGCACCACTCTCATTAAAAGGCGAAAAATAAAGCAATTAAGGAGGAGGAAGGGAGGGGGGGATCCTTAAAAACAGCAGATAGCAGAGGCATTCTTCTTCCTCTCGCGACTCAGCCTGTGTTTCCTTTGTTCTAGATGGATTCAGCTTTATTGTTTTGCGACTTTAAGATGATTTGCGACTCGTCTTTGTTTTGAGCTAACTTGTACTTTTCAGCAAGTAAATTTATCATTATATCAGCGTTAGGACAGCTGCCCACGACCACTACTGGACATAGGCCTCCCTCATGGATCTCCAAGTTCAAATAGTAACAGATGTATTAACCTGTTCTTTCTTCTGACTAAAAGCCGATTAAGCTGGGAGGATGTTATAGGTGCTGGGGAAGCCTATTCCATCTAACGACGTCCCGGCACTGCAGCAGTGATGTACGGGACAGCATCCTTTAATACCAAATTCAGACGCTGTATAAATTATCTATATTAGATGTAAAGGAAATTATTTATTTAATTCATAAATAATAACACGAAGACAATAAGTATAACTTTTCTATAATTCGTAGTTATAATTTGAAAGTCAAAATAAATTGAGCAACTTAATAATCATTGAGCAATAGGAATTAACTTCTTATAAGCTTTTATACAAGCTTTATATATTATAATACCTATAACTTAGCAATATTTAAATATAATAATAATTACAGTAAATAAAAATATTCTGCCCACGGGGTTTCTTTAAAGATATACATTCTTTGTTCAATAAAAATAAAACCGGGCAAGAGCGAGTCGGACTCGCGCACCGAGGGTTCCGTGCCATCATACAATATCATCATCATCATTACAGCCTTAAGATATCCACTGCTGGACATAGGTCTCCCTCATTGACTTAGAGATCCAAGCGCTTGAGGGGTTGTTGCCATACTCACCACGCTTGGCAGGCGGGTTGGTGAGCACAGTTCGGGATGTTCTTGCATGGAAAGACGCTGCTGCCCATCTTCCGGAGATATCCCTTAGCAGATTCTTACTGCATCCACGGGCAGGTGAGGAGCATACAATATAATATATGACAAAGGCGGTTTTATATTTGTAGGAGAACCTTGACAGCGCCATCTCTTGTCTGATAGCGGAACTTATGTAGATTTTTTACACTTTCGATGATTTCTAAAAAAGTATGCTATGTAGAGAGATTGTAATAAATTTTCTCTAATCTTTACATACATGTCTAATAGCAATAAAAGTTTCAGAGGTTTATCTTCGCAAACTTCGGAGATAAGGGGGGGAACGCTATTTTTTTCAACATTTTTGTAAATAACTCAAAAACTATACAAATTAAAGGAAAACTAAAAACTGTTTATTAATGTGCAAATAATTACCTTTCATATGATACCCCACATTACCTAGTAACTTTCCAAAAATTTTAAAAACGCCCCTTCCACCCCCATTGTCTAAAAAACTATGCAAATTAGAGTGTTCGCTATAATTTTCCTATAAAGTTTACATACACTTCTATGAGCTATAAAAGTATCACGGGTTTATCTCTGCAAACTTCGGAGATAAGGGGGGGGGAACGGTCGATTTTTCAACATTTTTGTAAATAACTCAAAAACAATACGGTTTAAAGAAAAACTAAAAACTGTTTATTAATGCGCAAATGAATACCTTTCATATGATACCCCACATTAACTATTTACTTTACAAATTTTTTTAAAACCCCCCTTCCGCCCCCCTTGTCTAAAAAATTACGCAAATTAGAGAGTTCGCTATAATTTTCCTATAAAGTTTACATACACTTCTATTAGCTTTAAAAGTATCACGGGTTTATCTCTGCAAACTTCGGAGATAAGGGGGGGGAACGGTCGTTTTTTCAACATTTTTGTAAATAACTCAAAAACGATACGTTTTAAAGAAAAACTAAAAACTGTCTATTAATGTGCAAATGAATACCTTTCATATGATGCCCCACACGGCCTAGTAACTTCACTTAAAATTTTTGAGATCCCCTATCCGCCCCCCTGCAATCAAAATAAGAATATTTTTTAACATTTTTATATATGCTATATTAGTAAAAAAGTGTTGTCTTTTACCATTTTAAATTTCAAGTCGATAGCATCAGTAGTTCTCGAGATATCCATTTGTAACAGACAGACAGACAGACAGAGTGATTCTATAAGGGTTCCTTTTTACCATTTTGGTCCAGAACCCTAAAAACTAAAAAAATGAAAATGTCGCTAGAGTCAACAATTTAAAAATTAATTATTATAAACTATACAAAAGCAAATACAAAAATAGACCTTACAAATAACATAGAAATCTGTGTTTTTTTAAACAATCTCAAAGTACGGAACAATTAAAATTATTGGTTCAAAATCGGATAGAAGCACAGCAATGTACCACAATGGTCCCTAATTTGCACACAAGCCGGATTGGTCCCTCCGCCAATCAATAACGAGATTATGTAGCGTAACAGTTTAACGAGAGCAAAGGAAGCTTTTTTTGTATATTTATTTACTTCTCTGATGAATTCCTTTGTCGCGCGATTTGTATTTATTCTTGGGAGCCAGTTCACGGCTGAGTGGCTTGAATAATTCTGTGTTGTTTCATAAACGCAGTATTGCTTTTATTTTGGAGGAATCAGTGAGCTGTGTGTGCTTGCTGTATCGATATCAAAATAACCGATGTCTTTAGAATGGAAGTGATTATTTTTTGCAGTTGGAGTGAATTCGGTTGTAAGTAGATAGAAATTGTCACGTAATACATTTGGTAAATTAACATGAAAATAGAGATACTGAAAAATATAAAGACTGCGATCCTCCGACCACACACATTTTGATATTAAAATACCTCTTATGAATGCTTTATCCTTTATCCTATATTTTCCTTAGCACGTGTTTGACTTTTTTTCAATAGCCACCGTTCGCCGCTGCTTTTCAAACATAAGCTATTTCCATGTCACTTGAGTAACATAGGCTCTCTCTACGGGAAAGGGAACTACGCGGGTAACCGCACAGTGCGGCTAGTTTCTTATGAAAAGCAAATAACATATTTTTAAATTACTAGCCGTACTCCGTGGTTTCACCCGCGTAGTTCCCGTTCCCGTGGAAATACGGGTATAAATGCCTGTGTTACTCAGGGATACTTTATTTTGTACCAAAATAGAAAATACAGATCTTTCCTCTACATAATATTAGTATAAGATAACGCTGTGCAAAAACCGAGTTGTATCAAAAAGTTGTCCTATTAGAAATTCTGCCGAGTTGATAGCCAATAAAACCTCTCAATTCATGTACTCTGTAATTCTGTTTATTCCAAAAACAAGTAAAAACCAGTAATAAATGTAAACCGGAAGCCGTAAACAATACACGCAATACATTCGGTGAAGTGATAAACCGCGCCCAATATCGCCCTAAATCGCCCAATACCAGCCCAAATAGGGCCATACCGCCCAAATCGGCCCGTAGCAGCGAACGAATGCGACTGAACCGAACATCTTTCGACTGATAAAATTGAATAAAGCATCGATATTACTGCCATATCAGAAACTTTGTACTCCATATATTATTTTTACGAACAAAATCCTACTGCTCTCAATAGTAAAGAAGGGTGTTTTATTTTTGAATCTATTTAGCAGATCTGTTAACAAATAAATAGTCATATTATTTAGTTATAAGACTAAAACTTTACATAACGAAAAGTCCAATTAGCTCCCACGTATCAAAAGCTTATTAAACCACAAACATACAAATTAATTGTAAATAATTATTTATTTTATTTTATTTATTCAACAAAATCCACAGCCATTAAAAGTAAACAAGTAAAACTTATGAATTAAACTTAAGTTAATAATGGATTTACGACTGAAGACTGTTACTTAACAAAAAAAGATCAGAAAAATTATCTTAAATTATTGTCATTACAACCTAATTTTAGCTACTACTTAACTACAAACAATACGAGAACACAAACACACTGCACATCTAACAAAAACAAAAATTAACCCTACCTCACCACTACACCAACTCTCTCTGCTAAACCTGAGTAATTTTCGTTATGATTTCCAAAATCTCCTTATTTTTAATCTCTTTATTTTCTCTCTAATCTTTTTTTGTTTATTTTTATTTTGGTTTGAACACAACATTATTTGAAAAACAAACTAAGCCTCACAATTTCATCTCTATCAATAATATTAATTGTATTAAACAGATGTTAGTTATGTGGATCGCACCGCAACGCACGAGTTGAGCGTGCGTGCCAAAAGCCGCCGATCTCACATACGTAACATTACAAACATTAATGTAACTTCATCAACAAAATTATACAAAATTACAAAAAAAATACAAATACAAAATTATTTATTTGATAATAATACATGTCTTGGTACTTACTACAGTAACAATGTACTGTGCATTAACTATTTTAACATTAATAAGTTATAAGTTAGTTTGCCTTGGGGTGCCGGCAGTAGAATGTTACCCCTCCTCTCATACCCGTGGATGCAGTAAGAGCCTTCTAAAGGACACCTCTGGAAGATGGGCAGCAGCGTTTTTCCGTATATCAACATCCCGTACTGCGCTCACCAACCCGCCTCCCAAGCGTGGTGAGTATGGCAACTACCCCTCATGGAGATCCATGAGGCCTGTGTTCAGTAGTGGACGTATTACGGCCGAAACGAATGAAATGAAATGAAGTATTCTTCTTATATTACTTTTAGTTGACTATAGTAAGTTCTTTATCTTTCCTTATGCCATTGTACAGCTTTAGACCCAATACGTTTCTTGATTTCCCTCCTTGATTAGTTCTCGATGCAGGAACTTGAAAAACTTTATCTTTTCTACGTTTTATTGTACATTTTGTAACTGAAAAATCAGGAATTACTCACGTTGTATTTATTATAACGTCGAAGCTTATTTCAACAACAATAACACTACGTGAGTACTCTTCAAATTCAATTTATTTATTTAATTAGAACGGTACAGAACCACTCGAACTAATTAAACTTAAACTGCTTACTCTTGTTCTACGTTGGGACGGAACCTGCTCCAACTCCGTCAAACGTAACATAAGACAAAATAAAATTGTTAAATGATGACTATAACGACCGAGTTAGGTTTTCTGTTTGCTTCTTTTCCTAACTCGCGTGTCATCTGAAGTGAACAGATTCAATTTTTTGCTATATTCTATTTTTTTTTGTAATTTGTGACGCGTCATTATGGTCCATGCGGCCGCACTGAATAAAGTATTTTATTGATTCTTGATTGTTGAGTAATCCGCGTATGTTACAAAATGAATAGTTCACCTCACGGTAATTTTCAAAGTGAAATATATTATATATCCTGTTTTCTGTATCTTTTTTATTTTATCTAAAATGTTTTTACAAATATAACTTTAAATTGGACTAATTTACCTAAGTGACATCCAATTGTTATTTTGTGAGTAATTGGGTCCAATGCGGGAAGCCTTTGTCCAGCAGTGGACGTCCTACGGCTGATATGATGAATTGGGTCCGAATCCCAAGTTATCATTGTCACCACAATGCCCACTCACCTAACATTTAATGTATGAAAAATAATGTGATAAAGGCCTTGCTTTTATTTTATTAATTTTAAGAAAACTTACAGCTAGGTACATTTTTATAACTAAATTATAAACTACTTATAAGCAAAATGCTTCAAAATATCTGAGGGCCAATTACAAGTTTCCACTTTTAGTTTAAAAAAATTAAAGTTATCGTATCATATTATCTTTCATACATTCAATGTTAGATTAGGTTACTTACTACGTCTTTAACCTAATTTGACAGCGAGGGGTTCTAAAAATGTACAATAAATGATTTATGGTTTAATCAAATAAAAAGGCGGGCTTTAAGACCATAGAAAAAGTGTTTTGGTACCGCATAAGAAAACCCAAAAGCTACAATTATTCGTCAAGGTTAAAAGCTTAGAGTGACACGCCATTAATAACAGGCCCTACTATAAAAGGGTTTCAATTTATTCAGCCACTTAGTACCTTCGTGTTTTATTAATTCAGTACGTAACATCCTTCATTTTTTAGCATTCCGTCATTTCTCTTCGTCATTCGACATAACGAGCCTTTTACGAAAACCCTTTTTTACAAAGGCTCTTGTCGACCACCGCGATTTGCTGCTACAAAAATAGGTACAAAAAAGGCTGCTGCAAATGTAGGTGACTTAATTTTTATTTTACTTCATTAATAATAATAGCTGTGGGGTGTTTACAGTAGAATCTTGCTTCTCTCTTACTCGTGGATGCAGTAAGAATGGTGGATGCCAAGGGATAATTTCGGAAGATGGGCAGCAGCATTTTTCCGTGTATCAACATTCCGCACTATGCTCGCCAACCCTCCTACAAAGCGTGGTTTGTATGGCAACAACTCCCACATGATAAGTACTGAGGATCCGTAATGCCTATGTCATACACATGATCCTGAATCAATAAGTTTTATTACAACTCAGTTGATACACGGACAAAAGGCTGCTGCCAACTACCATTACATTCTGTTATTAGGTTAATAACACCATAAATTCCCAAGTCAATGTTTCATAATACCTTTAGGGTAACCTTATGTCAAATGTAAGAATATAAGAATATTAGCCTACTAAAGCAAAATATCAGCTGGTTGCGCGCCACCTGCGCCGCCGTCTGCCAATCTTCCTGAGCCTTGATACATTCCATACTGATGTCACAATAAATAACTGCTATTTACGTCGACTCACCATGCAACACGATCAGTTCACGTTTTATTGTTCAATTTTGAACTTTATTGCTCACAATTTATAGTCCAATTTAGATTGATTGCTAACATTATGCCGTGCATTTGCTTTTACTACGTTATTTCACAAAAATTTAGCGTGTTACTTTGATATATTCAGACTAGTGATTTGCGTGTAGCTGTTTGGTAACAATTTACAACGTTACATTTTGCCCATTTTCGAGTCGACACTTTCAAGCACTTGATTTATAATATAGTTACAGTTTAACTCTGAAATTTATTTTGGTTTTTAAACGCTGCTTTAGAGTAACTATTCATTCTCGCTCTGCCAAGCAGAACTTTTGTTTTCGCAATATAACTCTTTAGAAGTTTGAAATACGAGTTTACAGTATTTTAAAGGTAATTTGTTTTTCAGGTCGATGAAAACTAAAGTGCTTATCAAAGAAGTTAATTTCACAGAAACTGTGCTATGCCTCCCGATTATTATTGAAGTTAAACGAACGGTTTTAATAACAGGGTTTTTTTCTAACTTGATGAATTATCAACATCTGAGAGGCGTCGCGTAATTCTCCTAATATCTATTCTTACAAAGACCCTTCGTGGATTGTTGTTCAAATATCGTGGGCCCCTTTCAATTTCAATCAACTCTTAATTAGAAGGGAGCTAGGGAAGGTTTATTGAGGTCTCGGCTTGTGGAATCAAAGGCCACTATTTATGTCTGCCCGCCTACACCGTGCAGGCACCTAGGCTCTGCTTCTCTGGAATTTTGCTTAAACGACTCTTAAATTCTGACTAGAAGATTACAGTGGCTGGAAAACCGCCGCAGGAGCGCGGGAACATTCGCGTCGTGGGATCAAAAATAATAATAAAATATCGACAGAGTGCGAGTCGTACTCGCGAACGAAGGGTTCCGTACAATTATTTTAATTTAATTATTTATTTTTAAAATGAATCTACATAAAACTAAATATTCTGTAAATATAACAAGCATCTACCTGTAGCTTGTTAATATCGAGCAAAAAAATCACGTTTGTTGTATGGGAACCCTCAGATTTTTGTATTTTTCTTTTTATGTGAATATACAACTATATATTCTGTGAATATTTAAAGCGTCTAACTGCTGCCGTTATTAACATTGAGCAAAATCAATTGTTGTATGGGAGCCCCCGTTAAATATTTTTTTTATTGTGTTTTTAGTATTATGTTGTTATATCGGCAACAGAAATACATCATCTGTGAAAATTTTAATAGTGTAGCGGTTCACGAGATACAGCCTTGTGACAGACAGACAGACAGACGGACAGCGGATTTTTAGTAATAGGGTCCCGTTTTTACCCATTGGGTACGGAACCATACAAAGTCGCGAACATTCTTGATCTACCATTCTTTCATACTGTTAGAGCTTTTGAAACTACTAGTACCCAAAAGAAACTGGACTTACATTATTTCATTATTTTAACCATAAAACTTCCGTTACTCGAACACAAACACAGGAAACCCTTCATATCCATGAGGGGTAGTTGCCATACCACGCTTGGCAGGCGGGTTGGCTAGCACAGTTTGGGATGTTGATACACGGAAAGACGCTGCTGCCCATCTTCCGGAGGTATCCCTCAGCATGCATCGGCTCTTACGGCATCCACGGACATGAGAGGAGGGGACACATTCTACTGTCGGCACTCCACGGCTTTCCAGAATTTTAATTAAAAGAGCTTAAACCGTAGTAAATATCCCATAGATATGTCATAGTGCATGAAATACGCCTTAAAGTTAAAAAAAAAATAATCTTACTTGTTGTAAGGGTACGTTTTAAGTAAATGCATGGAAATTTAAGACCAAACTCGTAGTAGTAGAGCTGATTTTGCATCGTCGACAATATCGCAATGACAGAAGCCAACAGTTTGGCCGCCGGAATAATTAACAGGGACTCGATTAAGGGCGTTGTAAGCAGCGTTTTGCAGTAATTAAGGGTTTCCAGGTAGAACGGATGGAATGCTTATGAACAGGACTTTACTGCAAGCTGAGTGTCTTTATAAGCATAATATGTTTGATAATATAAATTGATTTTGTGTAAAAGTTTTATACTGTTTTTAGGTTAGTTTCTGGTTAGTGATTTTTTTTAAACTAGTCATCCAATTTCCAAGCATAATAAGCATAAGGCCTTTACATCTATTATAGATGATTTATAAAGCGTCGGCAACTGGTAATAATGCTGTAGAAAGACGTTGCCGCTCATCAACCGGAGGTATCCCTTGGCAGATTCTAACTGCATCAACGGGAAAGATAGGAGGAGTAACATTCTACTGCCGGCACCCCATGGCATATCAATAAGACAATAAATATATAAAATAATGCTGGACAATAATTCACACAGTATTATATTAGTAGTATTTTTTTATGTATGTCCACCGATTTCTCCGTCAATTGAGGACCGATTTTCAAAATATTTTTTTGATTCGAAAGAGTACACTTCCAAGGAGGTCCCATTGGAACCAAGTCAGGATCTGATGGTGTAATCCGGAAAAATTGTGGGAAACCGCACGTACAATGTTTTTCACATATTTTTGTTTATTTTATCATTTGAAGTCGGTTTTTTTTGTTGAAAAATATACATAGAATTATCGCTCAATTCGCGTTTTGGCGCGAAATACGGCGTGCGCTCCACCTCGGCGCTAAGTGGATACTGGCTCGGTTTTTAAAATGGAACGCATTGTGTACTTATGCTCTATGGAAAGTGTTTAAATAAAGCTTGTCAGTACGTTAATCCATAATTTAGTCTGTGTTCGGGATGTATATCCCGAACACAGTAAAAATAAGAGTAAAAATTACATCATCTGATAATGAGGTTTTATTTTTGGTTCAAAATTTTTTTTTTAGTTAAAAATTTATTATCATATTTATACATTTGCTGCTTTTCATACATAGTTTGTAATATATTAACACTAAAAATAACAAAATAAGTAGGTGTCTTCAAACAAAATATTGTTCTAATCGTAATTCTAAAATGCATTTCTTATGCATATTTTTTATTTTAATTTAATTTAATTGACATATTTTTTTTTTCTTGGGCAACGTAAAACTTATTTGTTATTTTCATTGTCAACTTCACTCAGAAGCTACTATAATAAACAAAAAGTCGATAAACACTTTAGTTTACCAAAAAATATTGTTTTAGGGGAACGCTATATCACTGGTATCTCCAGCTACCAAAACCAAACAAGCGGATAATAATAATGGATTATCATGCTGTCACGCTGATTCCAAACTTGAGAAACTCGAAAATAATAGGACACCAGAATAACGAAATACATGCGTAGGCGTAATAAATACCAAACTCCACTTAAGTTACACAACCCGAGGAGGGAGCGGAAGTGTTCGTACATCCTGGAGGCTTTTGTACAACGGACGAACCTAACTTCAGGATGGGAATGAAATGGCGTGTCTCTATTATGGTCGGCTTTAGTTCAACTGAGTTATGACGATGCATCAAAGTTGTAGTATCCCAAATCAATTGAGTTGATTTCCTAAAATAGACTCTGGTCGAAGTTTTAATTCAAGAAAACTTTTCACAGACAGTAAACGGCTAAGTTTGAAAAAAAAATTGACTTGCGCCATTTGTAGTTATTATCTACGAAAGCGCTACGAG
Source organism: Pasiphila rectangulata (assembly GCA_963082625.1). Classification (NCBI taxonomy): domain Eukaryota; kingdom Metazoa; phylum Arthropoda; class Insecta; order Lepidoptera; family Geometridae; genus Pasiphila; species Pasiphila rectangulata. The sequence continues at coordinate 20,171,215 of OY720248.1, forward strand.
CCACAAGAGGTCTACGCAAATGCTGTGAGATACAAAAGTGCGACGTAAAGTCTACGCAATTGCTGCGAGACTTCTACCCAAGTGGTTCTGTTCCACAAAAGTGCTACGAGACGTCTACCCAACTGCTGCGAGACTTCTACCCAAGTGTTACTATTCCACAAAAGTGCTACGTAACGTCTACGCAACTTCTACAAGACTTCTACCCAAGTGTTACTGTTCCATAAAAGTGCTACGTTACGTCTACGCAACTGCTGCGAGACTTTTACCCAAGTGTTACAATTCCATAAAAGTGCTACGTAACGTCTACCCAACTGCTGCAAGACTTCAACCCAAGTAGTTCAGTTCCACAAAAGTACTACGTAACGTCTACGCAACTGCCGCTATACTTTTACCCAAGTGTTACTGTTCCACAAAAGTGCAACGTTACGTCTACGCAACTGCTACGAGAATTCTACCTAGGTGTTACTGTTCTACAAAAGTGCTACGTAACGTCTACGCAAGTGTTACTGTTCCAGAAAAGTGCTACGTTACGTCTACGCAAGTGCTACGAGATTTCTTACCAAGTGTACTATTCTACAAAAGTACGTAACGTGAACGCAACTGCTATGAGACTTCTACCCGAGTGTTACTATTTCACAAAAGTAATACATAACGTCTACGCAACTGCTGCGAGACTTCTATCCAAGTGTTTCATGTTCCACAAAAGTGCTACGAGACGTCTACCCAACTGCTGCGAGGTTTCTACCCAAGTGTTATTGTTTCACAAAAGTACTACAAGATGTCTTAATACAAAATTGGGTTCACATACAAAATCATTTACTGTCTATCCAACTGCTGCGAGACTTCTACCCAAGTGTTATACAATTTTACTTAATATGTAATAATTTCTAAGATTTTATAATAAATATTTGATTTGATACGATTCCAATAACATAAAATTTGTCAACATAAAAAATATATAATGCTCTTTGAAATAATTCAGTATTATTAATTTAGTGTGTCTCTGTTCATTACCACACTTCTACTAAGCAAGTGAGGAGAATGAATATAGGTACTGTGCAAGTCTAGTCCGTTTTACAAATAGCGTCCTGTACTACATAAACCAGTAACTGAAGATGCCATCATCATCATCATCATCGGACTCTGCGTCTACTTTAGACGATTAATAATGTTGTCTTGTGGTTTTAGTGTTGCATTTCTATAAAACTAAACAGTCCTGTCCTTGACCTCACCGCGCGACCGAATTTGCCAAAACTGAAGCTGTACCATCATCAATAATAAATGAAAGACCTTACTTTACTATGAAGTAAACAAGGTTCGACACAACACTCGCTCGAAGATTGATGGCAGCGGGTATTATCACCTGTAATGTGATCGGCCCGTCAGAACGCTCCATTATGGATATGAGTTGCGGCGGCACAGCCCGTTGCTATTTCGTCTAATTGTAACATGAACCTTCCACAGTACACGTAAGTGTCGGAAACGATCGATTTAGAACGCTTTGAAACAGATACGATTAATTTTTGGGTGAATCTTCATAACATTTTCATGTTATAAATGTAATATTGCCATGGAGTGCCGGCAGTAGAATGTTCGTGGGTGCAGTAAGAGCCTGATATGGGATACCTCCGGAAGATGGTCAGCAGCGTCTTTACGTGTATCAACATCCCTTACTGCACTCGCCAAACCGCCTGCCAAGCGTGGTGAGTATGACAACTACCACTCATGGAGATCAGAGGCTTGTGTTCAGTAGTGAACGTTTCCCGGCTAAAATGAATGAGTGAATGAGTTTTGATAACCATTTGTTCTTTATTAGTTCTATATCAGTAATTTATGATGATTTGGTGAAGTTCCAAATCATGTATATTTTATATATACCTCTATTTATTTAATAAACACAATTGAACTTACAGACTAAACAATCCAAAACATTCAAAAGTTATTTTCTAGTCATAATGATAATAAATTAGTTAATAAAATGCAATAAAAATATTTAGTTTTAATTTCGCTTATGCAATAAATTAGTTGTTAAATTAGAATACAATTTTATAAATATGTCTTAAATATAAACGTAGTAAATAATATGACAAAATCAAATCAAATATTACAGGTATTGGTCTCAAATTAACAATAATATAAGTACAAATATATAAAAAAAATAGAACAAGAAACAATATAATATCAAACGGTGATACAAATAATTAATAGCATGTATTAAAAAATAAAAATGTCAATCTGCACAGTTTTGTTACACTGTCAACGAACATGTCAGCTTCATTGGACCAGTCGAGGAAGCGGTTCAGCAGTGCGAGTGCCCGTGGTGTCGGGGCAGCATAAAACAAATATATATTCTTTATGATGCAAATGCTTGACCGTGAGTTAAATATGCCAAAATCACATTATATGTATTTACCTACAACATTTGAGGAGTTCCCTCGATTCCTCATAGATTTCATCATCAAAACCGTGTTTTGTAAAAATGGGACCTAATTTAAAAGTGTATTGTTTAAACTCAAAACAAATTTTCCAAATTTGTTCAAAACCGACAGTCCTGAGGTAATAAAGAATATAAAAATACAGACGACTTAAAAACCTCCCCTTTTATTTGAATTTGGTATAAAACGATCCTGTTATACGTACCACTTCGTAAATGTGGATGAATATATTATTTCTTAGCGTTTATAACAATGTCAGGAAATTCAGTTATGCAAGAACTACCGACAATAATCCACTTAATTACAAGCCACGTAGATACAACATACTCCGGCCTTGGGCTACGTGCTCTAACGAACGACTGAGCTCCATATCACAGTTCTGGTAAAGCTATAAATAACACCATTAGCGACTTAACGACACCGCCGATACAGCCTCTTGAGGAAAACCTCGTCTTTCCTGAACTCAGCTGTTATAAGTTTTCCTTTTATTAATGGTACATGCGATTTTTTCTTCAGAAAGTATATTTTCGTCCTGATTACTAAGAGAATTGCGGGAACCCGAGAAGAAAGAAATTTGCTCGATTTCGGGAATATTTAAGGCTACTTAACAAGCAAACACAAATATATGTTTCTTGGAAACTTTTTGGTACTCTGTAGGTACATCATGTATTTAGTAAGCGATACACATTCGCAGCGGGATACATTTAAGGGAGTGCTTATAATTATTCCAAGACTTGATTGATACCACTACGTCCATCTCTTCTAAGACAAGCTGATTCACGGTGCAGTACGATACTCACTCACTATCCTTTCTTTACAGTATTCTTTTCCATCCACCTAGTCCGTACTACCTCAAAGAGAATTTCGAGTTTTTCTCAGACTCCCATTCCTGTTCCTTGCGCTCCTCTAAAACTCTGACCTTAAAAATTCCATCTCAATCAACTTCCTTCTATGAGAAATCCTTCACTGTGCAAGCTATTCGTCTGTGGAGCGCTCTCCCCCTAAACATCAGAAGTGCAAAATCTCTGCCTATTTTCAAAAATCTTGTTTAACAGTATTATTTATCACTTTAATTATTTTATAATATAAATATTTATTATAATATTTTATGTTTATGTGTTATATTTTCGAGTAAAATACCTTTGTACCTTCTAAGATTATTTACTCATTTATTCATGTTAGTTTTATTTCTTTACTTAAATTTTACGCCACGATATAGCCTCCTTCATTTTCCTGTCCATCCCAAGGTTGCCTGGAAAAGATCGCTCATAGCGATAAGGCCGTCCTTTGTACTCCTGTTTTGCTTTTTACCTTATTTCTAAATTGTTTATGTTCTTTTAATGTGGTGTGCAATAAAGAGTTTTCTATCTCTCTATCTATCTACGATCCTTATCTGTACATTCCATGCATTCACTCACACCAAGCAGTTCTCCTACACTTGATTATCAGCACCACTAAGGTCTGGAACTCGTTGGTGTCTTGCAAAAACGCTCTATTAGATACATAGCAGGTTTAAAGTTCAAAAATTCTTGTACAGATATTTTCAGAGATTTAAAAATAATGAAAATGGCCTGCGAGCAAATTTATCAAATGATTATGTATGTACATGAAAGAAAATCTTAATTATTGAACATTCAGAAATTCATGATCACGACACTAGGAACAAGGAATCGATCGTAACTCCATATACGAGACTAGCTAAAATTAAAAAAGTATTAAGTGCTTATCGATTCAATTTTATAATAAAATTATATAATATAATATATATAGTATAACTAGCTGACCCGACGAACTTCGTATCGCACCTATAATTACAACCACCACTTACAACTTACCCTACAAATACCCTACTTTTTTTTTTGTTTACGAGGATGTAAATCTGCTGCTTTTTCAGATACCGTACTGCATTAAGGGTGCAGCACGGTTATGTGGGGTTGTCACGCGACGACCCACTAAAACCATCCCCGATGGCCTACCTCGATGTATTTTGAGGGGCTCCGTTTCCTCTTAAAGAACTGTCCGGTGCCCCTCTCACATCTTGCCCCTAAGGGCACATCCCAGGGGCGATTAAAATAACCGCCCCCTACATCTCGCGGTTTTCGATGGTGCAAGGCCATATGCGCCATCGCCCTCCCTGGATCCGTAACAGGGGCAGCTAGAGCACCCTACAACTACCCTACAACCACCCAACGTCAAGGGCACACATTCATACACAAATGTCTACAGCAGAGGCTTAGACCCAGCAGTTAGTAGGTACTACACACATACAGGTAGTCGTGGGTACGTCTGTGGATGATGATGATGAAGTTATGGATGACCTAGCTCAGTTCTGTGGACGAGCCGCGAGAACTGTGCACATTATAATGTAAATAGAATTATCTGGAAGGGTCAGATAAAACACAAGTCCTTAAGGTCTTTGACTTGGTGTAGGGGCTTGTATATCTGTGTTTGTTTTTGGTTATCAAATATTTAAAGGTTCGATCAGAAAGTCTATATTGTGATTAAACTTAAACTGATGATGTTTATGTTTTAGTCTTAGTACAGTATTAATAGTAAGTAGTTATATAGTACTTAGTAGTTGTAGAGTAGTTGAAGAGTAGTAACTACTATGCACTTTCACTACTCTATATGATACTACTACGACTATCCTACAACTACCCTATAACTGTTGTAGGCTACTATGTACTACCACTTCTCTACATTATGTAGAGGACATATGTGTTGTAGTGAGTGCGATACACAGTTCGCCGGGACAGCTAGAATATTTATACTAAATTGTTCTTATGTATTAGGTATATGCTTAATGGTAAATGAGCAAAATAATAACTAACTATAATACAGGAAGTCGGCTAGCTATCATTGGGGTTTATTTAAATATATTTATTTACTATTATGCTCTTTTATGTCTTTATTTTTTGTGTATAATTTTTTTTTGTCAATTACTTATATTTTTTTTCGCACCACAACAAAACTCTGCACTACACAAAGGTTAGCTGGAAGAAAATGCTAAATAACATTAAGTTTGCCTATGTACATGTTTAAGTGCAATAAATCATTTTCTTTCTAATCTTATTGAAGGTTCTGTTCTTGGCTCGATTGATTGGGCCTTCTTCCGGTAATGCGGCCCGCAGATCGCGCCGGTCGTGGCCCACCTGAAGCTACTTGTATTTATTACCGATCGGTTTGTTTCGGTTCCCGCTCATCCGTCAATTGTTCCTCGGCCGCTGAACATTGGGCATCGAATGTGGTTTGAGAAATGTAGGTCAGATTAAGTGATACGGAACTGGGCTTGAAGTCAATATTGTTAACGGAATATCCATTGTAATCATCATCATCTCAGCCATATGACGTCCACTACTAGACAAAGACCTCCCTTAAGGCCGAGTACTGATCATGAGGGTTTATTGCCATACTCACAACGCTTGGCAGGCGGGTTGGCGAGCGATGATGGCGAAAGATGTCCAGATCCAGATTCCATGAAAAGAAGGAAAGACGCTGCTGCCCAACTTCCAGAGGTATCCCTTTGGCAGACTATTACTGCATCCACGGGTAATAGAGGAGGGGCAACATGCTTCTGCCGGCACCCCGGGGCTAATCCATTGTCATCAACATCATCATTTCAGCCGTAAAACGACCATAGTGTGTGACATTGATGTGAGTGGTTTTGTTCCCCTTAAAAAGTTCTAAAAAAAGTCTCTGACAGTATACAAGGTGTCCCGTAACTGGTGTATGAAGCCAGGAGCTGCAAATTACCCCCCACCAAAGGAATGCAAAGGCGAAGAAAGATTTCAGAAAAACGTATTTTCAGGTTTCCATACAAAATTAAATATCTTTACAAGTTTTCCAAGTCGCTGTCAACCCTAATGTATAACAGACGTGTGTCCGTAATACATACCTACGCGCCTACGCACACCACGCACCTATACCCACACTCAATATACGCACAAGCGCGTTGCGGGCGCGCCGCGGGAATCCCCGGCGGTCAATAGGTCATTGCCCGTAACAGCTGAGAGCAGGGTTATCACTCTTATGAAATTGGTATAAACTTTGAACGTTATCTTATCACTGAAAAACTTGAAAATCAAGAAAGTCGTAGAACAAACGTTGTTTGCCAGGGGGGGTAGAAAACCCCCCTTTCGGCTTAGTACCCCAATTACGGGACATGCTGTATATCTATCTTATAAGGTTGACTCATTAAAACAATTTTTTATGGTTATCAAAGTTCTAAAACAATGCATTATTTACGAAGGTGTTTTATTCAATATAGGATCAAGCTTTATCCAAATAAATATACTTTATTTGTCATGACTATCCAATTTTTAAATATCGTCATCTTTACCGCGCGCATTTTAATTATAGATGCCTATACCCTCTCTCTTTTACGTTACGCAGACGAAATTGTGCGGGACAGCTTGTTTCAAATTAAGTGGTAATATTTATTTCTCATTAACAACAACTTTTTTGAAAGATATGGTGTTTTATTTAGGATGTGTTCGCGGTCAATTAAAGCGTTATTGACTGCGATTATATATTTATTTATTTATTTTAAATCTATAGAACGATACAAAAATAAATGCTTAGATGATAAGCTTATCTTCACGGCAGTCCGCCGTGGGGTAGAATGATACCCCTCCTCTCATGCCCATGGATGCAGTAAGAGCCTGCTAAGGGATACCTCCGGAAGATGGGCAGCAGCGTCTATCCATGTATCAACATCCCATACTGCGCTCACCAACCCGCCTGCCAAGCGTGGTGAGAATGGCAACTACCCCTCATGGAGATCCATGAGGGAGGCCTGTGTTCATCAGTGGACGTTTTATGGCTGAAATGATAAAGCTTGTCTGGCATGAGAGCTGTCAAATCCGATGGCACGATAGTGAGAAGTTCACGCTGACGACGAGTTGCGTTGCCACGTGGATCCTCTACACGACTGAATACATGGCATATAATTATTAGAAAAAAATAGGGGCGGTTAGACACACGATGCTGTCCTTGTGTCGCTCGCAGTATACGACATGTTTAATACTATGTAATGGATTAAAAACCAAAACAAACAAAATTTTCACAACACTGAACAGTTGCAAAGGTGGGTTTTCCATTGAAAACATGAAATCAGTCGTAAAGAGATAACTGTTTGGTCTGATAATTCAATAACATTATTGTTTTGTTAAACTAATCCTGCACTCTCCTATTTATCACAGCAGTTATTAATACCACTAATCTCTTAACACTGCTATCCATTAATTACTATACACAGGCATTAATTACAACATGGCGGCTGTAAATTCATAAGCCGAGTGAATTCTAACGCGGGACTTGGCCGGATATCACCCGGTTCAGTTAATACCCATCTTTCACCATTTAGAGCTGGTATTCTAGTACTTTTTTGAAATATATTTAAAAAAATATTATAAATGCGTGACTGTCTGTAACGTTTCATAGAAGATTTCACGCATATAGCTTATGTTTTTATTTGTCAATTTTGATAAGGTACTGTTATATTAACATCTATTATAGATGATTTATACATACAGCGTCAGCAACTGGATAATGCTGTACAGGACGCTGCAGTGCCTGGGACATTGTTAGATGGTTGGTAGGTATTCCCAGCATCTATACCATCCTCCAAGCTTAGTCAACACGTCTTGAGCCAACTAAGCCGGTTAATTTTTCTTTCTTGAAAAATGTACGTTCACATTAATTAACTTAACGGTTAAGGAAACATCGTGAGGAAACTAGCAGCTTGGATTTAAAATTTATAGAATAAATAAAAAGAAATCGCATAAACATAAATATTTAGTTTTATTTATTTAGTAGTATAATGTAAACAAAAATAGACAACGCTATAATATATTTTACAATCTGGCGAGATTGACTTTAACGGTTATAAGAAGGTAAACTAGTGTCCATCAGCACTTGTTTATTGTCTCTATATTTTAGGGAAGACATTTTTTTAGTGTGTTCTTTGTATAACATTAAAAAATATAATATGCACTACTCGCACTGTCACTGATTGTACTATGTTATCTCAAAAGGTTTTGTTCCCTTGAGCCTTCTCACTATGTCGATATGATCGTGGAGCTGGACTGCACGACGTTTAGATGATGAAGTCAAGGATTTCAAATTAATTTATATCATGAAATTCATGACTCTTTGCATAATGCTGTATGACTTTGTCGACACAAATATAGCGAAAATAATGTAATGTTGCCAGTCAACTGTCTGCTAAGAAGAATTCACTGCTCAGCTTTGCCCGTGCTGATGGCGCTTTTAGAAAACGAAAACCTATTTTAACATCATGAAATCAAGAACAATTTTACGCGCTGTCCATGTTTAAATTGTGATTGCAGGCTCTCGTAACCTTTAGCGAAGTGCTCTCTTAGTAGAATACGCAAATGCAACATAAAATGTTCCCACTCTCCCTATTTTGTAGCAGTTTCATGAAAAGGAAAAGCGAGTTGTAATGTGCTTAGTGCCAACTCCAAACGCTTTCTTTGTGCCGTGTGAGTACCGCGCCATAGGACAGATGGTGCGTCAAAAAATCCTATTTATCCCGTTCATTGGAGCACCCTAACCCGATTACTTAGCTGAAACTTTAATCGTGAACCGTAGCTGAAAGGCGTAGAGTTCATTTCAATTTGAACGCATATTGAATAAATTGTCACGTTTAGTAATTGGTCTCTTTTTAAGGGTTCCGATATTTATAAAAAAGTAGAACCTTTGTAGGATCATCTTGTAGTTCGTCTGTCTTTCTGTCTGTGTGTCAAACCTTTATCTCAAGAGCGCGTGGAGTTATCGAGTTGAAATTAAACCATATACTTTAGTCTATAAAGTCCCTTTAAGTTGTGAGAAAATGAAATATGTTTTTACCTTAGTTATCGTAATAAATATACGGCCGTTTATGCCGAAATAACGTATATTTCGACACTTTTAAGGGAATCAAAATTGAATTTGGCAAGTAAAAATCATCTTATCTTATACTACAAGCACAGGAAAAAATTGCAAGTGCCTAAGTGAGCGGGGGTTCAATTTTTATAGTGAGTTAAACGTGTCATTTAGGGTCGTTATGAAATGGCTTTATCGCACAAGCTTATAAAGATTTTCAATTATTTTTATGATTTACTAGCTTGTGCCCGCCGCGTCGCATGCGTTGTACCCGGATAAAAAGAAGCCAATGTGTTATCAAGGTGGATCCATATGTGGATCTATACGTGTGCAAAATGTCAGCTCAATCTGTTTGGTAGTTTTTGCGTGAAGAGGTAACAAACCTCCAAACATACTTTCGTCTTTATAATTTTAGTGGGATAGTTATAGATTTATGAAAATGAATGATTAGAAAGAAGAAAGAAAAAACGTTTATTTATCTCACACGCAAAATCAGTAAAACTTAGACTTAAACAACCTAGAGCATGCAATAAATATGAATAAAAAAAAATAAAAAATATGAACTAGGTGCAGAGCTTGACCACATAGTGCAGTGTGAGTCACTAAATCGGCCCCGTCCGCGCGTATTACGAATAGCCATACGAATTAAGAACGGCACGCAGCGCTAGTTTTCAGACGTAACCAAAAAAGAGGCTTCACGAATGTAGAAAAGGATGAATGAATGAATTAGTTATAGTCCTTCTATACGAGCAGCCTGTGGTTCACATATACATACGCAGAAATCCATCAATGCCCTTCGGGTGCAATATCATAACGCATTCAGAATGCTGCTGGGTCTTCCGCGATTCTGTAACACCTCCGGAATGTTTGCGGATGGCGTACGGACAGGTTCGCGCATGCATGAGGAAACGGGTAGGTTCCTGAGCAGAATTCACGAGGCTACGTTTTATATGCATTGTATACAAGTGATTTTAAAATTATTATTGTATCTTTGTTTAATTTATTCTTTTTTAGCTTATGCCGGCCAAATCGCATGTGTTGTACCCGCATAAAATGTAACCTGTGTTAATCCTTGTCAACGTCTCTACGTGTGCAAAATTTCAGCTCAATCTGTAGACTATTTATTGCATGAAAGAGTAAAAAACATACATTCGTCCTCACAAACGTTCGCGTTTATAATATTACTAAGATTTATTGTTTATTATAATTTTTTTTTATAGTTTATTATAAGTTTTACTTTTATGCCTAAGTTTATCGTTAAGTATGGACCTGTGTCTGAAATATAAATGTATTTTAGACGCAGGTCTGGCGGTAGGTCTTAGAAGCTCCAGATTCCTGAACTGTTTATAAGTCCCTGCAATTTGGACCAAACCCTTGAGTTTGACTCGTACATGTCCGCTTTTTTTAAATTCTATTTGCAGCTTGTATTTGTATTTTTTTTCTGTTTTGCAGATGATCTAATCAATGGTACGCGATAGCTATTTACCGCACTTTAATAAATTTGACCCAGGTTACTAATCAAATTGATTACTTACTCTTTTTGTTTTGTTACTGTTTTGTCTGTTTTGTTGAATTCCATATAACTTTCAGTTTTTAATTCTACAATACACACTTTCATACCTTTCATTTTATATCAAACGTATATTTACGTAACTTAATATTTGGAAACATTCGATAATTCACCCTCCATATCTTGTAAATGACTAAACCGATTTTAATAAAACATGTTTAAGGCCGATGGACTATAAGATTAATTGTCTATGGAGTTTACCCATATTTCATGTTCCTTCTATAGGCTCCTCACTCACACGCAATGTACCGAGTAATGGGGCTGACCTGGGCCGTCCTTCTTCCGCTGGGCTGCGCGTCCTCGTCTGAAGGGTTCGCCATAAATAAGTATCGACATATTTGCTGTCTCCCGTCCTCATTACCTATTTGTTGCTGTTATAAATAGTTGTGACGATACTTTAGGAGGAGGTCTGTGCTGCTGAGTTTGGCGCTGTGGTGCGGGTGTCATTATTATTGTTTTCAAAGAATGTAAATCAAAAATCGGCCAAGTGCGAGTCGGTCTCGCGCACGAAGGGTTCCGTACCATTACACACACCAACTACTAAATATTCCGTGAATATTTCAAGCGCCTACCTGTTGCCGTTATTAATATCGACCAAATAACGGCAAGAAAACACGTTTTTTGTATGGGAAATATATATTTATTTAATTCGGTTTTTATTTTTTACTATAGCGGCAACCGAAATACATCATCTGTGAAGATTTCAGCTGTCTAGCTACCACGGTTAATGAGATACAGCCTGGTGACAGACAGACAGATGGAAAGCGGAGTCTTAGTTACGATTGTAAATATTTAACAGTATCTGTTGTTTGTTCACATCTAATACCTTGGTGTATGCTGTTCGCCGACGACATTGTTTTTGTCGGTAATAATGCACTGGAGGTCCAGAGCAGGCTGAGGAATTAGCAGGACAGACGAGAGTGTGGGATTGAAGATCAGCAGAACAAAAAACCGAGCTTTTATTCTGAAAGTTCTCACAATCCCATCCACCCTTACACATACTCTTAACAAAATGTTTGTTTACCACCCGGTTAGATGTTGCTGTGTGTATGTACAGTAATGTATTCATTAGTTATTTATATCATACGGATCTCCGGTAAATAAGAAGGTGCGGTAATCTGCGCACTCCCGACGTGACGTAATCTGCGCTGATCGCAGGATGGCGGGTGCAGCGCCCTCTCTCGACGGGACAAGTGTTGTTCTTCGACGATTATGTATCAATCAGCGTTATTGGGAATGGTAATCACATAGAGCGTTTTAATAAAAATTCTTCTGTTGTATCGTAGGTGGTAATAACCACTTGTTTACAATTTACTTAGCCTGATTTGTAGTTTACCTATTAATATCACAGAACAAGAGAAGGTTTTAAACCTTTGTTCTTATGTGATACAACTTTATTAGCTAGTGTATATTTATAGGTCATTTTGGCATTTCATAACAATATTGTCATTGCCTAATTCGCGGTACAAAGGTTCGACTCTATCGTTATCATGTCAATCCAGTTTTTAGCGGAGGGGTTGCTTATCCTGAGCTCAGTCTGACTTCGCCCACTGCTGGGTATAGGCCTCTATTAGTTTGGGGCTGTGTTAGTCGCATACAATACGGACTACAAACTGAACTATACCTTCAACCCTATACGTGCATTGTTCATATTCATATTAATTTTGCCTCTATAAAATTAAACGATTTTCATTTCAAATTACGGTTTGTGTCTACGTAGCCGAAATGGTACAGGCACCCTGCGCTAAAAGTGTTGGTCTGAACGTTGTACGGGATCAAGTCCAGTGGGAGACAACAATTCTATTTCTATTATTTCTAAAAAGCTTTCACGTTCAATTTTCCAAGAATTTCGACCTAGAATGAGACATTCTTCAATTAATTGAAACATGCTCAAAGGTTAACCTTTATTTTATTCCGTCTCAAAGGTCTCAGTAGGTCCTTACAGCATTCACCAGTTCGTTATTGTCTTCGCCTAAACAAAGAGACATTCGATATTGATATACCAATGTCTAGAGGCCTATACCTTCGATCCTCATACAAAAACTACTTGAGTATCGTCCAGTTATTCTAGATCTCCTAGAGACTGTGAAAACTGTGTACGGAACTGTGTGTCTGAGGCTCGGTTAGTTTTGTCAATTTTGCGGGCGACTAGGAGTTGCCCGCCCTTTCATGATGCTAAAATGTGGCTACTACTAACACATGGGATCGTTTATATGATGTGCTCTGATTTACGTCAGAGCATTTAAGGAACTTGCCGTGGGGTGCCGGCAGTAGAATGTTACTGTCCTTCTTGCTCGTGGATGCAGCAATAAAAGGAATACCCTACGAAAGATGGCAGCAGTGTCTTTCCTTTTATCAATATCTCGTACCGCAACAGCCCCGTCATGATCTTGAAAATCAGTGATGATTCAAGGAACTACTAACTTTTACTACTAACTTTTTAATTAACAGATTAATATGTCAAGGCGTCTTCTAGATTTTTGTTACGCTTCTACGCTTTCCATCAGGTGTCGTGGTGGCCAAACAAAGGTCAAGCAGTTTAAGTGCCTTGGCTACCTGCTGACAGAGTCATCAAAGCATGATGCAGATATAGAGTGGGAGATGAGAGCTCTCGCCATCAGAGGCAACATGCTCGCACGCCGATTCGCCAACTGCAGCACTGACGTGAAGAATACCCTATTTTAAGCAAAATGTCTGTTGTTCTAGAAATTAATTATCAGGGCAAACTACGCCAACATTATACTCTACCTAGGTTTTGTCCACAATATAATAAAGTGATAATGGCAGTAAGCCATCGAGCACATATCTAATAGAGGGAAAATAAGGTCATAAGAATTCCAAAACACATTAGTGCTTTGCACTAATGCAATGACAACTGTCTCTCGCCTTTGACAGTACAGCGCCAACAGTGACATTTCCCGTCTGTTGGATATTATGTGCTCGATGCAGTAAGCGTAGATAATTGTTAAAAGAATAATTTTGTTATTTCCTTAAGATCAGTTTTACTCATAGCAAAATAAGCTTCCAGACCCGCTTTAACTAAGTGATAAGTTATTCATAAAGTAGCTCTATTAAGTCATGGTACTGAGCATCTAAGCCGTGGGATACCGGCAGTAGAATGTTGCCCCTCTTATCTTACCCGTGGATGCAGTAAGTGCCTGCTAAGGGATATCTCCGGATAATGGGCAACAGCGTCTTTCCGTGTATCAACATCCCATACTGCGCTCGCTAACCCGCCTGCCAAGCGTGGTGAGTATGGCAACAACCCCTTATGGTCAGTACAAAGATCCAGGGAGGCCTTTGTCCAGCGGTGGACGTCCTAAATCATTTAAATCATCATTTATTGCAAGAAATATGGTTACAATTATGATCTTAAATTTAGGGATAGTTTCACATATTTCACCAAAGTACATGGCATGCAAAATTACACAAAATAAATTAAGTTATTAGATGTCACTAGATAACGATCATGATTCAATACGTCAATACCTACGGCTGAGATGATAATGATGATGACTGAGCACCTAAAGATTCGGTCAAGTGTCATTAAAATTAAAATTATGGGGTCAAGTGCTCTACCGAACCATTATTCATAGACACTTTAATCTAGTGACGGGCTCAGGACTTACTCCCTCGTCGTTTCCACTCAATAATCCCAACAAAGGGAAGGACGAGTGGAGTCGAAGGCACAATTTATGGTTCTAATGATAAATCTACAAAACGCCCCGAACGGTATTGTGTGTATGGTAAGGTTCGGAGTCGGTTCGCGATCAAATTGATATTAATGCGTATCGGATGATGCGATAATTGATGGTTTGGGAGTCATTTTGAAGACGTTGTTGGATGGGACCTCGCTCCTCAATCTGAAGCGTCGGTAATTCTTACTAATGTTATTGATAGCAACGTTACTCTGTGTGCTAATAATGCCTACATATGAGCCCTTTCAATTTGTGTTGGTTAAACTAACATAAAACTACTTGGCGTGTGTGTCTTTAAAATTTTTAAATAGATACATTTTTTTTTGTACGCAAAGGTTTTTTGCATATATTTGTGTCGAGTTTGGGGTAAATATTTTCACAAAAAAATATTTTATGAACATCAATCACCTGGTCATTGCTGTGGGGTGCCGGCAGTAGAATGTTACCCCTCCTCTCATACACGTAGATGTAGTAAGAGCCTGCTAAGGGATACCTCTGGAAGATGGGCATGAATCTCCATGCGGAGTAGTTGCCAATCTCACCACGCTTGGCAGGCGGTTTGGCAAACGCAGTACGGGATGTTGATACACGGAAAGACGCTACTGCCCATTTTCCGGAGGAATCCCTTAGCAGGCTCTTACTGCATCCACGGACATGAGAGGAGAGGTGACATTCTATTGCCGCCACCCCACGGCATCTCATTGCCTTTGTTCAAATCTACCTATCCGCAGAGCAGTCACGCAGTAAATTATAAACCAACAAGTTAGCGTTTCCGAATAAAGTGATTTATCCGCAGAGCCAACAACGCCAACTTATCCATCGCAGAGCCGCACTCAGGCAATACAAATATGTGCCACGTAACTTTTTGTCAATCAACAAACAAGACGTAATAGACGATAAGTAAATATTGGAACCGCGTATTTTTTGCGTTTTACCTGTCCTCTCGAAATCTCGGCTTTTGCAATTCAGCCAAATGTCGGGTTTTAATAAAATAACACAAATAAAATGCCCTTTTTCCATTAACTTGAGAAAAACATGAGTTAGGTATCTTTTTACTGTAGTTATAAAAAAATAATGTCTAAAAATCATATTACTCGGCGGTAAAAGCTTCCTCCTTAGTTTTCTCTCTGACTTTATCTTGTGTTTTTTTGTATTCAGTGCATTTCCGCTACTTTTTTTATGCTATCGATGCTATCTTGCCACGCCTTCGTTCTGTCGGCCCATCTGTCATCTTGCTGGCACACCAAGCGGCCGGGCCAAAAGACAAAGGCAAAAGTGACACTGTCGATTTTGTCTTTTGGTACCTACAAGAAAACGCGCATTTTCAACTTCGTTTATTTGGGTTGAAATCGATATACAAGACGGAGACGGAAGGCGTTACCATTTTTGAAAAATAATGAAACAAGACTTAATAACAACGGGTAAAATGCAGGATTTAAACGCGCATACCAGCAATCTGTAAAAGAGTGTAGATGTGCTAGTGTAGAGTGTAGAAGTACTAGTTTTTCTGTCTCTAATTAAAATATTGAAGTCAGCACCACACGAGCTCGGAAGGGTCGGAACTAGTTATGCCGGCCACCGTACTGCCACGCAATAATTTCCTCGTCTACGTTTATTTCACATATGGTATTTCCCTCAGGTCTTAGAAATAACCAACAATAAAGCCCGACTTCCTGCAACCGCTTCATTCTGCATGGCTGGCTTTCTAAAGCCACCCGTTACCCCCCTCTCGACGTCCTAGCGCCGTCTCTGTGCAGAACTACAGTAATTAAATACATAGACGAGCGTTGTAGCGGCAACTTGTTTTCTTAGCAATAGGCTGACTGATTTCAAGATGTTAAGCTGAGGCCTTGTTACATCTAGCTATAAATGATTTATACAGCGCCAGCAACTGGTATTTATGTTGTACGGGACGAGTGTCTGGGACATTGTTAGGTGGATTAGGCTTGGTTAGACCTATACCATCCTCTCAGCAAATAATTTATAGTTTCCAGTATATCTTTGCACTGTAAAAGGATTATCATATATTCATCATATCAACCTTAGGAGTGCTGCAGCCACGTCCACTACCGGACATATGGTTCAATCACGAAAGTCTAAGATCATGAAAGGTTTGGTGCCATACTCGCCACGCTTGGCAGTTGGATGTGCGAGAGTTGGAGGGCATTTTCCGGAGGTACCCCTTAGCAGGCTCCTACTGCATCCACGGGCATGAGAAGAGATAAAACATTCTACTGCCGGCACCCCACGGCACGAGTTATTTATTTATTTTATGTATTATACATGTTGTGCCGACCCCTCGTAATTAAGAATAAAGACAGGCATTCTAATGATAGTTGTGCACACTCATATCAGTATTTGATTCAAGCTAACAGATGGGCAGCAGCGTCATTCCATGTATCAACATCCCGCACTGCGCTCGCCAGCCCTGCCATGTATGGTGAGTTTGGCGACTACCCCTCATGGACATCCATGTGGGAGGCCCACAGGAGGCCTGAGTTCAGTAGTGACCGTTTTACGGCTGAAATGATGAACTGCCCGCCCGTAACCACGAGATGACTGACGGGCCGGAGATATCGTCGAGGATTGATTGGGATTTCCGGGACTACCCTCAATTAATATTCAGAATCAGAAATACCGGAAAAGACGAGTTGTGCATTGCGTCTATTAATTACGCAATCTACGATTAGGTTCTATCATCAATACAGTCATGTGCTATGCAATTTACGTGGGTGCCGGCGTAAAATGTTACCCCTCCTCTCTCGCATGAGGATGCAGTAAGAATCTGTCAAGGGATATCTCTAGAAGATTGCCAGCGTTTTTTCGTGTATCAAAATTATAGCACCCGTATTGCGCTCGCCAACCCCCAAGCGTGGTGATTATGCCAACAACCCCATCTCCAAGTCAATCCAAGACCTTTGTCCGGCAGCGGACGTCCTACGGCTATAATGATGATGGTGATCAATTAATAAATAAAAAAATCCTGAACATTTTACACAGCAGCATCTGCTACTGGCCTCAAAGTAAGCAGAGCTGGTGTTATGTACTAGATGGTTCTTCTTCTTCATCATTTTTTTTAGGGTTCCATAACTCTAAAAAAAACGGAACCCTTAAAAAAAAAGGATAAATTTGTTGTCCGTCTGTATGTCTGTCAAGCCTCTTTAACTCGAGATCGTAAAGGTATCGAGTTCAAATTAAAACCATAAACTCAAATCTATCAACATTCTAAGTTAACCTGCAAAAAAGATACGACCGTTTTTGCCACAGAAAACGTGTTTCGAATCAAAAGAGAGAACTAAAAATTCATACATTTGCAATAGAATCATAAAAAAAATGGTGTATAAAAAAAGTACGAAATAAATCTTTAAGCAACCTTACGCGTTAATTACAAAAAGTCAAATAGATAAAATACTAACCTTTTAGAGTTTCAAAGTGATTGCAGAGGACTCGTCAATGTGCCGAGCGCAGCGCAAACTACCTCACATTCATCCCGAGTTCCTGGATCTTGTTTGAAAATTAATTTTGGTTGTTGAACAATTCGTCAAATTCGTGAACGTTGATTTGTCGAAAACTTTACTGCGAATACAAACTTTTGTTTTACTTACGAGTATAAGTAAAACCATAGAGGTCAAATTCACATGAAGTTATGACTCTGGTACAATCCCGGGCACAAGTATTCTATCAACCATCTGGTAGCCCCGCAAACCACAACCCCATGTGCTGACGTCTGTGCCACACAGGGACACTTGCAACGAAATGGCTTAGCGAGTGACCAAAGAAGGGAAATGGGTGAAGCAGAATTGAGCACAACCAAACACAAATAAAACCGAACAAGTGCGAGCTGGACTCGCCCACCAAGGTTCCGTAGGTACATATGTAGGAACATAATAATTATAATAAATTAGCTGATCTGATTTAGTAAAAGTTTTAAAAGTGCACAAAAAGATTCGGTCACCACATCTTATTTATGACCGCGCGTAAGGTTGCTTAAAGATTTATTTCGTAATTTTTTTATATGACTAATACATTTATAAAATAACAATTAATTGAAGTAAGTACATACATTTATAGCAAAAATCTGGAAAAAAAACTGGACCACTGTCAAATTATTAATTCGTTTTACGTAATACATATGTATAAAATTTGAAATTTATTAAAAATTAAATAAAATAGGATTTAACATTTAAGGAGTTATAACAACATAATAAAAATAAAAAGCAATAGAATTTAAATAGATCACAATATACATTCTTTAATTATAATCACAATCATAATTAATCATTTATTGGCCAGAATACATAAAATATCACAGTAACAGATCTTAGTTCTAAACGTCAGTACGTGTATTCGGCCTGCATGCAGGCGTGCAAATATTAATAGAATTTAATTTATTTAATTATCTAAATATTCAATTATATTATAAAAACAATTACACATTAACCAATCATTATTTTTTCTCTCAAATATATTTCCATTTAGCACCTTAAACTCTTTCGGTAATTTATTATATCAGTATACACATTAATAAACATTTTTTTATATATATATTTAATTATTTATGGCGAGAAGGTTGATACAATAAGTTTAAAAATTTAGCTCTCTTCTGTCGGGACACAACGGTGTGACCTGACAGCACCTACACAACCTAGTGGGTATACAGTATCTCGTAACAGTTCCATAGAGTACCATATGTATATGTCTTTTGACCGTTCCGGAAGTATTTACCTAGTTACGATACTGATTACTTCGTCAGCACTAAAAGCGCGTATGCACGCGCGGTCGCCACCATGCAAGTAGCGGCCGCAACATTCGCGCTGGGTACGCCACAAGCCACCGCAGCGTTCAGAAATCTATGGTTTATTGCGTCAAGAGCCTGTTTAGGTGTTGGAAACTTAGTACCTGTGTCGTCCCTCAAGATGGAGAGGAAATCTGGAGTCGCGATGTTCTCCTTTCCTCTTTCTTTTTTAACTATTCTCCACATGGACTTGGAATAGTTATTACTATTTTTAATAATGTCTGAGTAATGTTTAGACTTAGTATTACTAATTATAAGAGTAATATATAATTTAAATTTGAAATAAATAATGTAACTGAATTGTCATGAGGCATTGTTTTTTTTAAAATAATCATATCTATGTATTTTATGGGATTTCATACTACTTATGAGTTAACCATAAGGAGCCGATTTTTTATTGTTTATTCGTTTATTAGGGAAATTAATGTACAACTTACCACATAATATATTTATAACTGCATTTGCAAGCTCGTTAGCCATTTTATATTTTTTCATAGTAGTAAACCAGTCAATACTTTCAATAGCTAACCTGAAATTTTGGTGATTTGCTTTAGACATCGTCTTCATCAAATCATACCTTCTGAATACAAATGCTTGACAACTTGAGGCAGTCCTCTGCATAGTCATTTGTTGTTAACAAAATGTTGTATCAAACAGTCTCTTATCATTAACAGTGAAGTTTTCGATAAATCAAAGAAGTGTTTACGAAAAAATCATCAACAACCAATTTTAATATTCAAACAAGATGCAGCAACTCGGGTTGAATTTGAGGTGGTTCGTTTGCGCTGCGCTCGGCACATTGACGAGTACTCTCCAATCGCTTTGAAACTCTAAAAAAACAACTATTCACTTTTAGAATCGAAAGGGTTACGCTTGAATCAATTTTGTTTTCAAAAAAAGAAGGTCATAAATTCGTCTGCGTTTTCAATGTTTGTTGTTTCAGCTTTATGAACTGATTTCCAATAAAATATTGCTAAAAATAAAAATATTGCTTTGTTTAAGAAGAACAGCGACAATCACAATGTAAATACAAGAAATAAGAATAAACTCGCTGTGCCCATTAGGTTCCATAAGGTTAAAATATCTCTTAAAGGGCAATGTATACGCTTCTACAACAAACTCCCAAGTGAGTTGCAGAACTTATCATAGAATAAATTCAAAAACATTATCAAACGCAATCTGTGCAATAAAGCTTATTTTAAAATATCAGATTACCTAGAGGACAAAACCACTTGGGACGGAATCTGCTCCAACTCCGTCAAACGTATCATAAGACAAAGTAAAATTGTAAAATGATGACTATAACGACCGAGTTAGGTTCTTCTGTTCGCTTCTTTTCCTAACTCGCTTGTCATCTGAAGTTAACAGATTCAATTATGTGCTTTATTCTATTCATGAAAAGGGCTATTCTTGGGGTTTCTCTACGGGATCGAATAAGAATGAGGAGATACGTAGAAGAACTCGGATCACCGAAATAGCCAAACGGATTAGCACGTTGAAGTGGCAATGGGCAGGCCATATAGCGCGCAGAACAGATGGTCGATGGGGCCGCAAAGTTCTCGAATGGAGGCCATGGACCGGAAAGCGCAGCATAGGACGTCCAACTACAAGATGGGCAGACGACTTAGTGAGAACCGCTGGTCGGCGGTGGATGCAGACGGCTTCCAACCGCAGTACTTGGAGATCAATGAGGCCTTTGTCCAGCAGTGGACGTCCTACGGCTGATATGATGATGATGATGATACTACTACTGTCCATTGTCCATTCCTGATTCTGACGACGAATTGAGGGTAGTCTTCGATTCTACTCTCAAATTGCGATGGTAGCTCCAGTGCATCAGTCCACCCGTGACCACGAGGGCAGCAGGGCACTCGAAACGTCGGGAAATAATAATATAAGGTAATTACGCGATAAAGTCCGTTAATCAGTTTAAAATTATGTCTACAGATCCGAAACTTTACAAAGTGCTAGATGTAGCTATGTCTGCGAGGTAAATAACTTTTTTTACGGCACATGCAGCAGTAACATAACTCCTGTGAAACACGTAAACAAACGTCTCTAATTCCCATAATTCCTACACGACGTAAATGTAATAGCACTCACAAACTTCAGTAAAAGGCTCGTGGAGCGCTGAAATCAAATAACGGGCCGTAAAGCAGGCTCGGCGCGGCAAACTAAGCGGAGCCTTTATGCCGCGCCGCCGCCGCCGATACGTGGGGCGGCACAGAGCTGACGTAGTTCGATCCTGGACGTTCCACTTTGGAGGTCTCTTCGAGTCAGGGGTGATGCCTTCATGACTTTGTGATCTATCGGCGGCCACGGCGTCGCTTACCAACAGATAAGAATTATTGTGCTCAAACAAAAGTCAAAAAAGTCTAGTATGTTTATTTTAAGTTTACCAAAACATAAACAGGAATTAATTGAGTTTTTGGTTTAAAGTATTCTGGTATGTTTAGGTAACCGCATCACTTATTTGAGCGACTATTTCTCTTCTTTCTTTTTGGGTAAAACTACATTCAAGATTTGGAAAGCTGTTTAGCTGTTTAGATTTGAGAGTAGGGAGACCTATATAACGATTTCCCACACGATGGGAAAATCAAGGAAAAAAAAGTTTATCCCCACCTTACGTGTATACCCCAAATTGGATTATTTTTTCAGCATTTTTTTATAGCGTTATATTTTTGCTGTTATTTTCTATGCCCATGCAAAATTACAGCTTTCTAGGACTAAATAGTGTCGGTGACGGACTGACAGACAGACAGACAAAGCGAAACTTTAAGGGTTTTTTTTTTACTACGAAACTCTAAAAAAGAAAAAGAACCATTCATTATTTTTACAAATCAGGTAGGAGTGCGGTGGGCGCAGTACGGGGCAATAGCAACATGTTCTGCTTTACCTATCGAGCGTATGTAAGAGCGGTGCGATACAGTCATTAGGCGGCGCTGTAACCAGTGGCCAGTATGGCACTGCCGATAGGAATACAAAAATATTGTTAGAACTCTGGTATAATTAGGTTCGAACTTTGTTTATGATTTTTGAGATGCAAGCAGTCTTAACGCCAGCAATGCAAGTTACGGGAGCAATTTCTGCCCGGGACACAACCTGTCTGTTTCAAAACGTCAGGTAAAAATAAGGGTTAGATACGTTAGCAAAACACAATTGAGCCAACATGGGACACCTGGTAGATGTAAAACAATTTCACTATCGCCATAGTCGCTACAGTCGCTAAATCAAAAATTATATCGACAAATCCTGAATAACTATGTAGGTAAACAATCTATAAACGCGTAGTAAATTCATAGACCCAAATTAACGCATTTCCCGGCTCGTATAATTTCGCATTTCGTATTTCATCGCGTCGCTCACCTACATGCCGTCAGCGGTATTGGTTAGATATCCACAGCGAAGCAATTAGGGTAGTTTGTGAGCGTAACTTCCTCCGGCGCCCGCTGCTAAATGATCCGCGAGTTCTGTGGCTGTCCTGTGGCCCGAGCGAGCTCCGACCGTGTGGTCGGCTAGGAGTGTCTGCCGTGTAGGTATGTCTATCATTATTAATACATATTTTACGTATCGCGTTTACCTATATTATTTGAAACGTCCCGGGACCACGTTAGGTGAATTCCTGTCTTAACTTTGGGCAAAAATAAAGCAATTAATACTTGGTTAAACATTTCTTATTAATGAGTCGTGATCGCGAATGTTATAAAAAGACTAAGCCTATCAGCTACGAGTAGGCTATACATCGTTACAGTCGTAGGACTGCCGTTGACCACGTCCACTGCTGGACAAAGGCCTACCTCATGGATCTTTAAGATCATGAGGGGGTTGTTGCCATACTCGCCACGCTGGCAGGCAGGTTGGCGAGCGCAGTACGAGATGTTGATACACTGAAAGACGTTGCTGCCCGTCTTCAGGAGGTATCCTTTGTCAGTGTCTACTTAAATAGTAGAAATCATAAAATAATAAAGAATCTGAAACTTTCGATATCAACCACACTGATCCAGGACTCACCCTTGTCTTTTCCAGCAGTATCCTGAGGAAAGTAGGTGCTGATCAATACAGAGTCATCTCGGGATCCTTACGATGTTTATTTACATGTTTATACTCCCGCCTTTACCCCATTTCTCTATATGTCTAGTGCCATCTACTGCCAACGCCCGTGTATAATTAAAAAAAATGATCATATTTGTAGCCAAATATTCCAGTATTTGAATAAACACACGGAATAAGTTAAGGTTGTTCATAGTATTTTTATAAAATAAAAATATCGATGTTTACAATGATAACTCGCAGCATACAAGTAAATTGGGAACAAACCACAACATTGCTGGTAGGTACTAGCGGAGGCACGTGACGCGACGCGCCTCGCCGCAACGACCGCTGTAATAACATTAGTGTTGCTTTATTCCCACAGAATAAAAGATAGATAACATTTATCCAACCCCCGATAACAAGCGCTCTGTTATTGCAGAATTGCATTAAATACAGCACGGAATAACAGACTGTATCCTTCCACTGTAGGGTTTATATTTGCGTGCGAATGGGGCTAGCAGACTAGACTTCTAGCTACAAGTCCTCAGGGAAGGCTGGGAACATAATATTCTTGCATAACATTTTGCTACAGTAATAACATGTAGGACATTGTCGGTAAATGACATACGTAGTCTGCTCTCATTTCTTTATAGAACTCCTGCGCTGTCGGAATTTTGTAACAGTTAGTCATTTTATTATAAGACACAGCGTTACACGTTCTGAGTAACCGGCACTTTATTTTTATTTTTTACATTCTCTCTACAGGGAACTGGTTAACGGTAGATTAGACGTTTTTACATGTTCTCTTATAAATGTTTGTTTCTTTTTGAATGCAGATTAAGCCGAGAGAACGGTATAGATGCTGTGCAAGCCTTATTAATTTCACAGTGTTCTAGGCACTACAGCGTCTCGTTCACAGTAATTAAATAAATAAAACTTAGCTAATTGACTATTGATAGGTAGAACAGAATCAAACAGGAACTTTATATAGTCTAATCTATACAATCTCCTAAGGAGTAACTGCACAACTGCTTACAAGCCTTATACAACAGTGCTTTAACAGTGTTGTAAACTTACTGTTGCTAAGTTAGTTAATATTAAATATTGTATAAGTTTCTACTGTAACTGCGTTAAGTCGCAAAGAGTGGAAGGAGGAAAGGGAGGCCTTTGCCCAGCAGTGGGACAGTAACGTATGAACCAAAAAAAAAGCTTCTACATTTTTGTAAGTTATTGAATAAACCTACTGTTACTGTCAGCCCGAATCATCCCATTGTTGGGCAAAGGCCTCTCTCCATTTACCCCAGTCTTGTCAATCCACAGAAAACTCCTCCCACGTGGTTTGGAGCTGGTTGGGGTGATGATATAAAAACTAGCTTCTGTCCGCCGCTTCGCATGCGTTGTACCCGGATAAAATGTAGCCTTTTGTCAATCCTGGTCAACATCTATAGGTGAGCAAAATTTCAGCTCAATCCGTAGGCTAGTTTTTGCGTAGAAGAGTAACAAACGTCCATACATACTTATACATTTTCGTGATTCTAATATTACTTAGGTAATCAAACAATTGACCGACATTAGAATGTTGCTTCTCCTCTATTGCCCGTGGATGCAGTAAGTATCTGTTAAGGGTCTGCTCTGCTCCGGAAGATGAGCAGAAGCATCTCACCGTGTATCAACATCCTATACTGCCCTTGCCAACCCGCCTCCCAAGCGTGGCGAGTATGGCAACGATCCCCGCATGATATTGGAGATGTATGAGGGAGGCCTATGTCCAGTAGTGGACGTGGATAGCAGTCCTACGGTGTGATCACAAATCAAACAACTATGAAGAACGTTGTTCTTAATATTGTCATTGAATGACAATGACAATATTAAGAACAACTGCACGCTCCATACTTAGTGGTAGTTCTAGATAACATAATTAGCTTCTGATTAGCCAATTATACAGAAGTAGATACAACTAGAGTCAGTGGACTGGGCGATGTGATCGACTCAGTCCATTAGTGCAAGGTCCCCGAGCACTGAGGTAATTATCGGTGACCACGGCTCCCCCGCCATGCTGTCTCTGGATACCGGGATCAAGACCATTTTTACTCGATGCGAAAGAAAAGTTTTTCTGTGGTAATGTTCGACTGGCGAGATAAAGTATGTACTTTATCTCGCCAGTCGAACAGTAACATAGTAATAGTAAAAAGTATCTATCTATGTAGATAGATACTTTTTACTATTACATAGAAAAACTTCCAGAACACCTTAAACAAATATCTGAACTGCAAATATGACGAACTCCGATATGGACCAACTGCTACCAAGTGAATTTTTAGTTCGTCCAGATTTTAGGACTAACTGCGTATTGGACTAAACGCTCTGGACAAACCGTGACTTGGACTAACTGCATGTAGGACGAACACCTAACAAATCGTCTGCAGAACGTACAGATATTTGTTTCGAAGCGAGAATCGTACGCTGCACCACAGAGGTCGTCATAGCAAAGTGTTATACCTCTATATTAGCTTTTATTAGAAAAACATTAATTACGTAATCGTAACACACATTACCAGTAAAAAAAAATATGTCTTTTAATGTTCATGTATCGCTCGTTTTACACTAAAGAAATATTTTTCCCAATATTACAATGACTCAAATGTCTGCCACATCAATACATAGTATTAAACAAAGTCTCTTCCCGCTGTCTGTCCCTATATTTGCTTAGATCTTTAAAACTACGCAACGGATTTTGATGAGAATTTCTTTAAAAGATAGAGTGATTTAAGAGGGAGGTTTATATTTATAATACATGCATAATATACAAGAGAAACACTGATCATTTCGGAGGTTTCTAATGTGAGGTCGTAAATAAATACATTTTTTTGCGCTCACATTGCAAACGCTAACGCCTACAAGATAGATCAAAATAATGCACTACAGTATTGTACACCTTAAAAAGGTCTACATAAAAGTCCGCGATGGTATATTCTGTAGTATATTTGTAGTGTGTTTCTGTAGTGTATCTGTAGTATGAAGTGTCAGCATTGCACCCGTGCGAAGCCGGGGCGGGTCGCTAGTAGGCTATAAAACAATAATGCTTTTTTTTGCAATCTTCGGTAGCTGGCGCCGTCTATCGAGTCAACTAAGACAACACATGATATTTGAAAAGCGCGCCATAATTTAAATCCAATAGAGATCAGAGCGACATCTAGGTTTTCCTTTACATATTTCAATCATATTTTCGTTCGATCACAAGCGTGGCCCAGTTGGTGTAGCAGAAGGTTGCCGGCTCATCTGAAAAATGATTTCTTTTTATGCAGATATTTTCTCGGGTCTTTTCTATGTTTCATAAGTATTTATTTAAAAAAAACTTATAAACATATGTATATATTCTATCAATTTTATGGTTTCTTACTTTGGGATTGGTAGTGCGGTGTGTGGAGCCTAGCAAATTTAAAAATAAATTAGCCCAGGTTTCATGGTTCATACTACGTATATGATTTTTTCATATTTTTAAAGCTAGCTTTTTATATTTTTTCTTTAAAATCTAGCCCTCTAAAATCTGAAAAAATCATCAATGGAGTGTCATTTGTAGCGTCCACCCCGGACACGTGTAAAAAAGTTTAAAACTAGAATATTTCGCAAACGGAACCCTAAACTGAAAAATTGCATCGCAACATCTAAATGGTTTTAAAATACCTATTCAATGATACTTTATCCCAAAAGATGGAAAAATCAAGAAAAAACAAGTTCTAAAAAAAGTTTCTCCCCAACATAATATGTATCTCTCATACACGGTAAGGATCATGGACGGAGGTCTTTGAGAAAGCACAAGTTGGATTCAACAAAGTAACTCAATGGTTGGCCTATAATTATCTGTCACTAAACACGCAAAAAACAAAATATATTCCTTTCTCGATCCGTAACCCTCCCTATCCTATACCCCTTATCTATAATATAACCGCTCACACCTGTAACTTCTCTACCTCAGGAACTTGCGATTGCCCTTATTTATCAGCTGTAGAATCTATTAAATATCTAGGTATTGTAATAGACAATAACCTTAACTTTAAAACTCATATTAATTACATCTCAAATAGAGTCAGAAAGCTCATTTACATCTTCAAACAACTCAGATATTCTGCAGACTCACGGTTAATGAACTTGATTTACACCTCTTTATGTCAGTCTATTCTTTCATATTGCATTACTTGCTGGGGTGGGGCAGCTAAATCTCATCTTATATATGCCGAAAGAGCTCAAAGAGCACTATTAAAAGTTAGCTACTTCAAACCAAAATTATACCACACAACAGTATTATATAAGGAATGTAACGTTCTTACCGTTCGCCAACTTTTTATACTACACCTGATCCTAAAACAGCATGGCAAAACAGATATGATCGACTCTTCACGAACAAACACTAGGAGAAAATATCAAGCTTTCGTAACTAGTAGCTGCTACACATCGTTTGCACATAGATTCTCAACTTTCCTTGGTCCTCGGTTATACAACAAAATTAACAAACACTTAGAAATCTTCCTGATGAATAAAGTACTATGTAAGCAGACCTTAATTACCTGGCTCCTTTCATTATCATATGAGTCTACTGAGGATCTCTTTAAAATAATATCATAGTGAATTCACACACACCCATACATAATACATCCTCTTATATTTATTCAAACATAGTCATTCTTTTCAATTATAGGTATACACACTTATATCATTCATTGCACACCCTTTAGTAATAAGTTTTCAGTTAGTGATATAGATGCTTAGTAGTAGGGCTAAAGGACACATAAACACACACACACATTCATACACACACACACACACATTCATACACACACACACACACATACATTTATACACAACAACATGCAACCTACACAAATGCACACAACAAAGCAACATTTTAGTAAACACTAAGCTACTATTTCAAGGCCAAATATGAATTGTAACCTTTTGAAGGTGGGCGCTAATGCCTATCACACAGGATACTCTCAATCCTAGTTTAGGCAATTAGTTGTATCACTAGAATAAGTTAATCTTACAACCTTAGGCCTATTTTTTAATTAAGACTACTTGTAAAATGTAATTATTTAGGTGCAAATAAACATTATTATTATTATTATTATTATTATACACGTAAGGTGGGGTAGGATGAACTCTTTTCTCGTTTTCTTGAAAATTAATGAGCATTCACGCGATGAGGTTTGACATCGCGTTTAACAAGTTCAACTAGGTACAACCAAACTGCCTGCATCGGGTCTGTGCGACCCGCGGTCCCCCCGACCACATTGTACGCTCCTAATTGGAGCTGCTTAGCGCCGACCGCGGCTTCTATCGCCTACTTACTTAATAGTCGATACAAGCCTGTAAATTAAATGCCAATTTGTTGATGCACTGAGCTGTAGGTCTACCATGAGTTTTCACAATCTATACTTGCAAGCAACTGTAGTTAAAAAATGTAAGAAAATTTGTACAGCTCCTCTAGCGGATAGTTTGATACTAAAATACGCAGTAAACAGTACAGCGACTGTAGTTTGGATTTCATTTGCTTAGAATTTGGTACCATGAGTTACAAGTCTGACAGATGTCATAGTAACGTACTATTACTGCCGTAGTAACGGCAGGCGATCTAACAGTGAGAACTCATCGTCGACACACAGTGTGTCTACTGTCACTATCCGCTAGAGGTGTTGTACAAGTTTTCACACATTTTTTTAACTACAGTCGCTAGCGAGTATAGATTGTAAAAACTCATGGTAGACCTACTGATTGTATCGAGTCGTTTACAACCGTTCACAGCCGTTCACTAGACTGTGTCCCGGTGGTTGATCGATCGTTCTGAATCCCAGCGTAGCTTTATGTAAACTGAACTGTTACAATATAATTTGCTCAGTCTCAGGTTTGGACTGATTTATGTAACAAGTTGGGTAGGTCCTTATTCTTATGTAGTAGATAATTATAATTTTACAAAAGATTAATATGTTTTAAATAGCTGTATTCACATACACAATAGGTCGTTATCGTGTTATTACACGAGCGCTGCAACACACTTGAAACTTCACAAAATTATGAGTGAGGTTACTTTTTCTTTCCCTTTTCGTACTTGGAAAAAATGATTTCTCAAGCAAAAGAATTCAATTAACGAACTCAAGTAATTAAATTGGAATATAGCACAAACATATTCGTTTAATTTAATTCAAATATGTAAATAAACTCAAATCATTCGATAAATTATCGATTGAATTGAGACATGTATCGATATAATGGTAGAGTGATATCGATCGTGATATTTCCGCCCATAGAGCTGCATTAATATTCATGATAGACTTCAGAAGTGATGGGATAAATCTATTCTAACGAGCATTGGTACGGGGGTACCAGAAAAGGGGTTGAAGGTCTCAAAAGGTCACCAAAGGTCAAAAATGACATTTTTGGGTTTTTGGACGTTTTCGGCCATTTGAAGAGTTTTATTGTTTTGGTGACCTATTGAGGTCACAATAACTCCGGTCCCTGTGATCCTACAGTCACCAAAATCAATCAGTACTCTACTCTCATTAAGACGGTGCTAACAAAAATGGTTTCATGTAAATCGGTCAACGCGTTCGGTTGTAATCGTCTCATGCACAGACAGGCAGACAGACAGCGCTATGAGTATTTTAAGGCGGCTTCGCCCCCTAAATATCTACCGAGAATTAGGTCCTTAGTACTGTTTCGGTGCGCATACTTCGTAACACGCTGTATTATAGGTTAAGATATTGTAGGGATTAAAGTGTTCCAGCATATTGTAGGTTTCGTATGGCGTGTTGCGGAGACATTACCCGCATCGGGTGTGTTGAGGCTGTACGCAAATTGTCTCGGGCCAATTACGTACTCCGAGTCTTGGCACGAGATGGCTTTGTACGTTAGTTCACTCATGAACTGTTGATTACTTAACTGTAGCGAGGATTAGCATCATTTTAATCACTATCAGAGTCATTCATAATTGTTAAACTTAGGCGTGAAGTGGCAGTGGGCTGTCCTTATCTGCTGAATAATTTATACCCGATCTGGTTAACGAGTTCTTAAGTAGAGTCTGCTATTCCATAAATTGGTTTGAGCAGTAGCAAAACAATTTAATACTATTTCACTTTCAAATGATTCGTGAGTTACACTATTCATTATTATGTTAACGGGTTTTCTACTCACGTTAATTATTTGTTGAATATAGGTATCCAACGTGTTCAGTTCCTCCCAGGGGAACTTTCGTCAGGGAATGGAGCTTCTTTACGCGGTACCGTCTCCTTCCCTCTCACGCGCTCGCGTTGCACTGCGCGCCAGGTAACGTTGCGCACGACTCGTCATGCAAGAGCGGGAAGGGGGGAGCGGCGGTTGCGGTAGTGGGGGGATGAGTATGGCTTTAGACGTCGGCGTCGGTTCTTCATCACTACTGTTGTCTTCGGAGTTTTGTGTAAGAGAACAAAATACACTGGTATGATCTCTACTAGGCTCCAATGTTCTGTTGGGGGCGCGGGTACTGTGAAGGCAGGGAATCCAGGCGGATGGAAGTGCCCAACCTTGGTCTCTATTGAAATTGCGGACTCTGTTTATTTCAATGGCTTCACGAATCTTCCGAGGCACAAAAAATTTCTCTCGAGAAAGAACCCGCGCCTTGTCGAAACGGATGTAATGGGAAGCACCGGCGGTCAGCGCGTGCTCTGCGATGGCTGACTTTTCTACATCTGCATTCTTCATTGCCCGTATGTGTTCCGTTAGCCTAGTAGAGATATTCCTCTTAGTTTCACCCACGTACGAACTACCGCAGTCACATGGAATTTCGTAAACGCCCGGTGTGGCTAGGGGATCTTTGTCTTTAGGAGAGCGTAAAAAATTCCTTACAAGTGTCAGGGGCCGGAATATCGTCTTGATACTATATTTTCTGTGTAACAAGTGTCCGATCTTATCCGTCACCCCTTTAACGAAGGGTAGGTATGCAGCAGCTCTCTCTACCGATACTTGGCGTTGTCTAGCGGATGAGTTGGCTATTCGAAAACTCTGCCTCCACCCATAGCCGTTTTCTTCTAGTACTCTCTTCACGTGTGTTAGCTCTGTGTCTAAGTATTGGGGATCGCACAGTTTCAGAGCTCTGTTAATGAGAGTTCTAGGTATGGACGCTAGGTGAGATGGATGGTGGTGGGAATCGGAGCGTAAGTACCTATCTG